>CM035442.1:67347023-67674523 GCA_020310875.1 Ceratopteris richardii | reverse complement strand
GAGAGATTCTTTGGAAGACTTTGATTGGAAAGAAAGAAAGCAAAGCACAAAGGGAGGACTTCGAAGAGCAAGGTCGTATGTAAGAGTTGTGGGGCAACTACTACACCCAATGGAACAATGTCACTACCGAGGGCTCCTTGGGTGCTTTGCAAGATGGAATAGCAACAAGTGAAGAAGGTAATTTCAGAGTTTCGGACACCTACTAGGTTCATGAGGTGTCTAAAGACTACCTTCACATGAAACAATAGTATCAAAGGGCTCAATCTCAAGTCACTCTCACCGGCATCACTCCTATGGGTGGGGCTACTCCCGTCGGAGGTACATCTCCTAGCTTTATGTCTCCACCACAATCGCCTTTTCGGCAATCTCTTAGTGGCTCTAGTAGTCAACGTATGCAATCCATGCCTTATTAGGATACAAGTGCTGGCCTGTGTCATCAGCGGAGATCACCGTTTAGAGGAGGAGGTTCGAGTGGATCTATAGGTGGCTCTAGAGGAGGGAGATGTTGTGGAGACAATACGATGAATGTTGCGTCTCCCACTTCTAATCATAGAGTGAGAACTTTACATGTAGGTACCCCACATGGTACGCTATGTAGTACACCACGTACACCTTCGGGTGCTCATGATCATGAAGACTCCAAGATGTATAGTATACGTGATGGAGCTTGAGTGATGGATGCAACTAGAAAGGGCATGTGTCAGCATATACCAGAGCTCTGCTCCATATAGCTGGGACACTCTATCATGTTGAAATGGAGTGAACAAGATAAAAATCGTATATCTCAAGGAGACAATCTATCAAGAGCTTCGGCCAGCACATGGGCATCCTATTGTAAGCTCAAGATGGATTCATTACAGGGAACATTGTCAGAAGTATTGGTTGCTCCGATGATGGATCAATTCGTCCGCCAATTCGATTAGCACATGTTGGGTGTTTGGAGCAAACTCAGGTAATAAGTTAAGTATACTTGACGATTAGGGTAAGTGAAGTTTCAAATAACTCTAAACACTTAAGTTATGAAAGAAGTAACAAATATCTCAGATTAATTAATGTGGAACACTTCTCAGTCTATGCATCTATTGACCGTATGGTTGAGCTCCTCTTTACCTACAAATAGCATCTTGATATGATTGTAAAATTAATGATTTGTCAGTTATATGTTCTTTAATAATATCATTTACTTTGTTTTGGATTTGCTTTGGTTGAATACATCTATTTAGAGGTAGACGAAATAGATTTTCACTACTCTGCAGTTCGGGAGATGCAATGGAAAATAAAGTTAAAAATCTTGACAAACAATAATCATAGGATAGAGAAATCAAAGATTCTTCAACAATTTTATCCTTAATTGTTTCTTCTATTTCTTCTATAGTTTCATTAGATTCATGTTGGGTAGTAGTATTGTTATGAATGGGAGGTAACAACATTTCCAAAATAAAAGATGAGGTAAATTCGTTTGGAAATTCATTTGTAGTTGTATTGCTTTGAGTCATGCGATAATAGAAAAAATGTAATAGATCTAAAAGAAAGCTATATTTCTAAATGAAATCCTTTCTATGAAAGCTATAGATCTAAATATAAGCCTATATAAGTCTAATCCAAGCTTAAGTTTTAAAGTAAGAAAAAGAAGACCGAGAAGCAGTAGGTAAACAGCTCCAGCTCCAATCTCTTCAAATGTAAATGCTTGAACTCTTTGTCAGAACTCTTCAATCTTTGCTCTTTTTCTATTCTTGATATTCTGCAAAAAAACATTAGGAGAAATACTCATACTACACACATATATATACATACACATAGTCGTGTCCATACCACTCTTTTAATTTTTGTTTTATTCCCTCATCCACACTTTAACTCACTTACTTTCACCACACTTTTAATTCACTTTAATCACTTTAATTGCATAACTCTTTTACTCCTCTCTTTTTTATCTACATCAACTCACACCATTCTTTTAAATTTACTTTTCTCACACTGTAATTACACATCTTATTGTTACCACACTTTAACATTGACTCACATACACCACACATTATCTAACCATTTTATTTATCATTTTAATTTAATTATTTTTAAATTAATTAATATATGTAATTTAAGCTTACACTAAGGATTTAATATAATTAAATACCTGAATGTGCACATATACACCCACTTTTGAGATAGTTAATTAAATCATAATTTAAGTTATATTAAATAAATGTATAAGATGTAAGATAATTTATTTACTATAATCATACATTTATTAAATCAAAGGTTTTCACACATTATATTAATGTTAATATTCACACACACCTATACCTATACACAAAACACACTTTGGAACCCTCATATTTATCCATCTAGCATTAACACTCTTACATAAATACTCATAAATATATGTGTTCCTAGAGTTTTATACCCATGCCCCATGCTTAAATGGGTACAAACACTCAGTTGAATGTGCAGATGGGGTAAACCCTAATGTGGCTATACTAAACTTCATTAATTTGTACCTAAAGGTAGTCATAGTGAAAATAGTTTAACTCAAGGAAATTTATCAACAATGTTATAGAGGAGTTTAGATATCACCAATCAATTTTTGTTTTTCGTGAATATCAACATGAAGATGGAAATCTTTCCGACATTCACCCCCACCAATCCTGCACATCGTCTGGATGGGCCAATCTAAAGATTGAACGAAGCAACATTTGATCATCCTAAAAGACAACCATATCACATTAACTGCAAATTTTTCAAATACAACAATCTTTTATTCAAAATGCTCATGCATTTTATTTCAATTCAATCTGCTAATGAAAACATATCAAATTATAAAGTTAAGCTATGAACCCGGTGAGTCAACAAAACATTAATCTAAATTTCATTCATTTATAATCTTTGTAAAGATCATTACGAATCAAAAGTCTTCTTCATCCACTCGAAATCTGGTTTCATCATATACATGCACTTACATATAGGCAATCAAACATGGAAAAGAAATCAACTAAATCTACTCATAGAGACATCCGCCTTGTTTGCCCAATTTTATTTGCTGGATGTTTTTTCGAGAACTAGCTTTCTTCTTCTTTGGCTTCATGCAAGTATGATGTGAAATCTTCATATAGGTGATACCTTTTTGGGGTGAAAGAAGGTATAACTTCCATTCATCATATAGTTTTTTTTTCTTTTCTTTTCTCTCCTCTTTTTTTCTATTTTTACATTCATAACTTTTTTGTTTTGAAGGGGAAAGGCTTAACCCCTTATTCCGAGCTAAGGTTCTAGATGCATGTATAAGAAAGACCTAGGATCTCAGAGACATGGATCATGCATCTATATGCTCTTACATATATATAATTAATTCCATTATTTGAAATGAACTACAAATTCCTGTGCCCATAATGCAAATCCTCGCTCAATTCATAAACTTAGAAACCTAAATCATGTTTGTTTTCCTACTGTGGTTAAATAGATTCTCTTTATAATGTGATAATCCTCATCCCAAATTTTACGATTATATTTGTTATTATGAATGCAAATGATATGCATAAATAAAACCATAAAGAAATTAGAACATAGAGAAATATAGCCTTAAATTAACTTCTTCTTCAATCTTCTTATCTTAAACTTTATCATAAAACCATCTTATATTTATTTGCTCAAAAGCATCTTCAAATCCTACCAAAAATCAACAACATCTACACTCACAAGTAACATTAGTTTTCATAGCTAAACTCTTATCTTCATACTTGTAAAAAGAAAAATCATATTAAAAGAATAGTTTATACATCCTTTCTATTAATCAAAAATACATTCATTCTTGATCATACAGTAACTCATAATGTTTTTGATTGCTTTGTTTGAACAATTTAACTCTTTTAACTACAAAAGGAACTTTAAAAATAGTTTTATCCATTTCCATCAAAATATAAGTGTTATTATCATTTACTTTGAACGCTATGTACTGTTCAAACCAAGATTTCATTAATTTTTTTCTTGCCTCATATTGAGTATCGAATGAACTATCATAAACTAACACCCAATCTCCCTCTTGTATCTTTATTGGTTGTAATCAGTGTATTTTGTCAAAATAAATTTTGTTTTTAAATTCTTGATTCTTTTAGTTTTTGTGTTGGTTCATCTAATCTTTGTGTTCCTTGTTCTAATTGTTGCAATCTTATACTTAGCAGTTCCTCTTTGAGCATATTAGCATTCCAGGGAAGTGATGTCCAAGACAAAATTTGAGAATGAATTGGAAAAATTGGCTTTTGGCAATACATTTATTCTACATGCATATATCTTGTGGTCTATGTACAAGTCATCCTACCCGTCCAAAGTGCAAATGGTAAGTACCTAGGCCATTGTTTGATATCCCCATTGCATGCTTTATCTAGAGCTTTTATAATAGATGGAAGACCCCTCTCTATTTTTACCATTAGCTTCAGGATTGTATGCTGTAATCAAGGACAAAAGTATACCATAACGTTCAAAAAACTCTTTAGCTTCTTTGGCATTTAGTTCTCCATGATTGCGAACTATTTTTTCTATATACCCGAATCCACTTATAACATCTTCTAACAAAAACTTACAAACATATATGTTAGTTTTAGTATGTATTGCACGACCTTCCATATGATTGGTTAAATCTTCCATTGCAAGCATGATATAATGCATTTTATCAAGTCTATTAGGCATGGTTACTAAATCTACTACCCACTTGTAATGTATACAAGGTGGATATGTAAGATGTAGCGGATCCCTATGTTTAACCAAAGAATGAAGTTGAAAAGCAGAATATGTAGATACATAACTATTAATATCAACACACATTCTAGGCCAAAAATAGGTAGATCTAATCTTTTTATAGGTATCATAAAAGCCTTTATGTCCATCCCATAATGACTCATGCATTGTTTTCATTACTTCCAATTGAAGATCTTCTCTTCCTTCAACTCGTTGTGGAGTTTTGACCTTACCTTTAGTGTGTCTCCAAAGATAACCATCTCATAAGAAGAAATTATAAGCTCGTTTTCTAATATTTTGGAATCTTTGGGTAGATGAGCTTGGTAATGGTTTCAATGTGCTCAGATACTTCCCTATATTTTTCCATTCACCATCATATTCTAACTCATGAGATTCCTCATACACATACATATGTGGATCATAATTACATAAATTCACATTTTTTGTTAGTTCATCTTCATTATTATTTTCATATCTAGCTCTAGATAGCAAATCAACTACTACATTGGATTTTCCTGAAATATGAACTAACTCTGGATAAATATACTTTATATATGAAATCCACCTAAGCATAGATATATATATAGGGATGAAAAATTTGCTATGATTCCTATGAGAGGTAAGCACTCAGTTTCAACTTTAACATTGGCACCTATAAAGTACTCTTTATCAGTCTTTAAAGCCATTACCATACCCCATAGTTCCCTACATTGAGTATTTTGTGTTGTGCTCCAAGATTCTTCTTCTTGCTTGTGCTATTTGCGTACTTCCAAAGACGTTTAACTCCAATAATTGGTATCAGAGCAGGTCCTCGCTTCATCTAGGGCACTATCAACACTCCTCCATTTGCAGTCTCAGAATCGCATGAATTTTTGTGAGCATACTCAGCGTGTTTTCGAGATCAAAACAACTTCGCTTTGTGGTGCCAAAATTACAATCTGAGCTCGTTTCGACCTCCGAACGCACTATCGCAGTGCTTGTGCAGGTTATTTCATCTTTTTGTGCCAAAGGTATATACCAGTTTTTGTTCGCCAATATAAGCGTCTCGAAGTCTGGTACAAGTCTAGCATAATTCGTCTGGGTAGTTTTGTTCAACTTTTTGAGATACAGTCAATTTTATGCATCATATGTTGGCTATTGAGAATAATTTGGATGGTACCAACTACGCGTTATGGGCTTATATGATGCGACATGTATTAGTTGCAAAAGGATTGTGGAACATTGTGCAGGGTGTCCAAAAACGTCCTATCACACCTGCAACTGTTACAACTATTGGTACTGAAGGTGATGCAAAAACTTTTGAAGATGATGGTATTCTGCATATTCTTATTCATGCTGCGGTTTCTGCTGCACTTACTGTAGAGCAAATTCATTGGGATGGTAGAGATGCCCAAGCACATGAATTGATAGCTTTATCTGTCAAAGGTGCCATTATTCCTCATATTCTCTCTTGTAGAACAACTAAGGATGCTTGGGATACACTTACCACATTGTATCAAGCAAGGAATGAGGCTCGTGCTGCTTACCTCCGAAAATAGTTGGAGAGTGAGCACATGAATGAAGGTGGTTCTATGGATAGTTTCCTAACAAAGATCAAAGACTTGAAGGAACATTTAATTTTTGCAGATGAGGTTATACTAGATAGCTCACTTTTGTAGACTATTCTGAATCGTTTGCTTGATTCATATCAGAGTTTTTATTCTACTCTTTGGTTGATGATGAAAGGCAATCCAAATGCCTTATCATTTGAGGAGTTAGTCTTTGTTCTATTGCAGGAAGATCAGTCCATGCAGAACAGGTCTATCATGCGAGTTGTAGATCAAGATTTCCTAGCTAGTCAGAAGGGCAAAGGAAAATGGAGCTCTTCAAGTAGTAAGTAGAAATCTGCTCATTCTACACATTCGAAGAAGGAAGATAAAGATGAGAAGAAATCACAAAAGCAAAAATTGTTTTGTAAGTACTGTAAAGCGAATAATCATATCATAAAGAAATGTCCAAAACTAGCTGCTAAAGAGGCAAAGAAGAAAGAGGTTGGAATGGTTGTTGTAGAGGCCTCTACACTAAAAAATGATTCTGCTAATCTTCTGTAGGAAGAAGAATGGGCGTTTACTACTGTCTGCAGTTTTGACCCATCTTCTCATGAGCAGTGCATGTCTACAGTAGAATCAGATGTTTGCCAGTATTTTGACAATGGGGCGACCAAACATATTACCTCGTAGCGTAGTTTCTTCTCTTCACTCGAGCCTGCCCCTATAGGGAATATTGTTACATGCACCAACAACTCCTCTTATCCTGTTATGGGAGTTGGTAAGATCATTTTGACTACTGTTGATGGTAGTTCTTTCACTTTGTCAGATGCTTTATTTGTGCCAGGGCTCAAGAAGAACCTGTTATCAGTTTCTACATTAGCCGAGATTGGCTTGGTTGTGAAATTTGTTGATGACAGGTGTAAAGTTCATGATCTATCAAATGGCTATGTGATTATTGCTTCTAGCATTTTATGTCGTGGGCTGTATAAGCTCATAGATAATGAAAGATCTGTAAATGATTTGGCTTGTGCAGCAAATGATTCTCAAGCTATGTCAGATGCAAAGCTTTGGCATGCATGCTTTGGTCATCTGAATTTTGCTAGTTTGTTATGCTTGCAAAAATCTGAAATGGTGTCCTCTTTGCCCAAACTTGAGGCACCTGGAAAACATGTTTGTGAAGGCTATATTTTGGGCAAAATGCAGCGTTCGTCCTTTCCAAAAGATGGCTCAGTTCGGGCTACTAAAAAATTGCAGCTTGTACATAGTAGTGTATGTGGTCCTATGCAGACACCTTCTTTTGGAAATTATCTTTACTTGGTGACTTTCATTGATGATTTTTCCAGGCATGCATGGGTATATCCATCAAGGCAAAGTCCGAAGTGTTCATGTGCTTCAAACAGTTTTTGGTTTTGGTTGAAAATCTGTCAGCATATAAAATGGGCACCCTCCGTTTAGATCGAGGGGGGGAATATATGTCTTTTGATTTTAATGCATTTCTAGCTGAACATGGGATAAAACACTAGTGTACAATGTCGTATAAACTTTAACCGAATGGCGTTGCTAAGCGAAAGAATAGGTCTCTCATGGAGATGGTGAGGTGTATGGTCAAGAGTCAAGCTTTACCACATAGTTTCTAGCTTGAGGCTGTCATGTATGCAGCATATGTACTGAACAAGTGTCCCACTAAAGCAGTGCATTCTATCACTCCATATGAGGCTTGGCATGATCCCAAGCCATCTGTTTTATCCCAAGGGGGGATCATTACCGCCAGATTTGCATGCTTTTTTTGACTTTGATTGGGCTGGTTACTATGACACTCGTGTGTCCAGTAGTGGCTTTTGCTTCATGCTTGGTAGCTCATGTATATCTTGGTTGAGCAAGAAGAAGCCTATTGTAGCCACTTCGAGTTGTGAGGCTGAGTATAGGGCAGCTTTCACAGCGACTGTTGAGTGTGTGTGGCTCAGACGCCTTATGGCTGATTTGGGTGTTGGTCAGACTTCTCCCACCACCATCTTCAATGATAGTCAGAGCGCATTGGCAGTTGCGAGGAACCCTATGTTCCATGCTCGCACTAAGCACATTATGGTGCATTATCACTCTCAGGGAGAGGTTCTCTGGAGGGGAGATCAACTTGGCATATGTGCCCACGCAGGAGAACATTGCAGACCTTTTCACGAAGGCTCTCCCTAGGGAGAATTTTGAAGCTTTCCACAAAGCTTTGGGCTTACTTCCTTTTGTGGATTGATTTCCATATAGGTTGGAACTTCCTTATACATGAGTGCCAGCTCCTTGTTCACCGCATCACTCGTAGGGGGGATTTGTTGATATATTTAGGTAGTGATGTATGTGAACACACTAGGACCATCGGGGCACTTTTTTCCCTCTTTAGGAGGTTTTTTCCCCCGGCTTGTATATACGCCTATTGCCCTAATGGGCTACTTATCTTTGTACATTATTCAATATTGTGTGTTGTGCTCCAAGCTTCTTCTTCTTCCTTGTGCTGTTTGCGTGCTTCTACAGACATCTAACTCCAACATGTTCCTGACCTATGACCCAACCTATCCCAATAGGGCTCGTATCAATAGTCAATATGATAGGCTTATTTCCCGAATAATCTACATGCATAAGAATCAGAGCTTATTGCAACAACTTCTTTCACTTGCACATTGCATGAGTATGTCTTTCAGTCCATAAAAAAATTCTTTTCTTTCTTAAAAACTCATAGAGAGAATCAACCAGATGTGCAAAATGTGGTATCCAAATCACATAAAAGATGCAAGGACCTGAGAATCTACGAACCTCACTCACATTTTGGCATATGGCTGAAATCTTACTAATGGCGTCAATTTTCTAACGAAATTGCTTCCATCCATAATGTCCACAAAGATGACTGACAATAAGAACCTCATTAACACCAAAAATAGATTTCTCTATAGACAAGGTTAAGGGAACTTGAAATAACCATTGAAAGATCTTTTGGCAATCAAAAATAGAATATCATCTAGAAAGGGCATAATAATGTGAGGGATAAAATCCTGCAAAACCAAATTCATTGCTTACACTTATGATGTGAGCTACAGAATTGGTTGCATCTTGTGGTAACTTACACATCCTAAACAATCCCAGAGGTTTTTTCATGGTAGTAATGTCTCTACTTTCTAGTGCCAATTGAAATTGGTCATAACGAGAGTAGAGATCGCCCATTGAATAAATAGAATTGCCTGTAAAAGTTTTCAAAAATTCATCGAAAATTGGACTTGTACCCACATTTCTAATGGTCACTTTATTGATCATCTAAAGACCTTGGATAAACCAAAGTTTTCTATTCTTCTTGGGCACAGTAAACCATCGGTTTGAATAGGGAGCTGAAGAAGACTCTATAATATGCATATGAATTTTCTCTTTAGGCAGTCTAATTAGGTCTAGAAGATGAGATTTAGGTAGTGGAATAGGGCACAAATTCCAAGGACTATGGGGAATAGTAAAAATAATCATCGGAGAAACTATCCTAGGATCTGCACATCCTATCTCTGTAGGCTCTAGAGAAAATGCTCTTCCATGTTGCTCAATAATCTTCAAAAAGTACTCTTTTACTGTTGGAAGAAGGAAGCCACTAGCATCTAAGTTGATTTGGTTTAATGATTCTTTAGTAAATACATGTCCAACGTCTTTTGGATCTCTAAGGATTGGCTCATGACTTACATTCCTTATGATTTCATCACTAAATTTAGGTAGTGGATGTGCTACTGGTTTAACCTTCTTACTACCAGTGTCCACTAAAGCTTCATATTCTTTATTAATATTAAAGACATATTCTTGAATTAATGCATACTCTTCAAGTGAGGATAGGAGAATATCGGAATTAGAATTATTTTGACAACATATTTGTAGTTCTTCAAGTGTTGAGAAACAATGAGTCAATTCAATAACATGTTCAATGTTTTCTCCAGATAAAAGATACCCTTTATTTTTAAATGTTTTTTATATATTTTATGAGTTTTCTAGGAATTTATTTTACATGGAAAATATTTAAAATACAAGATGGAGAACAAATAGAACTCTTATCTAAACTATGTACAAGAGTTTGTGAGAAATCGAACCAAAGTCCATCGTCATCTTGCTAATGTCATTTACTCGAAATCCTGCTCTAAATGTGTCAAAGGGGTTTTCCTTAAGGACCTATGATTGCGAGGATGATTAATGGAGAGTGTCATAAATTGAATAGATTTTAGGCCATCATGAGAATAAATTCTAGCTAAAGCACTACCATCGTCAAGTACTTTAGTTTCCATTCTCTGTTCACATATGAATAGCTGCCCCAAAATAATTGGATATGAGCAATCATCATGAACAAAGAATATATGCTCCCCTCTAACATCTCCAATAGTGATTGGAACATTTGCACATGCACCAAGTAAATATCCAGAAGAATTACTAGCTGCTTTCATCTTCCACCCATGGTCTCTATCTATAGGCCATTTTCCCTCATTGTACAACTCCCTTGAGACAACATTTATTTCAGATCCGGAATCTATTAAAGCTATTTGTGGTTTATTATTATTTCCAATTTTAACCATGATTTCAGTGGTTCTCCTAGCCCAATGTTTTTAAGTAAAATGACTATTTGGGACTCCATTTCCTTTTTCTATATGTCCAATCACAGGTCCCAAATAACTCTTATGGTCAAATGGTTCGCGATATTCAGATTCATTAATTTGAACAATACTAACTTTAGGTTCATCATGTTCTTTTCTCTCTTCCATTTCTATATCCTCAGTTTTGTATTCAATTGGTTCTCTTCGTCTTGTTAGAATACTCATAAAATCTTCTTTAACATATGTGCGTGAAAAATTTAACCATTCTTCTAATGTCATAGTCACCTTTGCTTTCATAGTTTTCTCATCCATTACCTTCCCAATGTCTATCTGTTTTTCTATTTAAGAGATCAATCGGAATGTAGGTGTTTTCTTTTTGGCTTTTTCTTCTTTAACACCTTCCTCATATATAGGTTGAGTTTCATTAGTTTTATCTTGACTTTTATCTTCATTTGTTTTCTACATTTTCTACCACTTTCTTTACTTTTCCTTTGTTTTGAGGTTTCTTATCCGGCTATGTTGTTTAGTTTCATGACTAGGCTCTATTATAAGTGGTTCATTAGATGATTCGTTAGTCTCACTCTCCTTTGTAGCCCTAGTAGTACATTTGGATTGCCCCTCTTCATCATTCATACGAATAGACAGAGAACATATCAACCGGTTCATTCCAACATGTCTTTGCTCGAATATCAGAGCTCATAGCATATAAGGACTCAACTGTTAGTTCTCCCCTACTAGCAATATCATAATCATGGTTATGAAATTCACAATTAGAGTCATCACTTTCAAGCATACAAGCATATGTGTTTTGACTTCTAGAGGCTTCAAAGAAATTCTTCATACCCCCTTTTCCATAATTTATTGCTAAACATCTTTTGTTCACATAATCACAGATCTTTCGATCAACCTCAGTGACCCAATTTCTGTCTTTAGCCTCCTTAAATAGGTTACATGTCCAATGTGGATGGTCAACTTCATCACACCAAAGGCATCTACAAGCGTGATTAAATGTTCTACTAAATGGCATTTGAGCTCTAGGATTTTGTTCTAGCTCTCTCGGTCTCTCCTATTCTCTTAGTCTAATTTATTGCATACTTTTCATGGTTGGCATTTCAGTTGCTAAAGTCTCCATATGTTTAGCTATTGATTCAATTGTAGTTCTCAACATAACAATTTCTGATTCATCTCTATCAAGGTTATGATCATTTTCTACTTTAAATAGCACATCTCTTTCACTTATCCTGGGGGTTTGTATTTGATTGCGCTCTTGATGTTGAGCTAGCCTATGGACAACCACTCGTACATTCTCTCAATTTCTAGTTAACCCACTAGCAGTCATACTGTCCTCGAGCATGGGCTCAAGCTCGCATCTAAGAGAGATGTCTAGCATGCTTAGAAAAGTTTGTAGTTTATCGGGATCTAAAGCATTCGGTCCGTTTGAGGCATTTGGTTGAATTTAACATCAAATTCAGTTAACCCTTGAGTTATATGTTGATCAAGTTTAGTAGTTCCTACCCATCTCATAAATACAACCCTATTATTCTTACTATAATTCTCATGTGAGAATTCAGTAAGAAGTTGGGTTTTAAAGTCTTCCCAAGTCATATTAGGTTGGACTACTCTAAGTTGAATTCTTTCTCTGGTAAACCCATGGGCAATACATATAAGTGTGTCCTTTTTATGATCCTCAAGAAGACCATATTGTTTAGTAAGTTTTTCATAATACCTAAGGTATGCAGTATCATTTGTCCCACTGAATTCACCCCTATCCATTTTGATTGAATAAATTATTTTCCATATGCCTTGCTCTTCTAATTGATTAGCCATATTGTGTAAATCTACACTTACTGAAAGAAACAAAATATATGTATGTAGTTCTCGTAGCAATATGTCTATTTTTTGTTCTTGTTGCGATGCCATGGTAAAAGAGCTTCTGAGTCTATGCATCTATTGACCATATGGTTGAGGTGCCCTATACCTAGAAATAACATCTTGATATGATTGTAAAATTAATGATTCATTGGTTATATGGTGTTTAATAATCTCATCTACTTCATGTTCAATTTGCTTTGGTTGAATAAGTCTATTTAGAGGAGGTGGAAATAAGTTTTCACTACTCAGCTGTTCAGGAGATGCAATGGAAAATAAAGTTAAAAATCTTGACAAACAATAATGAGAGGACAAGGAAATCAAAGATTCTTCAACAATTTTATTCTTTATTATTTCTTCTACTTCTACTTCTATAGTTTCATAAGATTCATGTTGGGTAGTATTAATGTTATGAATGAGAGGTAACAACATTTCTAAAATAAAAAATGAAGTAAATTCATTTGGAAACTCATTTGTAGTTATATTGCTTTGAGTCATCAGATAATAGAAACAATGTAATAGATCTGAATGAAAGCTATGGCTCTAAATGAAAGGCTTGCTATGAAAGCTATAGATCTAAGTATAAGCCTATACAAGTCTTATCCAAGCTTAAGTTTTAAAGTAAGAAAAAGAACTTGGAGAAATAGTAGGTAAATAGCTCCAACTCCAATCTCTTCAAATGTAAATGCTTGAACCCTTTGTGAGGACTCTTCAATCTTTTATATTTCTGTATTCTTGATATTTTGCAAAAGTTGTTAAGAGAAATACTCATACTGCACACATATATATACATACACATAGTCCTGTCCATACCACTCTTTTAGTTTTTGCTTTATTCCATCATCCACACTTTAACTCACTTTCTTTCACCACACTTTGAATTGACTTTAATTACTTTAATTGCATAACTATTTTATCCTCTCTTTTGATCTACATCAACTCGCACCATTGTTTTAAATTTACTTTCCTCACACTTTAATTACACATCTTATTCTTACCACACTTTAACATTAACTCACATACACCACACATTATCTAACCAGTTTATTCATCATTTTGATTTAATTATTCTTAAATTCATTAATATATGTAATTTAGGTTTACACCAAGGATTTAATATAATTACATACCTTAATGTTCACATATACACACATTTTTAAGATAGTTAATGAAATCATAATTTAATTTATATTGACTACATGTATAAGATGTAAGATAATTTAATTAACTATAACAATACATTTATTAAATCAAAGGTTTTCACAAATTATATTAATGTTAGTATTTAAACACACTTATACCTACACACACAAACACACTTTGGAACCCTTTGGAACCGTCATATTTATCCATCTAGCATTAATACTCTTACATAAATACTCATAAATATATGTGTTCTTAGAGTTTTATACCCATACCCCATGCTTAAATGGGTGCAAACACTCATTTGAATGTGCACATATGGTAAATCCTAATGTGGATATATTAAACTTCATTAATTTGTACCTATAGGTATTCATAGTGAAAATAGTTTAACTCAAGGCATTTTATCAACAATGTTATAGAGGAGTTTGGATATCACCGATCATTTTTTTTTATTATTTTATTCCCCTGAATATCAACTTGAAGATCGAAATCTTTCACACAACATAAGGTTATGTCTCATCAAAAATCCAAAGCTCATGATGCTTTCAAAGCAGGCTTACCAAATCTTGTATGGTTAGATGCTCAGGAGTGGGATATGATTTGTGATGAGCAACAACAGACTCCTGAATCATATTTCTAGCAACGAGATGCAGTGGCCACATTTCTAGATACACCCCATCACATTATTGTAGAGTGAATATGACATTATGCATCATGCATTTGTAAGGATCATTTTGATTATTAAATTTTGTTCGTGTTAAGCACATCATGTATGTTAATCTAACATTTTGCCGATTTTTTGCAGGAGTTGGCAGTGGGTCATCCTCCGATACAAATTGAAGAGGCTTATGGATATCATCATGGATTGTCTACACTTTTGGAGGACTTGGAGAGATGGAGTGCGATCATTTCATGGGACCATCTACAATGGGGTAAGCTTATAAACTTGGTTTCGTGTTTTTAGTTCTTGTTTGTAAATATCATGTCAATTTGTCTCTATTCATGAATGTGATTTGTTGCAGGACTACAGATATAGATGTGTCCATCCCTATAGGCATGTGTATGGTAGTGGTGTGCCATTATTTTGTATTTGGTTCATATATGGTAGTGGTGTGCAAGAATTTTGTATTTGGTTCCTATATGGCAATGCTTTACCACATTTTGTATTTGGCTCGTATATGGTAGTGGTTTGCCACACTTTTTCACATGCTTCATTTACGGAACATATATCTCTTTTGTAGATGGTTCATGGTTCATGCTTCATTCTATTCATCTCTTTTGTGTCTAATAGTGCTTAGCTTTATCAAATCATGTTTTCTTTGCCACTAGAATACATGTCACATGTACTTGGGTTTTTTTGGGAGAGTGTATTGTATTTTGCTACACAACAACATGGTAATGTTGTTGTGATAAGAGACAACACACTCTGCCCAAAAACAAATTTGCAGATATGGTCATCAGTATAGGTGCCAGTTGGCTCATTAGTATTCCTATCCACATATGGGCATTTATGCCCAGGGGATTACCAGCACATATACTCACGTTCATACTAATGTTCATAGCGACGCATAAACCAATGCTCATACTGACTCATATACCAATGCTCATAGGGATAAACTATATCGATTGTTTTGTATCGATGCGTATGTCAAAGATTACACTAATGTCAGGAGAAAATTAATGCCTATGCATTTGCCCCAGTAGAAGCCTCGGTATACCCCTAATATGTTGTAGTGTTCATGAATTTTCTCCAATGTAATCCATTGTCGTCTATCGTGGCTCCAAAGATGCTTCCATTGTTTAAGTCCTTTATGCTAGATCCATTTGGTGCCTGTAGAGCTCAAGGATTTAGCTTAGGCACCCTCAAGAATGACTCGAAGTCATATGTAAGTACCTTATCCAAAAAAGGGAAGTAAAAAGGACACCATAGTACAATTGTTGGTAATCTTTAGTCTTGAAAATATCTTTTTCGGGGCTTTTAGGGTTTTGTAACAAATTTATTAACTATATTTTTTCACCTTTTGCTAATGTTTTTTTTCTTTAAACGGTTTTTAAATATCTTATTTAATTTTTGCTCATTTCCTTTTGTGCCCAAACATATGGATCTCACAAGTTACATGTAATTATGAGCTGAAGTGGGTTACAGTTTGAGTTTAATTATGAGCTGAAGTGGGTTACAGTTTGCATATGGAATTGTATTTGTATTCACTTTAGATCTATTAAGCGCTTCAAGAGAGCCATTGATGAAATGCATGCATAACCTTTAGTAACTGAACGAGTGAGATATTGGTACTCTTTTGCATTCTAGAATTCTAAATGTGGGAGGTATGATGAGCAAATCTTGATAATATAGTAACACTCTGTTCGTTCGAAGAGTGTAGTTCATCATTTACGCACTAGATCATAGTACTAGCCTCCATGTACCTAACTGTTTCCGCTCTTTACAATGATAATCAGTTTCTTTCTCCTTATTTCATGATAGTTTGCACTCTTATCGCACTCTTATCAGTGGTGGTCTTCACGTGCAACACTCTTCGGAAGTGTTAGTACTTTTGAGCACCTAATTCGGTGTACAAAAATGATGGTGGAGACTTAACTAGTGAAAATGCATGTAGATTGGTTGACTTCCCGTATGGTTTAGACATTGAATTTTTAGTTTTTAAACAATTTCTAGTAGCCCATTATTTTGAAAGGGGTGATCAATAGTTGTAAAGGAAGTAACTGCTCGTTGAAAGAGGAAATTATTTGAAGCTTAGTGAATAATTATGTGGGGCAAGCTACATCTCAGTTTATATACGAAATTTGATAATAGATTCTCCATAAATTTAGAAAGCATTTTTTGAAAAAAGGAATGACTTCCAATGGAAATCCGGTTTGCATCTTGAGATTAATCGATTAAAAATTATACTTTGTAAATTTTAAATATCCAAACTCAGATGTTTTATGTTCCTAAATTTATACATAGAACCCCCCCCCCCCCAAAAAAAAAAAATCTTTAAATAGAACTTTTTAAGATAACTCTTAAGGTTAGATCATCGGAAACAAATTATGAACCGATTTCGATATCCATGGCAGTGAACCAAAATACGGACATTGGAACCGTTTGATCTCATGGGACGTTTTCATGTTTTACACATAAAATAGATACTGAACTAGGAGCCAAAGAGTTTGAAGTAGGTGACTACAATTGTATTAAATATCACATTGAAAGCGCGGAGTAGAAGTAGACGAGTAGTACTTCGTACATCTTCCTTTTCCATCGACCTATCTGCAGAATATGTCTCTCTCTCTCCACCTTTGAGCTAATTTATTACAGAACTGAGGTGGGTATGTGAATGGGAAATGGAGATATTATCTATTGACATCCTTATTTGGCAACTGTGTATTGAGAAATAGCAGAAAAGAATAAGAGTGTGGCTTTGGAGGTTCGTTCCTTCAAGACCCTGATGAGTTAATATAAGACAGAGTTCAGGTGAATGGCTCGAGATATGGAAAAAAATTATTGAGTTCGCCAAAGTGCAACATCGGATCTATAAAAGACAACAAATGTACGAGCGAACAGGTCTAGCACCCATGGGACCCCGGAATGCCACAAAGGAAGGGAAGAACATACAAAGCTAGTGGGTTTTACAAAAGAGTTTGATAACCCTCTCGTCCCCTTAATGGGGGGACCTCTTGGATTTTGTCTTGTTGTTCTAGAAGAAAAACACTCTATGATGCCTAAAAGGTGGGGCTTCTTACAATTAGAAAAACACTCAAGGAAAAGAGATTTCTCGATAGACCATTTCTTCTTGTTGTTGTTCTTCTTCGTGTCTCTTCTCATCAAACACATGATTTTTGAATTAGATCCGGTTCTACTTTGAGCGTTGGTTGTACTTTTCCTCTCTTTTATTGATTAACATCTCAATTTAACTAAAATAACTTAGTTTTTGTGTAGGTTCCATGATACACTGAAAAGTGACACTGATATGCATTAAAAAAACGTAATTTTACATAGATATCAAGGATGATCATGTTCGCTTCTTCTAAACGCAATGTTCAACATGCACCTGCATTATAGTTCGATGATTTGACACTTTCTTGTGTGGAAAAAGAAGTATGCAATTCTCTAATGGCGGATCTAATAACGGGCTTGCAAATTTATACTGGACATAGTTCGAAGACAAGTCGTAAGACCGCGAGGATAAATTTCATCAGGGAACATAATTTATCTATTTAATTAGGCAAAGAAGAGTAGGAAACATCGAGAGCAGCAATATTTTAGCGGGTTCAATATTTCTACGCAGTAGCCAAGAAAGTACAAAAAGACGAAAGCACAATAATCATGATTCTTTGCTGAGAATGGTATTTCTCATAGAGAATAATAGATTCATTTTTGGAATGAGTAGATTCTAAGTACAAGAGAGAAGCAAACATGAAGGTGAAGTCAAGGTCAATGGTACGAGAAGGGTTTAAACTTAGGATTTTTTCATACAAGACTTTGAAATCCTGATTATTTGGAGGCTGTACGTGGAATATGTTTTACATGTTCTATTTACTGACTGATAGTGAGAGAGAGAGAGAGAGCTAAAAAACCACGATTCTAAGAGTGTGGAATTTTTATTCGTTTCTTGCAAAAACCACTTTGCAAAAGCTCAACGTAGGGTATTGTCCTTCATTTTCATTGAAAACGGAAAGAGTTTCAAATTAGAAATAATAAGCATTTTCAAAAATAAAAAATCACTTCTTTGGAAATTAATGGAGAGATGGGAGGAAAGAGCAAGTTTCCTTGTATATGTTGCATTGCACGATAATAATCTAATAATTAATTTCTATTACATTTATCTAAATCATAAAGAATTTGAAGCCCAAATTTTGGATGTAAGGTCTAAAAATCGGGATACTTAAAAGCTTAAAAAATCATGATTATGCAAAATCACAATTGAATGGTTCTTCATCACATGCCGTTTCCATAAAAGACACACGCAGAATTCACTTGATGCATGGGGAGAGCTTGATCTTGTTGTACCAAATAAACCCACACTCAACTTGCTTTATAGAAATTTCTATTGTAATCATTTTAACATAGATTCTGCATGCTTATGGAAATGTGTTCTTTATGTAATACATCCTCAAATTTTAAATTCAAAGTGAACTGAATAGCATGATGAATTAAACCTATGTGTGGATCCAAATTTCACAAAGTTTCAGCGATGGTTTGATGATTATTATAAACCATCTTTGGTTGGAAAGTATCATCCATACTTTTTTTTGTAAATTTGGGGAGTTTTAGGAACACTTGTTTGGAATTGTTAATCCATATGTAGTTGAAATGGTCAATTCTTTGAACCTCATTTGAATGGTGTACATGGCCATTGTCGTCAAGTGAACCACTTTCAAACAAGGTCATGAGTGTATCAAACACATCTAGTGAACTAATTGTTTGCTCAAGCTTGCAGTCATCTAAATGAAAAGCTGATATTTTAGCAAATAAAACATCCAACTTACAAGAATTTTGTTCTTCAATGGTTTGTATAATCGATAATATCCACCAAATATATATTTCCTTGCCATATCATGAAGTTTGTGAAATTTTATTTATTGAATAAGAACATATGTCACACAACCAAATATGCACATATGCCTAACCATTTGATTCCACCCATTCCAAGCCTCATACAATCTCTTGAATCTCAATTCTTTTGTAGGAAAATTTTTGAATACATGTTTTTCACACATGCCATTACACCAAAAGCTCAAATTCGAGCACTTAACTTGCTATCTTAAAATGTCTTTTGTAGTCATTTTGACATAGATTGTGCATGCTTGATGGAGATTGTGTTGTTCAACTAGTACATCGTCAAAATGTACATTGGAAGTTGCCAAATAGCATGATGAATTTAATACATGTGTTGAATCATATGTTACAAAGTTTCAATGATGTTTTGCTAATTATTTTCAACCATCCTTGGTTGGAAAGTATCATCCATATTTTTCACCAAATTTTGGGAAGGTTTAGCCAAGCTTTGTTGGAATTATTAAGCCATCTGGAGTTAAATTGTTTCACCTCTTTGAACCTCATTTGAATGGTGTACATAGCCATTGTCATGTGAACCACTTTGAAACAAAGTCATGAGTGTATCAAACACATCTTGTGAACTAATTGTTTAATCAAATTCGCACTCAAATAAACAAGAAGCTTAATTTTTAGGAAACAAAACATCAAACGTACAAGAATATTTTTCTTCAAGGGTTGGTATAATCGATAATAACCAGCAAATATAGATTTCCTTGCCTTATCATGACGTTTGTGACATTGTTCGTATTGCATAAGAACATATGTCACAAACCCAAATATGTGCATATGAAAAACAATTGGATTCCATCCATGCCAAGCCTCATAAAGTGTCATGAATCTCAATAATTATATAGGACAATTATTAAATACATGTTGTTCACACATGCCATTAAACCAAAAACTTAAAATTAGTGCGATATTAAATTCAGCAAAGCTAAAATGCAGCTGAAAATCTAAAATTCTGATGGTAATTTTAATTGCATAAATGCATTTGGAAAAGGATTTAAACTCAAAGGGAACTCAAAGGGAACATAGTGGAAATGATCTTTGAGTGTTGAACTTTGTACTTCTATAGATTTAAACTCAAAGGGAACATAGTGGAAATGATCTTTGAGTGTTGAACTTTGTACTTCTATGCTCCGAAAAGGTTTTCCACTATTAAAAGTGTATGTTGCAACGGACGTGAAAAATGACGTGTGAAGGAGCTCACCTTCCTCTAATACCACTATTCGGCATGTGAGGGAGTGAGGAAGCCTTAATAGAAATACACACAATAATAGAAAAATAGATTGATGCACTGAGACAGGTGATGTCGAAAGGTGCGCTAAGTACAATACACTACCACCTATGAGATTATCGTGTATATGTGATTACAAAGGGAAAAAACTTCTAAAGATCAATACAGTAAAAAATGCCATGTACAAGGAAAGTGTTCACCTCAAAATTACTCGATGGACGCATACGTGTGACATGCCTAAATGATGCTTCGTCAAAAACCCATTCATAAGCATTAAGATCCAATGACAATTGATGGTAACCATTATGTTCACAAAAGAACATGGATGTCCTTGATATCAATAGCTGGATTAGATACTGAATTATTTTTTCGTAATTCAGTGGAAAAAATTCTTTCGGTGACAGAAATAAAAGAACAAGAAATTTCATGGAGAGCTAACCACCTATATTTTCTCTCCAATGGGAATCGGGCGAAATCTTGATAATCCCAAACATTCATCGTCTGATGTAATTTATCTCTCATCCTAGTTTCTGGATAGAAAAAGCGAAGGCGGCCGAAAATGGCTATTTGGCTTAGATTTGAATCGTGTTATCTCATCAATTCTCGACGAAGAATGATTTTTGCTTTCATTCTCTTGTTTCTGGATCCCATCCCCTTGATGAAATGCCTCGACTTATCTCTCATAATTAATTCCGTGAAATTTCGAATCCTCTCTCTCTCTCTCTCTCTCTCTCTCCGCAAATCTTTGCATTTGTTTTTCCCTTTACAAGGTTCCAATTCGAAGAACAATAAATCAACCTCCTTGCTCCTCAATTCTACATTCTTTTAGACCCAACGTGGAAAGACTGATATCCTCTTCTCACTTTTCTATGAAGGAGAACGTTATTTCTATACTAGCTTAAGGAGACGCAGTTTGTTCATCCTTTGGACTTAAATTTCTTAACATTGGCTGAATTAATATTTGAAATCGCATTTTTTTCTCTGAATTCTTGTGCTTTCCTGTTTTTCTATTTTTTTTAGTTATACGCTGTGGAAATATTGAACCTTTTATGATATTCCTCCTCTATATCTTCCGAATTTCTTCTTATTCCCTACACTCAATAATGTATAGTTTTTCTTAATTAGATACAATTAATTATGCTCCTTACGTAATCTTTCCTCACGGTTTGTAGCGGTTGTCTTGGAACCATCTCTACTGAACCTCTTGTATGTTGATCAAGTACAAATTTGCAAGTCATTCATTAGATCATCGGATACTTTTCTTTCAGCAAATTGCAATGCAAGGTCCTAAAGTTTGCATTGGGGGAAAACATGGTCTTTAAAAATGCAACAGTGGTAAACCATGACGTTGCCTTTTTTGGAACTCAATAATACTTTACCATATTTCACCTACCATCTTGAGTATTAATTGTTGGTGCAATTAAGCCCAAGCCTACACACTTGATCACTTCACATAAGATTGATGTATTAGCATATCACTTGGAAAGCTTCATATGTACAACCTCTTGTAACCTTGAGCAATGATTACTTATTGTAAAAGTGAAGTAAAGACACAAGGAGTTAGGAAAGTAAAAGTGAAGTAAAGACACAAGGAGTTAGGAAGCATAGAATTTCCTAATTTTTGATAGTTGAGTCAAGAGAGGATAAATCCTATACTTTAGGATGCACTTTATTGGTAAAGATTTGAATTTAAATTCGAATCCTTGGCTCCAATGAAAGCTATAACAGATGTGATGCAAATCGCACGTATCTCAAGGTCCAGCGATCATTTCATGTATCTTCATTGAGAAAAGGAGCTCATCTCATAGCTCACTCATTCCACACTCATTTAGCAATGCCTTATTGCCAACGACATTGTATCATTACTTGATTTAATCTATACATGATCATTACTATTTACTCTCATATCTCTGTCACACTCTACCAGAACAGTGATTTTGTCTGAGCAGGTTCTCACGATATCCTGCATCATTTTGCATGATTTAAGGCATGACATCTTCAGCATATTTTCTACTTTAGTCCTACCAAGTTTCATTAATAAAGCTCCCCTCAATCATCAGATATTGATAAAACGTTTCTCACTTGTTTATGATTGTCAAGGCCCATAAAAGTCGGGGTGGTTGCTAAACTTGCTAAACATTTTTCTTTGCATATAGCTTATCAATTTAGATGATTCCCCTCATGATTGGTAGCTTGTTAAGCTAATTGAAGTTCCCCAAAAGGAATTTTATCAATTGTTGCTCTACTTAGAGAATTGTGTAAAACTCTGAGTAGGTGCAAGTTTTGTACATTCGATCATATTCCTATCTATTTGTTTTGATCCTATCATTTTTTCATCATCTTCCAAGCAACATATATGATCTCATATGCGTATTAGCTAGGTAACGAGGCCCACAACACTCTCTAGCAATCACTTATAGTAGGTGTGAAGCAGGTTTTAACTACATCAACTTATCTCTTGTGATTATCCTATCTCTTGTGATTATCCAACATTAATTAGACCACCGAAAAGGGAATGCAAATGACCATTCAACTGAGCTTTGTTTTAAGTTATTTCATGAGCTTCTTAAACGAAGGATCCTCCGTAGCCAAATTTTTATTCCCCTTAGCTATTGTTGAACTGTCGGACTATACGGAAGCCAACAGATATATGCCCATACAGGCGAATACGCGGGAGAGAGAGAGAGAGAGAGCATTCCTCTCGTAAGTCAACAAAAGGGGAGTTGCATCAAATGCTATTCATCTACGTCAACATCTTTGCGGGTTCAAGGCTGCCGTGCATCGCCAACTTCTTGGATGAGTTGGTCGACTTAGCATTCAGTTTGATGAAAATACTGAACTGTCAAAGATGGACCTTTGTGCCATGAGCTCGAGAATGCAAACGATGGACCTTTGTGTCATGAAAATACTGAACTGTCAAAGATGGACCTTTCCTTCCGAACGATATTTTATAGCCCTTGTGCCATGAGCTCGAGAATGCAAAGGTCTTCGGCACCCTATTCCATCCTATCAATGTGAAATAGTGAGGGAACGGATAGAACATACCCGTAGCCGCTTCATCCTTGCCCTAAGCAAGTACACTTACCATGCCATTGGTTGACTTTAGATCAGAGACCAAAATTGTCGACAGAACGTACCGTAAGAACCACGATCCTGGAATCCGTTGATGATTATCCCATAGCGTTGGTAATGAAATGGTATAAAGCGTTTCTTGAATGCAGTCAATCTACTCCAAAGACGGAGAAAGAAAAGTGCATAGCCTTACAATCTTCAGCCTATAGGTTAGCTCACAGGCACAGGAGCGATGCGTAGACCTTGACGGCGGAGCGATCGGCATACGTTGATGTTCGTCATTGAATAAATCATGTTTTCTACTACACTCAATGCCAAGTATGAAAATGTAATGCAACCTGGTGTTCGACATTGACTGGCCTGAAATCACGTGTTTCCTGCGAGTCAATGCAAAGCATCAAATCGCAATGCAAGTTTGAAATCACGTGTTTCCTGCGAGTCAATGCAAAACATCAAATCGCAATGCAAGTTTGTGGAAGACATTAAGTGTGCAAAAATGATGTTTCGTGCCCCACTCATTGATAAGCATTGCAATGCAAGTTGATGGTAAACATTCCGCTGAGAAAACAACGCAGACGTAGAAAACGACATTCAAAGGTCTCGGTTGGTCGCATGAGCCCGGAAATAGATAAGATCTCTGCAATACGGCATCCCCTTACCTCCTCGCCATGTGACATAGTTAGACGTCTGATACTGCATGTCCTTAACCGCTTTTAGTCGGACGTCTGATACTGCATGTCTTTAGGCTTAAGCATGTACACTTATCAAGGTATCCTCTAATTGGTTGACCCCTTCATTGTTGTCTGAACATACTGTAGAGTTATAGGCCTGCCATGCCGTAATGATTGCTCAAAGGCAACTGTCGATCTCATAAGGTCACTAACAAAATGCTATACGGTTCTTGAAGTCATTCGGCAACAAAGACAGAGGGAGGTGGCAATGGAAAATGTAATTTCTATCTTGTTGGATGCCTTCTAATAAGCAGTTGGTGCAAATTATTGCCCTAGGTAGGGTGTCTTTACGGGGAGGTAGCTTGAACAAATACAGAATTCCTAAAGTGGCTTGGAAGATATTGATGGGAGAATGATCAACTTCCCTATGTAGCCTTGAAGCGTAGATGGTCTTGCATGCGCACTAAAAGAACCTTTTTTGCTCAAATGAATGCGTCTCTAAACTCTTGAGGATTGAACCTGAGAGATTTTTCAAACAAGAACTACGCTATAAGACCTTGCGAAATGCAAGCTATCTCACTCAAACTGCTCATTCCTACTGTAAGAAACGATGCCTTCAAGACGCACAAGTTATTACCTTTACTTGGCATGCACGAAGAAACCATAGAGCAATTTTGTCTCAAAACCTGAAAATTTTGGATATAAGATTGACAAAAAGTGTATTAATTCATAAACAAGTTACAATGGTTGGGCCAATATAGCACTTCAACAAAACTATAAAATATTACAAATAATATTTAATTTGTAGCCTAACATTAGCACACACGATGGACTCGAAACCTATGCAAAAAGGTCATCATCGACTAAACCTTGGATGTAAAATGTGCGGGCTTCTTCAAAACTACGTTTAATCTTTTTCTCCAGAGGTTTTAACAATTTCTAGAGATGCTCTGCATCAAGCAACTGAGCATTCGGGCTTGAAGAACTTGTTGTAGCATCTTTGCCGATTATAGGTTGACTCTACTCGATAAAAAAAATTGTTGTAAGTAGAAATCATTCTTCAAAGCTACTCTGCACCACATTTGGTTGTCTTGGACTTTGGCTTCAACTTTTTTCAACTTCTCAATTTAATTACTAAGTATATTCTCTAATCTTTGCAACTGTCGGGCTTGAAATTATGTTGTTTTGAAATAGGCGTGTCACTCCTTTTGTGTAGCCTTGAGCTCTTTCTTCAGCTGGATGGAAATGCTTATTTCATTAATCAGCACTTGTGCTTTCTAGGATAACTCTTCCTTTGTAGCTGTTAGTTTGGTTTTTACTAGACATATTAAGAATGCATATCTGTACAGGTTTACTCCAAGACATTGACCTTCATAGTGGTAATATCCAACATTGAGCGATTCATCCTAGGGTCACATTCTTTTTTGGCTAACTCTTTACGCAACTCTTCCAATTCATGATCTTTGTTGGCCATTTGTTGCTGCAATTGTGAGTCATTGGCTCTGATGACCAAAAGTTCCTCCTGAAGGGGAGCAATGTCTACTTTCGGTAGGTCCAATTTGTGTTGGAAATAATGCTTAAGCATCTACATTTTTGAACCCTGATTTGATTGTAGCGTGCTAGTGGCCTCGATCAAGTATTGCCCCACCTTGGCAATCTCAGGAAGAAAAGTATTTGTGCTCATACCCAAGTGAAAGGATCACCCGATCGGAAGAGGAATCTTGATAGAGGAGTCATAGGCAACATAGATTTTGGTGGAGCGGGAGGGAGAGTAGTCCAGAGAGGTGGGTGGCATGATGATAGTCTACTGATTATCCATCCAATCAGCCTGAAGGGAGATAATGGCAGACCATGGCATTGTCGGTATAAGTGGTTGAATTTTGGTGTTGTGGAGGGCTATATAGGCTACATCTTCTTTAGTATAGACTAGAACAACTTCTATTGCTAGTGTACAAATATGTTTGTTTGCAAGACATGTACTTAGTTCCACAATCATCGAACGAAGGACCCAACTATCTTTTTGCATGAGTGCATGAATACTTCCAAAGTGATGACACTGTCCTTCGGGGATGAAACATGTTCTTTGTCACCAACTTCCACAAGTGTGATGGCACATGCTACCTCTAGGTATGAACCATCTATGGAAATGCCTGTGATGGCGAGCACACCTTTAAGTGTAACATTGATGCCAACCATGGCATGAGTGGATGAAGAACTCAAAGAAGGTGTAGAGACCTCCACAACACATTGAGGTTTGTGAGGGGAGCACATAAGCACAAAATTTGCTTCTTCTTTCTCATCTTGAACCATTGATGATCACGTGAAGGAATCAAAACCTAGAATATCAAATTTAAGGTAATGCCTGAAACTTTAGAGTTCTTTTAAAGAATTGGACAGAGAAGGTACTCTATCAAGAGACGTTTAGGCTTTAGGATAAGTATTACCCACACATTAATGTGAATATAAAATAGGGTGCTATGGGACACCACATTTTTACTCAAATTGATGTAAGAAAGATGGTATGGGACATCGGGCCATGGGATGATAATTATTTTTTAGTCCTAGATTGGATCTTGAAGATAGGTTTGATCCTCAAGGGAATTAAAAATTCAAAGAAGAAGTTTAAATTCAAGGAGAATAAAAGTATTATCTCAAGATATTTCAAGATAACTTCAAGATCAAGGAAACAGAAGATACAAAGTAAGTAACTTCCAAGATCTTCTTGGAACACTTCAAGATAAAGTATTGTTGATTCAAAAATATTTGATAAATTTTTGAATAAGTGGATTTTAGTATCTTGTGGTTGGAGGATGTTTTAGATTTAGCCTAAATCTTTCTAAGAATCTAGTTTATTTTTCATAAAGATAGGAAAAATGTTGCAATACCTCGTTGAAACAAATTTTTGACAAGTTAAAGTTTGAAGTAATCTAGAATTTGACTCATAGCAAGTTTACGTATTTGTGAAGTTTGAATTGGTTGAACATGGTTATGGTTCTTTTTTTCGCTTTTCCAACCTTTTGGATTTGACTTAGATATTTCATCTTATTCTTTTCACAAATGTCAAGGCTTAGGTGGTTAGAATGAGGTAACTAAATGAAACATCCTACGTACATGTTCTAAAGAAGAGCCTTTCCAATCTTCAAAAGATGCTAAGTCCAAGCTTGACTTATTCATTTGAGTTTGCTTCATGTTATTTAGCATAACTCTAAATGAAATTCTAGAGTCAAGTATACTCTAGAACAGAGAAGTTAGGAATTGCTCATCAAGTTGACAATTCCCAAGCAATTTTAGCTCAAGTCTTCGATAAAGTGTCCTAAGTTGGACAATTTTCATTTTTAATTTGAATTGGTTTAGTACGGTTGATTCAAAGTAAATGGTGAAATCTTTTCTATAGTTTACATAGGATTTTAAAACCATTAGGACAAATTAGTCCTCTAGTCGGGTGAAAAAATCAAGTGACTACTGGATAGAAGTAGACCATTGTACAAACATCCAAGTTAGATGTTTTGGACAACCAAACTTCAAGTTCTCCAAACCAAATTCAAGTGAATGATGACTTCTCAAACTCTTTCGAGCGATGAGAATCCCACCTTTGTTAGTAAGTCCATGCACCACTCATGCCAAAAAATGGGGTAATAATTTGAATCCACCCAGTTCACATGTTTGTGCCTAGATCACACCTAGTAAAAACTATGAACTAGTCAGGGATGATTTAGATCCACCCTTATTATTCATTCACTATTTTGTAATTTGACCAATTGATCAAAATACAAGCGAGACAATGTTTTGACTCATTTGGGCACGGATGCCACCATAGAGATGAGACATGTTCTTCTAGTTCTAGAACATGCCCATGTTCTTTGGGTTTTAAAACATGAGGATTGAGGGTTGCCTACAGTACATATAGCTCTAATTTTTTAGGACAAAAATATTTTCCAAAGGGAGAAGAATGTAATAAAGTGAGCTTATGACTTAAGGGTCTAATTGGTTTAGAGAGATCTGAAAAGTAGATAGTGTTTGGTCATCTGTATGTATGATGAAAGATCTCAGGTCTAGACTTACTAGAAGGTCGTTTAATCTTGTAACTAAGGGATCCACTTACCCTAGTGCTTAAGACTCAAGAATGTGAAGGAGAGGTCTGGGGTTCAACCCTGATGGGGTACATGGGGAGAGTGTTTTGTCCAAAGAGCTCTAGAACCTTCTAGAAGCATCCAATTGATTTAACTCTGGTTAACTAGGAAACTTGGTGCACATGTAGTTACATGGCTTACACTTGGATGATTAGAATCCACCTTCCTAGGAAGGCACACCCTTGGAGAGAGATATATATAGAGGCATTTGTTTGGGAGGAGAGTCATATCTCTAGCATATCATGGTTGTGATTGTAGTCTACATCTAGTGCAATCAGAAGCATCACACGATTTGAAATAAGCATGGATATCTCTTTGCATAGTGGTCCACCATAATCTACTCTGTAAAATTTTCCTATAGGTTAGATCCGTAGAGAAAATGACCAGTAGATGAAGTGGAGTGCACCATGACAATGACAGACTGAACTTTATGTGTAGGGATATATTGGAGCCAGACACTCGAGTGGTCGGCATAATAAAGTTCACCAATGATGATAGCAAAACGTCTAATATAGATGGCTAATGCCATATTCGATACAAAATCGGGTGGAAAACTAGTAATGAGGAAATCATAGTAGGAATCATCAATGGGCAAGGGAACTGACGATGCACTAGGAGCTATAGTTGTATATATTGGGGGTAAAGAATCATCAATGTCAATTGGAGGTTCACTAGATTCCATATGGGATGGGAAATCTACAACAGCATGTGAGGATCTAGGAGGGTGGACAACGTCATAATCAAACTCTTGTAAAAGTAAGACCCAACAATCCAAGAGACCTCCGAAATATTGTTGTTGGACTAAATATACTAAAGAACAATGGTCCACATAGAAATTAAACTAACGACCGAATAGGTAACACCGAAACTTTCTAACGGAATAAATCAACAATAAGCATTCTCATTCAGTGACTGAGTAATTCGGTTTGGTCGGAGCAAGAAATCGAATAGCATAATATATTGGACGATACCACTTATCATGCCATTGCATTAAAGCACTCTCGATTGGAGTATCAGAGGCATCGAAAAAAAAAACATGAAATGGTAGCTCCCAATTAGGTGCGTGTAGGATCGGAGCTTGCATAAGAAGCATTTTTAAGCACTCAAGACTAGTCTGCCACTCTTTAGTCCTTTGAAACTATCACACAGACACGGTGGTGAGTTGAGTGAGGGGTATGGTGAGATGGGCGAGCCACCAAAGAAGACGGCCATGCAAGCATATTTGGCCCATAAATCTCTTAACATCTTTAGGCTTTTTGGGTCGTGGAGCATTCAAAATGACCTGCACTTTGTCAGGGTCAACCTATATACCTTGTTTGGAAATGATATGTCGAAAGATTTTGCAATAAGCGACATTAAAAATAGATTTATGGGGATTCAAGCACAAGCGATAGTCCCTACACTTAAGAAAACAACATCATAAGTGCTATAAATGAGCATTAGTTTCACTCAACATGGAAAAATCATCAAGATAGACTATCATAAAACTAGTATTATACGAGGAAAACATTTCCTCCATGCGTTATTGGAAGGTACTGGGTGCATTATGCAACCCAAACCACATCACTATGCATGCATAAACCACCTAATTAGTGATAAACATAGTCTTGGGTATGTCAGCCTCAACCATCTTGACTTGATTGTAGCCACTGTATCTATCTAGGAATGAATACATTTCTTGTCCATCTACATCATCTAACATGCTTTCTAAGAATGGTAATAGAAATGGGTCAGCAATAGTTTCTACATTCAATTTCCTATAGTCTACACATATACAATTTTTTTTTTTTTTTTTGAGTACAATAACAACTGGTGAAATCTATTCAGCATGTTGTACTAGGATAATGAATCCAACATGGATTAATCTCTCTATCTCTTCATTCACTTGCTTAGCATAAATGGTATTCATCCAATAACTTTGTTGGTTCATCGAACGAGCATCTGGTTTCAATACAACCCAATCCTAATAAATCCTATGGTCTAAGTCTTTCATATCCCTATAGTCCCATCCAAAAACATCTATAAACTCCTTTAAAAGAGTCAAAAGGTCATACTAAAAGGTATTGTCTAAGCTAGCTTCTATTTTAACAAGTCCTAGGTTGGTTTTGTTCCCCAGATGACAAGTCACTAGTTGATCTTCTCGTACATATAATTGTTGTGTACTAGTAGGGTTACTCTCAGATTGAAAGGGATTTTGAAAGTCCATAGAGTCCTAATTCTTTGGCTTTGTTGACAGATTCATCCACAAGGGGTTGTATTGTACAGATTGTTAGAGACCAATGATCAAGCACTTGTTGTAAGCCTATAGTCCCTAGGAAAAGTAAGTCATAGATAAGGGTCAAAAAAGATTCTTCTTCATCATTGGACAAGCCATGGATCATTTGGATGGTTTAAGCTACATAGGAACATGCATGAGTTTCACATTGTTTAATGTAATCCAATGGCACAACATATTTACAATAATTGCATTAAAAAAGGAGCTCATGGGATGACCAGTCATGAAGGACTTTGGTGTGCTTGAGCTAAGAGATCTCCTCTGATCTAGTGAGACATGCCCCCATGAATGATGAGTCCTTTTCTCCTTGGCCATAGATGAAGAGTGCTCCAGGGGAAGTTTTTTCCATAGTCCCATACCAGTGGAACCTTCTTCCAATGCATTGTGTCATAGCTACGCTAAACCCCATATATATTCCATATATAATGGAATATGCAACTGAATTCTAATGAATTCCATATCCTTAACTCATATGAGTGGAGTCAAATGACTTCCATGTCCTCGAACTAGTTAGTTTGGTTCTAATCAATATGTGATAGTGGATATCCCTTTCTATTCCAAACCACCTTATTCCTAGATAGAAAGACTAGTTCTAAGCACCTCTCTAGATCCCAATATACCTATATGTCTTGGGTACCCCAAATATTCCCGACTAAGGGATCTATGGTCTATATGATAGAGCTAGTGCCATACCTCTGGCCTTCCTAACCATCACTTGAATCACATAAGCATCCATTGATGCTTTCTCATGAAACCGATGTGTGTCATCCCATCTAATTGGTTTCCTTAGGAGTGTAGCAGAAATGCTTCACTACTTGCTAAAGTGATGTGCATGAGTGCAACTAATCACTCTTTGATTATTTTTCATAATACCCCATAGTCTCCTAATCATAGTGTGGGACTCTTGTAAATATAAGTATATCTTCAATACATTGGAGAGAATCATATATGTATCTCTCGTGCCTATATGCAACTTCCTATAACCTATAGGATTGCTTATGCACATTCCTAATGGTGAAGGTGTGAAGGTGTGCACATCCCTCAATGGTTTGATATTGGAATTGCATGCATCCAATCCTTTTTTATGAACCTCAAGACCTATGCACCTTCCTCCTCATGTCCTAACATACACTTTGAAGTGTCCGAAAACATCGTATCACTTCTCAAAACATAAAACATGATCAAATGATTACCAAACTAATGCAAATTTTATCCAAAAACTGTGTTTCTAAAATCCCTCTTTAGACCGGAAAAAACCATTTTAGGACCTTCAAATAAAGACAAAATGAGATATATAATCATGTGCAAGTGGCTTCAAGTGAAACTACTTCAATCGCCTTCCTACTTTGAAAGATACAACTCCTGAAAGGTAGTTGTCAAAAACTATTCACACTTTGTAGACTTGCACAGACCTAGAAAATACTTAATTTTGGAAATTTCTTTTGCCGAATTGAAAGTAGAGGTTGTGCTCTCCAAAACGAGCCATAACATTGTGAAGAGATGGATAGATATGTGCTTGAAGATGAAGTGGTGCTCCAAAATCCTTGATCTACACTAGCCAAATGAACTCAAGGAGTATGTGTTGGGCCCTTTTATCTTGCCAATTGATGTGTTAGACATGCTATGTACCTTGGAAGATCAATCTCAAAAAGATAGATCAAAACAGGTGAGGTGGAATTAATTCAGAGGTGAAAAACTTGCTATTTTGATTCATACACTTGTCCAGTGTTTTGAATACTTCTCTGAGCATAGCAACAATTAGCTTAATTCCTTATGGGGAACTCTAATTAACATAGAGCGATAACTTTCAAGAGTAATCCCATCAGAAATAGTGAATCACACAATGAGAATGAAGTTTAACAAGTTATGACATCATCTCGATTTTCACGGGCTACAATAGTACTTAGAAAAGGGAGCAGAAAAATGATCATTACGCAAGATTCAAATATTTAATGATTATGAACATTTGTATGCTGCTACTAGACATTGTATTGAATCCAACAAGCTTTGAATCATGCAATTTGATGACGTATACACAGAAAACCAGCTCTGACAAGTTGACTAAAAAAATCAAAAATCTGGAGAGAAGTGAATATGAACAGATAGGGTTGACTTCAACTCAACATAACTCAAGATTGGGAACTTAAATAGAAATGAAATTTTCTAATCATATAGTGGACTCTAAAAGAAAACTTTAGCAAGATAAATAATTGAAAATGATGCACCACAGTAAGAGGAATGATCTCTCCAATCTGACTAAACAAATCTAAGAAGCATAACAATGAAGAGTAGACTCACACAACCATGAACATATGAACTTGTATGATCATAAATATGAATGTATATTGATTGTAGAGTACAATGAACTTACAGATACATGTGTGTGCCTTGTATCCACACTTGATATAGAATATAGCTCAGCTTATGGACACCTCTCTAGGTGTGACTAAATTGCCATGTATATATAGAGAGTTTTGGAGCAAAAATTAGAAATTGAATCTTGCTCACCTAAAAGTAGTTTCCTAATTTTTAGAGATTGATTGATTCCCCAACCTCCATATCAAGAATTCATGGCTTTTCTCTCTATTTTTATCAAATGAACTCAACTACTTTGATTTCTCTTACTTTTACATCAAGTAAATGATCAAACAATTACAAGGGTGAGTTCACAAGTGCTCTTAGATTTCCATCCATTGTCTTTTCTTAGACACTGAAGCCAATACTTAGGCTTGTAATGGATTTGTTCCAATAGCTCCTCCTCAAGCCAAGTATGCTTGGTCTTCAATCTTCAAGGATAACGTGCAATCCAATCATAGCCTTGAGTTTGCAAAGTTTTGAAAGATGATTCAATGAACCTACCTGACCAATACCAAGGGTTTGAAGATGTCTTTGAAAAAAAGAATGCAGATATGATCCCTGAGCATAGACCTTATGATTGTGCCATAGAACTTCAAGAGAGAGCACAACCACCCTTTGGGCCAATGTATAGACTATCGCCAGAGGAACTTATAGAATTACGTAAGAATATTGATGAGAATCTAGCCAAGGGGTTTATCAAACACTCGAAGTCTCCTGCAGAAGCCCCTATCCTATTTGTAAAGAAGAAGGATGGAACTCATCCAATGTGTGTGGACTATCGTGGTTTGATAAAGTCACAATAAAGAACATATATTCTCTACCACTTATATCAGAGCTCTTGGAATGCCTCAGAAAAGCAGAGTTCTTCACTAAGATTGACCTTCGAGGAGCATACAATCTTGTCAGAATCAGAGAAGGAGATGAATGGAAGACAACATCTTGTCTGAATCAAAGAAGGAGATGAATGGAAGACAGCATTCCGAACAAGGTATGGACACTTTGAATATGTAGTTATGCCATTTGGTCTCACAAATGCTCCAACAGTCTTTCAGCACATGATGAATGATATCTTTCAAGAGTATCTAGATGATTTTGTGGTAATATATCTTGATGATATCTTGATATTCACCAAAAATGCAGAAGATCATGAATGTCATGTAAAGATAGTCCTAGAGAAACTAAGAGAAAAAGGGTTATATGCAAAATTGGAGAAGTGCTATTTCCATCAGACAAAAGTGGAGTTTTTGGGGTACATTGTATCAAAGAAAGGAATATTTATGGACCCTAAGAAGATAAAGACAATCCTTGAATGGCAACCACCTTCGTATGTTCAAGATGTACAATGTTTCCTAGGGTTTGCCAATTTTTATAGTATATTCATTAGAAATTACTCCAAGATTGTGACACCTCTTACCAAGTTTACAAGAAACTCAAACTTTTCATGGACCAAAGAAGCAGAAAAAGCCGTTGAGACCTTGAAATCAACATTCGCTACTACCCCAATTCTAGTTCATCCTGATTGGAGCAAACCCTTCTTCCGAGAAAGAGATGCATCAGACTTTGCCCTAGGGTCCATTCTATCCCAATATGGAGATGATAGACACCTACATCCAGTTGCATATCATTCAAGGAAATTTTCCCCTCTAGAAATTAATTATGAAATCCATGATAAAGAACTTCTTGCCATAGTAGACGTGTTTGAGACCTGGCGTCACCATCTACAAGGAGAAGTACACAAAGTTACTGTGTATACAGATCACAAGAACTTAGAGTATTTGATGACCAACCGCATCCTCAATAGAGGGCAATCTTGATGGAGTAACTTTCTCTCCAAATTTGACTTTGTCATCACATACCGTCTAGGATGTCAACAATGTCAGTCAAATGCCCTATCGAGAAGATCTTATGTTGCACCAAAGAAGGGTGAAGAGGCCTTTGATCAACAAGAGAGTGTATTACTCAAGGGTGAGCATCTCCAGTTAGCAGGTATCTCTTCAAGCCATCATGAAGATTCAGCCTTGAGTCATTTGATCCGTGAGAATCTACCATAGGACGAATTGTTTTGTAACGTTAAGCAGAAACCTCAAGAAGGAAAATTCCAAGAAGTAAACGAATTTTAGGAAAAGGATGGGTTACTAATCTATAAGAACCTATTGTATATTAGGCTCCAAGAAAGCCGAGGATCCAAGTACTTCAACATTGCCATGACAACCTTGTAACAGGACATTTTGGAGTCAATAAAACAATAGAACTCATATCAAGGGACTTTTGGTGGCCTTAGATGTGGAAGGAAGTCAAAGATTAATCCAAACCTGTGATACTTGCAATAGATCTAAGGTAACCAAACATAAACCCCATGGCCACTTGCAACATCTACCTATCCTAGAAAGGCCATGGACTTCATTGTCTATGGATTTCATCACATATCTACCAAAGTCAGATAAGTATATTGCTGACATTCTTGTTGTTGTGGATAAATTTACAAACATGGCACACTTCATTCCAACTACCAAGGTAATCAGAGGTGTAGCCACAGCTAGACTTTTTCTTGGGTACATATTTAGGCTTCATGGTTTTCCTGATGATATTGTCAGTGATCGAGGTCCATAGTTCATGTCCAGCTTCTAGAATAGTCTTTGCAAGCTTCTTGGTGTTCAAGTTAAACTATCTAAAGCAAATCCTCCACAGACTGATGGACAAATAGAATGGATGAATCAAGACTTGGAGCAATATCTCCGTTGCACTAGCAACTACCATCAAAATGAATGGTTTGAGCTTTTAACCTTTGCAGAGTTTTCTTATAACAATAGTGTGTATGCATCTACTAAGCAGGCTCCCTTCGTTGCAAATTATGGACAACATCCAAGGATGGATATACAATTCTCAAATCATGTCAAGAACCCAGCTGCCAGAGACAAGGCCTAGTACCTAATGGACATTCACAAAGAACTCAAGGAAGAGATCCATAAAGCTCAAGAACAATATAAGCACTATGCAGATCAACATTGTGTTCAGAATCCATCATATCAAATTGGGGATAAAGTATGGTTACTCAAAAGCAATTTGCAAACTTCAAGGCCTTGTGCAAAGTTAGATCATCAAAGATTTGGTCCATTCACCATTTTGGCCAAGATTAATCCAGTCACCTTCAAGCTCTAGGTACCAAGTACCATGAGAATACATACACTTTTCATGTATCCATGTTGGAACCATATCAGAGTTCACCATTGAGGGGGAGAGAACTAGTCCTTCACCACCTATCGAGATTGATGATCATGAAGAATGTGAAGTCGAGCATGTCCTAGATTCGAGAATATCCCGAGCAAGATTGGAGTACCTTATTCATTGGAAAGGGTAGGACATCAGTGAGCGTACCTGGGACCCTACAAAAAACCTTCAGAGAGCACCAATCAAGGTTCAAGAATTCCATCAGAAAAATCCAATGAAGCCAAGACCAGAAATCATGAACGCTCTTCGTGGAACTCCTTGCTTGAGGGGGAGGTGATGTCATGGACAAGGAAACCATTCTAGACGTCATATTCCATGTCACTTCTATATCTCATGATTTTTTTAGAATTAGGAGAAACCAATGCTTCCATTGCATCGCGAACATGCCAAAACTCGAAGATCGATTGTCTACTTGCCTCATTTGGATATCCAGAGCTCATGTTTCGAATTGATGATATCATCGATGACATCATCAATTCGTAACCACCTTTCATGAACCGCCCTTGAAAACCTATATAAGGAGGGGTTGGCCACATTCATAATCATTCTTGCCAATACCAGTCTTGGGAGCTCAAGGAGTCTTGACCACCAAGTAAGTACTCTCCAAGTTCCAGTTCTAGTTCTTCTCTTGTTCCCTGTTCCAGTCTTGTCTAGTTTAGTTCTTGGACATCCTGTCTTGTCCTCTTGTAATCTCGTACTATGAGATCCTATCAAGTTCTTTCTTGTATCTTGTTCATCTCCTAGAAGGGAGTTCTTGTAATCCAGATATCTGGTTTCATACATACGATCCCGGGTTGTGCGATCTCCTGTATCATCTCTAGTCAAGTTATTCATACCTATCAGTCCCGGGTTGTGGGACGTCTTGTATCCATCATGTATTCTTGTATAGTTTTCCTTTCATGGGTGTTCTTCTAATCAAAAGTTTATTTCCGAAATCTTTTCTATTGTAGTCAGAGAGCACAATCTAGTGCTCCCCTGAGAGGAGCTTTCTTGAGAGTTGTGAAATCCAGCCATAGTTGATGCTTCCTAGCTTTGGTACTTGAAGAGAAGAAGGCTTCAAGTGCATCCCACACTTCCTAAGATGTCTTAAAACTTCTAATGTGAGGCATTGAGATAGAGTTGAGGAGATAAGACCTTGCAAGTGCATCCTTGGAGCACCATGTGCTAAACCTTTCTTTCTCTTCTTATGTTGGTTGACTTTGGTTCTTGAAACTTGGCATAACTTCATCTCCAGCCACATAACCATATAAACTTCTACCTTGGAGATAAGCTTCCATTCTTAATGACCAATCTGAGTAATTACCTCTATGCATTTCGTTAATTGATGAAGGAAATCCATCTGCCATCTTTGCTCTAATACCACTCTGAAGAGATGGATAGATATGTGCTTGAAGATGAAGTGGTGCTGCAAAATCCTTGCTCTACACCAGCCAAATGAACTCCAGGAGTATGTGCTTCGATCTTTTATCTTGCCAATGGATGTGTTAGACACCCTATGTACCTTGGAAGATCAATCTCAAAAAGGTAGATCAAAACTGATGTGCTGGAATTAATTCAGAGGTGAAAAACTTGCTATTTTGATTCATACACATGTCTAGTGTTCTGGATAATTCTTTGAGCACAACAACAATTAGCTTAATTCCTTTTGGGAATTCTAGTTAACTTTGAGAGCTAAGTTTCAAGATTAATCTCATCAGAAATAGTGAATCATCACAATGAGAATGAAGTTTAACAAGTTATGACATCATCCCAATTTTCTTAGGCTGCAACAATACTTAGACCAGTGAGCAGAAAATTGATCATAACTCAAGATTAAAATATTCAAGGATTATGAAATTTTATACCATGATAATAGACAGTATATTGAATCCAACAAGCTTTGAAACATGCAAGTTGATGAAGTATACGCGGAGAACTAGCTCTTCCAAGTGGACTAAAAAAATCAAAAATCTGCAGAGAAGTGAATATGAACAGATAGGGCTTACTTCAACTGACCATAAATCAAGATTGAGAACTCCAATAGCAATGCAATTTTGTGACAATATAGTAGACTCTAGAAGAAAACGTTAGCAAGTTAAATCATTGAAAATGATGCACCAGATTGAGAGAAATGACCTTTGCAATGAGACTAAAAAACTCTGAGAAGCATAACATTGAAGAGTAGACTCACACAACCATGAAGATATGAACTTGTAGGATCATAAATATGAATGTATATTTATTTTAGAATACAATGAACTTACAAATACATGTGTGTGCCTTGTATCCACACTTGATATAGCATATAGCTGAGATTATGGACACCTCTCTAGGTGCGGCTAAATTGCCATGTACATATAGAGAGTTCTGGAGCCAAGATTTAAATTTGAATCTTGCTCACCTAAAATCAGTTTCCTAATATTTAGAGATTGATTGATTCTCCAACCTCCAAATCAAGAATTCATCGCTTCTCTCTCTATTTTTATCAAGTGAACTCAACTACTTTGATTCCTCTTACTTTTACATCAAGTAAATGATAAAACAATGACAAGGGTGAGTTCACAAGTGAACTCTTAGATTTCCATACATTGTCTTTTCTTAGAAACTCAAGACAATACTTAGGCTTTTAATGGATTTGTTCCAACAATCATGTCCAAATTTACAATTTTCTAGCCCAAGATATGGCCTTTCTAAGTGGGATATGCCAAACTAGTGGACTATTGGAGGGCTGGAAAAAGTTTGAAAATGTGATATTTAGAGTGCCCAAAAGCATTCTTCCATCAAGAAAATCCTACAATTCTCTCCATATCGTCAGAGAGTAGTATATGAAGATGTTTGATCCTATTTTCACCTTTCCAAATCATCCCTTAGTGCATGCTAATTTGCTCCCCAAAAGAGGCCTAAATCAAGAATTTTTTTTCCATGCAAAAATTTAAAAGGGAGATCATGGCAAGCTTCTAATCCACTCCTAATGCGGATTTCTCTTGGATTTTCTTGTTCCCAATGGAAATATATATAATGTACTGCGTGTATGTATACATTAATCCATGGGAAACCTCTGAAATGATCTCTTTTCTTGCTCCCAAAAATGGTGATTTGCGAAAAGTTAACATCTAAATCACTACAACATATCCAGGGTATACTGAGGCTTTAACTGAGGGAAATGAATGGATGTAATTTTCCGGCAATGTCGGTGTTGCAGTCGATATGCGCGTCGGAAACATAGCACCGATATGGGCGTCCGTATAGGTGTCGGTACGATCGCCAGTATAATTATTGATATGAGCGTCAAAAATACCGATGCTCATAGTGATGCCCATACTGATGACCCTGCTGGGAGTATCGACGCTTATACCGGTGACTACTCAGAGTACAGACGCTTATCGTGATGACCATATCTGCAAAATTGTTTTTGGGTAGAGTGTGTTGTCTTTTGCTACAGCAACATTATCATGATGTTGTTTAACAAAAGCCAATACAGTGTGCCCAAAGAAAACCAAGTACATGTGATATGTACTCTAATGGCAACCAAAACATGATTTTATATAGCAAAATACTGTCGGACACAAAATAGATGAGCGAAAATGAACCATGAATCATGTACAAAAAGTGGTATATTCCATAAATGAAGGATGTACAAGAGTGTGGCAAAGCACTTCCATATAGGAACCAAATACAAAATGTGACAAAGCACTTCCATATAGGAACCGAATACAGAATTATGATGCATCATTGCCACATAAGAATTTAATACAAAATTGTGGCAAAGCACTACCATACATATGCACAAGGGGATCAAAACATTTACATCTACAATCCTACAACAAAGCATATGCATAAAATGAGACAAATTGACATGACATTTATAAACAACAACTAAAAATACGAAACCAAGCTATAAAAGTTTACCTCATCGTAGATTCTCCCATGAAATGATTGCATCACATCCCTCTAAGTCCTGCAATAGTGCGGCCAATCCATGACGATATCCATAAGCTTCTTTGGTTCACGTTAGAGGATGACCCACTGCCAACTCCTATAATAAATATGCAAAATGTTAGATGAACATACATGATGTGCTTAACACAAAAAATTTCAATAATTAAAATGATAGTTACAAATTGGTAGCACATACTGTCGTATCTACCGCTACCTAAATGTGATGTTCCAATCCAATCTAAACATGTGGCCGTCACATATCGTTGTTGATGATATCGATCAAGCGTATGTTGCTGCTCATCCTAAATAAATTCCCACTCTTCAACATCTAACATATAGGCTTCGTTTAGCCTGCTCTGAAAGCATCGCGATCCTCGGAACCCCGATGACACATCACCTCACGTGCTGTAAGCTAAATCCATTTTGAAATCACAATAAGATGCCTAGGTGCTGGCCGGTACTCTTCATATATCAACTATGTGATATAATTTTTGGAATCCTTATCCTGTTCACTCCATTTTAACATGATAGAATTTCCAAACTCTATGGAGCAAACGCGTTGAATGTATTGATGCATGGACTTTCTAGTCGCATCCATGACTAGAGCTCCATCACGTATGTGATATATCTTGGAGTCATCATCGTAATGCACTCCCCAAGGTGTACGTGGAGATCCCATCTGATCCAATGTGGAGATGTTAACACACACACACATATATATATATATATATATATATATATATATATATAGATATATATATATATATATATATATATATATATATATATATATATATATATATATACATATATATATATATATATATATATATATATATATATATATATATATGTATATATATATATATATATATATATACACCCTCAAAAATCTACATTTTAATTTTTTAGATATATTCACATATATGTGTATATGTATATGTGTATGTATATGCTTGTGTGTATGCATATGCATGTGTGTATGTATATGCATGTGTGTATGCATATGCATGTATATATATGCATATGCAAATGTGCATGCATATGCATGTGCATGTATATGCATGTGTGTATGCATATGCATGTGTATGTTTATGCATGTGTATATGTGTGTGTATGCATATACATTTGTGTATGTGTGTATAAGCATTTGTGTATGTGTGTATATGCATTTGTATATGCATATGCATGTATGTATACGCATATGCATGTGTGTATGCATATGCATTTGTGTATGCATATGAATGTGTGTAGAGATATGCATGTGTGTATGCATATGCATGTGTGTATGCATATGCATGTGTGTATGCATATGCATTTGTGTATGCATATGCATTTGTGTTTGTGTGTATGCATATGCATTTGTGTATGTGTGTATGCATATGCATGTGTGTATGCATATGTATGTGTGTATATGCATATGCATTTGTTTTTGTGTGTATGCATATGCATTTGTGTTTGTGTGTATGCATATGCATGTGTATGCATATGCATTTATGTATATGTGTATGCATATGCATTTGTATGCATATGCATTTGTATGTATATGCGTGTGTATGCATATGCATGTATGTATATGCATATGCATGTGTGTATGCATATGCATTCCTGTATGTGTGTATGCATATGCATGTGTGTATGCAAATGCATCTGTGTATGCATATGCATGTGTGTATGCATATGCATGTGTGTGTATATGCGTTTGTGTATGCATATGCATGTGTGTATGCATATGCATGTGTATGTATATGCATGTGTGTATGCATATGCATGTGTGCATATGCGTATGTGTATGCATATGCATGTGTGTATGCATATGCATGTGTGTATGCATATGCATGTGTGTATGCATATGCATGTGTGTATGCATATGCATGTGTGTATGCATATGCATGTGTGTATGCATATGCATGTGTGTATGCATATGCATGTGTGTATGCATATGCATGTGTGTATGCATATGCATGTGTGTATGCATATGCATGTGTGTATGCATATGCATGTGTGTATGCATATGCATGTGTGTATGCAAATGCATATGCGTGTGTGTATGCATATACATGTGTGTATGCATATGCATGTGTGTATATGCATATGCATTTGTGTTTGTGTATATGCATATGCATTTGTGTATGTGTGTATGCATATGCATTTGTATGTATATGTGTTGGTATGCATATGCATGTGTGTATGCATATGCATGTATGTATATGCATATGCATGTATGTATATGCATATGCATGTGTGTATGCATATGCATTTGTGTATGTGTGTATGCATATGCATTTGTGTATGTGTGTATGCATATGCATGTGTGTATGCATATGCATGTGTGTATGCATATGTATGTGTGTATATGCATATGCATTTGTGTTTGTGTGTATGCATATGCATTTGTGTTTGTGTGCATGCATATGCATGTGTATGCATATGCATTTATGTATATGTGTATGCATATGCATTTGTATGTATATGCGTGTGTATGCATATGCATGTATGTATATGCATATGCATGTGTGTATGCATATGCATTCCTGTATGTGTGTATGCATATGCATGTGTGTATGCAAATGCATGTGTGTATGCATATGCATGTGTGTATGCATATGCATGTGTGTGTATATGCGTTTGTGTATGCATATGCATGTGTGTATGCATATGCATGTGTATGTATATGCATGTGTGTATGCATATGCATGTGTGCATATGTGTATGTGTATGCATATGCATGTGTGTATGCATATGCATGTGTGTATGCATATGCATGTGTGTATGGATATGCATGTGTGTATGCATATGCATGTGTGTATGCATATGCATGTGTGTATGCATATGCATGTGTGTATGCATATGCATGTGTGTATGCATATGCATGTGTGTATGCATATGCATGTGTGTATGCATATGCATGTGTGTATGCATATGCATGTGTGTATGCAAATGCATGTGTGTATGCATATGCTTGTGTGTATGCATATGCATGTGTGTATATGCATATGCATTTGTGTTTGTGTATATGCATATGCATTTGTGTATGTGTGTATGCATATGCATTTGTATGTATATGTGTTGGTATGCATATGCATGTGTGTATGCATATGCATGTATGTATATGCATATGCATGTATGTATATGCATATGCATATGTGTATGCATATGCATTTGTGTATGTGTGTATGCATATGCATTTGTGTATGTGTGTATGCATATGCATGTGTGTATGCATATGCTTGTCTGTATGCATATGCATGTGTGTATGCATCTGCATGTGTATGTATATGCATGTGTGTATGCATATGCATGTGCATGTGTGTATGCATATGCATTTGTGTATGCATATGCATTTGTGTGTGCATATGCATTTTTGTATCTACGCATTTGTATATGCATATGCTCTTGTGTATGCATATGCATTTGTGTATGTATATGCATATGCATGTGTGTATGCATATGCATTTGTGTATGTGTGTATGCATATGCATGTGTCTATGCATATGCATGTGTGTATGCATATGCATGTGTGCATGTGTGTATGTATCTATGTATATGCATATTTGTATGTATATGCAATTTGTGTGTGTATGTATGTATGCATACGCATTTGTGTATCTGTGTATGCATATGCATGTGTATGTGTGTATGCACATATGTGTGTCTGTATATACATGTGTGCATGTATATCTATATGTGTGTGTATGTATGTACGCATATGGATGTGTGTATGCACATATGTGTGTATATACATATATGAGTGTGTATATATATATATATATATATATATATATATATATATATATATATATATATATATATATATATATATATATATATATATGTATATATATATTTCTCTCTCTCTCTCTCTCTCTCTCTTTATGTTTCTCTATATCTCTCTCTTTCTTTCATATCTCTCTCTACCAATCTCCTTCCGGACATGATATATCCATGCTTCTTGAGACATATTTATGAAGCTTTCGTTCAAGACATCCTTCATATGATTGTGCATCATCTCATAAACAAAAAGGGGGAAAACTCTCCACCATATCTTAATCTTTAATATGATTATTAGTTGCATAACTAATATGAACAAATCTAGCATGCCATAACTTCATGTTCTCCTTAGGTGTAGTAGTCCTAGCAATACAAACATGCCACTTTTTTTAGCATGACTTATTTTGTACAATACAAACATGCCACTTTTGATTTCACCTTGAAGTAGACAATGATCCTCATTAGGTGAGAGGATCTGAGATGAATCTTTCTTAAAAGCTATTTTATAACCATTTGAAAAGAAAGTAGAGATAGAGAGAAAATTGTTCTTCATATCTCAAACATAAAGAACATTGGAAATTGTGAAATTTCCACTTGATCTAGACTTAAGATTTGCGTCTTCAACACCTACAATATTTAAATCATGACCATCTACAATGCACTCTTCTACATGAAGAGTTAGAAAGGGATGAAAATGTCTTTCTGAAAGCTAATAAATTCTTAGTAGCTCCAGAATAAAAAATCCAAGGATTATTTGGGATTGCATTTAATACCACCTAATCAAAATCTATCTCTTCAATGGTAGCACATGCATATGAATCCACCTTTGAGGATTTAGGTTTTGGATTATCTTCAGCACTATTATTTGATAATTTCTTCTTCTCATTCAAAATCCTTGCTCTTCATTCTATTATATAATGACCTAGATTCTTACAATAATTGCATACTCCTTTCTTTGAATGTCATGTAATCAAAGAATTTTCTTTCAATGTAGAGGAAGCATTAGGGATAGGAATAGAAGGCTTAATTTCCTTCTTGGATTGCTAACTCTTCTTCTCCTTCCTTTCCTTAAATGATGAGAACATAGCTTCATCATTATCTTCCATACTTTTCTTGATCTTCATATTGAAGTAACACGAACTGTAGCTCTTCAAGTAAAAGTTCTCTATCTCTTGTTGAGAGAGATGGAGAGGTCAAAAGCACAAAATATTGTTGGAAGTGAGTTTAGAAGTGTGTTTACCATATCTTCATCTAAAATGTTGAGTCCAACATTAACTAATCTGAGAAATCTTTGAGCTTGAAAATATCTGTTAATTGATTCACTAATTTTCATGTTTTTTTTGGCTATTTTTCTCCTTCGATGACTTTTCCTAGCATGGTTTCTTCTCTGGTAGAGATTCTCTAACTCCAAGAAAGCCTCACGAGAGGCTCTCCAAGAATTAATCTAGGGTATAATATGCCTCTTAAATCCTATAGCAATTTATTAAAGTGCTAGTGCATCCCTTGAATCCCATTAGATTGGCCTTTTGAAGGAAGTAATCTGGTAGTAGTACGGAGTCATGATGATGAAGTGGTTTCTTCTTCTTCACTAAGTTCCTATTCAATTGAGATAGTAATAGGGGTTCTTCTAGAAGATGAAGTAACCTCTTCTTCGACATGTGTTGGCCTTGGATAAGTGCCATTTCCAATATTTCATAACTCATTTGATACTAAGAGATTCATCATCATAAAACTCCACATTGGATAATTAGACATTCCTTCAAGCTTTTCTTCATTCTCATGTCTATAGGCACTCATCTTATTAAGATTGTATCTTTACAAAGCTCTAATACCAAATGTTGGTATTCTAAGCGCTAATACCAAATCTTGGAAGTTGGGTGGGCCACAATAACAATAATCACAGGTTTACATGATCTTCTAATAGATAACCTTAACATACATACCTGAAGACTCAAAAAGAGATGAGTAAGAGATAGAAAGAGATAGAAAAGTTTTTCAAGTGTAATAGTAATCTATGAGGCTCTCGTACACTATATATATTGGAATGTCAAATTACAATATGTGAATATTGAATCTAGGCATAATTTGGAACTAGATACAAGAGATTGCATGCCTAATAGGTATGAAAAGTGTGTGTTCGTGTGAGAGAATATGGAGAATATGAACAATTTAGAACTATTCTATAGCAAACCCAAATTCTAATTTAACTAAATAAAAAACGAGTGACCTAGGAAGTAAGAATGCAAATAGACTTTCTAATCATAGTAATTAAGCAAGATGTTGATGGTTAGCTGACACAAACTCATGTAGATGCTCGTTATGTAGAGCATAGCTCCTTCACATGTGTGAAACAATCCCTCTAAGAGGATCTCCTTGATTTTCTTGATCTCCTTAAGACCTCCTCAAAGAGAGTAGCTTGAGATGATTAATAGGGAACAATGAACCTTGTTTTTGTTGAGAGCTTCATGCTCCACCCTTTTGTCCCAACTCACTTTCATTCTCATACAAGCACATTTATCCCACATGCAAGGGAATTCTCCCAACCTCCATATAGTCACGCCTCCCTTTACTCCTCATAATTCATTCACTCTAGCTCATTACCAAGGGTGTGTTCACTCTCCTCATGGAGTCTCCATGCTCATAGAGCTTTATATGTAAGTCATTTCTATTTTTATTCATTGATGATGTTTTTTATCTTTTGTTTGTTCCTCCTTAGTTTGATTAATGTATGATTAATAATAGATTGGGAGTTTCTTCTTTCATTCAACATGGTATGAGAGCATAGGTTTAGTATTTTTACGATCCTCGTCATTGTTGATTCCATTTTATATCTTATATAACTTCATCATTATCATATTGTTAGATATGCTCAATACTCCACATGTGACCACAAATGATCCATGGTGCTCTAAGTTGTAAGGCCCCCATTATGAGGAGAAGCCATTATGAGAGCCCGAACATCTGTGGAATCCTAACTTCCAAGTTAGATGAGGTCTATGTGTGACCATTGATGGTTGTAGATGATCTTTGTGAGCCTAGCCATTAGGTTAGGTAGGGCATAAACTTCCAGGCCATTAGATTGCCATTTGAGGTGAAAATAGAGGCCCTATGGCATCGCGTGGTTTCCCCATAGAACCTTAATGGGGGGAGTGCAGAGAGGGGGCTTGCCCCCTTCTGCTTTGTCCGGGGGCCCTATCCCCCCGGTCCGTAGGGCCGAGACGGTAGGACTTCTGGTCGTGGAGATATTGTCAGATCATATATTTTACCGACTATTTAGTATCTCCCGACTACGTTTATCTATACCAAACCGCCTTTTAAAAGCTATATAAGAACGGCCCCAGGTTGAGCTTTGCATAGCATTGTGCACTAGTAAGCCCTTCATCTAGAGTCTGTCTAGATCGCCATCTAAGCTCCACAGTGGGAGCGCATGGGTGGACAGCACCATCATTGTAACTGCATTACGTTCGGCAATCCGAGAATTTGAGTTCTCTATCTCTCAGTCTGTGTCTATCTTTGTCTGCGTTTTTCTCTCAACTTTGTCTATAGGTTTATTCCGCTGTGCTATTATTTTTCTTACATGGTATCAGAGCTCAAAAGGCTCTGAGTGGTGTAGAAGCAGAAACACAGAGGTTGCAGAGGTCTGAACAACAAAAGAGAGAAGATGTCAAGCGGTGCGTCATCATCTACGACTCGGGGCCAAGGTGGTTCATCAACAAGAGTAGGTGGCGCACAAGCAGGAGCAGCAATGATGTCGGTCATCCCAATGTTGCGGATATGGCCACCAACCTTCACAGAAGGTAAACTTGATGGTACGAACTACACCCTGTGGAAGTTCAAAATCACTTCTATTCTTGATTCCTATGAGCTTTTGGAGACTGTTCTTGGGATTGATCATGAGCCCCAAGAAAGACCTAATCCAAAAAATCCTTGTCGAATGATTCCTCCTGATGCTGATCTTCTACATGCTTCAAAACATAGAAATGCAGATGCACTCTATGCTCTTGTTACAAGTACTTCTGATAGTGTTCTGACTCTCATTCAGCATACTACGAAGGCATATGAAGGATGGAACATGTTGAGAAATCAATAAGAAACTTGTAATCAGACACGGATTTAGAACTTGGAGAATCAGCTTGCAGCAGAACGGTTTGCTGATGGGGAGGCTACAGAGGTGTTTATCACTCGCATAAAGAATCTACAAGATCAAATGGCGGAGCAGGTGTTCAAAAGTCAAGTGAAGAGCAAGCTCGATGTTGTCTTGGAATCTGTCCACCTAAGTTTGATGGTCTGGTAACTGCTCTTAACACTCAAATCAGACCTCAACCACTAACTTTTGAAGAATTCAGTGCCTTACTCATGGAGGAGGAGCTGCGGCTGAAGGCAAGGAGTGGTGGTAGCAAAGGAGATCCTGCATTCACAGCAAATGCCAAAGGAGGCAAAACAGACTCTTCAAAAGATGGAGACAAAAAGAAGAAAGACAAAATGAAGTTCAAGGGAGAGTGTTTCCACTGCGAGAAGAAGGGACACAGAATCCAAGACTATCGCATCAAGAAGGCAGAAGAGAAGAGTGGCTCTTCAAAAGGTGGCAAGGGCAAGGAGTCTGCCAACACAGCAGAAATAGAGCTTGAGTTATTTGTTACGATAGAGGAGGTGCGCTCCTCGGTTGAAGATACAGGAACAGATGACTCATGGGTGTTGGACAGTTGTGCATCTCATCACATGACGAGTAGAAAAGACCTTTAGAGTTCCTTACAGCCTCTAAAGGAACCCATCACAGTAAGGGTAGGAAACAATGCAAGATGTCCTACACAGGGCGAAGGTACGATTTCCTTCATTAACTCTAATGGGGATATCAGAAAGCTTTCAAATGTGTTGTATGTTCCACAAATAATACAAAATCTACTTTCAGTAGCTTCTATAATTGATCAAGGGCATCAAGTATCTTTCAGTAAGATAGGAGCAAAGATTATGGACACTAACAACAACATTGTTGGGACTGGCATAAGGAGGAACAACCTGTATGAGTTGTGTGCTCTTACAGCCACTACAAACGTGGGCACAAGTAAGCTATGGCATGAGAGATTCGGCCACATTGGATACCCTGTATTGAAGGAGATGCATTGTAAAGGTATGGTCGCACACCTACCGATTGCAGAAATGAAGGAACCATGTGAAGCTTGCATGATGAGCAAGCAATAGAGGAAGGCATTTCCACAAGAAATAAAGAACATGGCAAGCTATCCTCTAGAGTTGTTGCATGCTCACTTGTGCGGAAAAATGCCTACACAGGCCTTGGGCGGATCTTCCTTCTTCATGTTACTTGTCGACGACTATAGCAGGAAGATGTGGGTGTACTTCCTTCGCGATAAGGCTCAAGCTTTTGGCAAGTTTAAAGAATGGCTTTAGCTTGTTGAAACTAAAACAGGGAAGAAGATGAAGAAATTCAGGATAGATGGTGGTGGTGAGTTCACATCAATAGAGTTTGAAGATTTTTGCAAGAGTAAGGGAATCAAGCATCAACTCACAGTGGCACATAGTCTTCAACAGAACGGTGTTGCAGAACACCGGAATTGAACCATCATGGAGATGGCAAGGTGCATGTTGAAAGGAAAGGGTTTGCCTAATCAATTTTGGGCAGAGGCTGTCAGCACTGCTGTCTATATCTTGAATCGAAGCTACACCAAGGCACTTGATGGAAAGACTCCACAAGAAGCCTACATTGGTAAAAAGCCTTCTGTTTCCCATTTCAAAGTATTTGGAAGTGAATGTTATGTACATGTTCCAGATAGGGAGAGAAACAAGCTTCAACCAAAAAGCATCAAAGAAGGCTTATAAGCTGTATGACCCTGAGGCTAAGAAGATCATGGTGAGTCGTGATGTGGTGTTCAAGGAGGAGCAGCCACATGCAGTGGAGGAGGAAAAGAGAGCTTCCACTTTATCATCAGGCGAAGGGGCAATCCACTATGAACCTGGCCCAAGAGCTATCCCTTCTACACAAGAGAAGGAAGCATCATCTTCAGATGATGAGTCTGAAAGTCACCAACCTGCCGACACCCAAGTGGAAAAGCCATTGCCACATTGGGTGAGGCAGCTCTATGATTCTACAAACCCCATCCCACAGTCACTAGAACAGGTTGTAGATGCACCGAGGTGATCATAGAGAATAGAGGAACAGAGACGGGCGAGCGCCCATATTGTAAACACAGCCTTGATGGCTGATCTCATTCAAGAAGAAGCAAAGGAACCAAGGAATGTGGAAGAGGCACTCCATGATCCGAATTGGAGGGCTGCCATGGAAACAGAATACAACAATATCATGAAGAATGGAACCTGGAAGCTAGTGGATCGACCCCCTAAGCGTAAAGTCATTGGCACCAAGTGGGTTTGGAAGCTAAAGTACAAGTTTGATGGTACTCTAGAAAAATATAAAGCAAGACTTGTTGCAAAGGGCTACTCACAAGTTGAAGGCATTGACTTTTGTGAATCATTTGCCCCGACTGCAAGAATGACTACTATCCAAGTAGTACTAGCTATGGCTGCACATAAGCGTTGGCCAGTCTATCACATGGATGTCAAGTCAGCATTTCTGAATGGAGACCTCAAGGAGGAGGTATATGTGTCACAGCCACCAGGGTTTGAGGCTCTCGATTCAGAGAACAAGGTATGTAAGCTAAAGAAGGCATTATATGGGCTAAAACAAGCCCCTAGAGCATGGTACCAACGGATAGATAAGTATCTCTTGGAACTAGGTTTCAAAAGATGTGCTTTTGATGCTAACTTGTATGTTCTAAAGAGAGGAGGCAAGACAATTGTGCTTGTACTCTATGTAGATGACCTTGTGATTACAGGAAATGATGATGCTCTTCTTCAACAAACAAAAGATGCCCTGAGTTCAGAATTTGAAATGACAAACTTAGGCTTAATGCATTATTGCTTAGGTCTTGAACTTTGGCATGAATGAGGGAAGATTTTAATCTCTCAACAAAGTATGCAAGACAAATATTGAAGGCATTCGACATGGAGGATTTCAAGGACATTTCTACATGTATGGAGGTCAACACAAAATTATCTATTGAAGATACTTCACCTCCAGTGGATATTGGAAGATACAGGAAAATAGTTGGAAGTCTAATCTACTTGTGCAATAGCAGACCAGACATCTCTTATGTTGTTGGAGTAGTAAGCAAGTTCTCTAATAAGCCTTGCTGTTGAGAGTGATGGATGGATGCACTCAGGAAATCAGTTGGTGCTGCAAATCCTGCTTCACACCTGCCCTCTTTTCTTTTCAGATATGCTTAGTACACAAGTTTAGCTTCCTAATGACATAAAGAAACCATATATGTGCTTTGGAAATGATTTGGGTAATGACCAAATCAAAACAGATAACTTGGTACTTCACAAATCAAGCAAAACCTTCTATTCCTGTAGTGATACCTGCTCAGACTTTTACTGAGTGTGTCCAGCACACTTAAAATTGGCACAATTCCTTTTGGGAGTAACAATGTACCTTAGTAAGCTACCAATCACAAGTGGAATCACTTCAATTGACTAACTATGCACTGAGAAATAAGTTTAGCAAAATTATAATCACCCCCGACTTTTCAGGAACTCTGCAGACAAATACCAGTGTGCACCTCGACTTGATTTTCTCCCAAATGGCTGAATGGAATCCTTTGAAATTTTGTATGCTTGTAGTAGACTTTGAGCTGGTTCCAATGAGCTATAGAACACTTGATTTGGTTCAGTAGATCCAGAGCAATGCTTCTTTGACGTTGACAGACTTGGAGTAGATGACACAGACAAAACAGAGGTGATGAATGTATACTTCTATTGATATATGTGTTTGTACAATCTCATTAGCTTGCCAAGCAGAGCTAGATGAGGTATTGTGGTGTTGGCTATGGAGTAACCTTCACACACAATGAATTACAAAGAGATTTAGCCTCGGGGAGTGAGCTAGAGTGAGAGTGTAACCCGCGACTTTTTCAGTACATCCTTTATAGGAGTTTGGTCTTCATTTGAATTTGAAATTCAAAGTTAGGCTCCCTTGAATCTCTCCTCTAAAAGTAGGGAGATATTCTCTCCATCTCAACAATCAAATTTCCACGACTAATGAGGTAGGTGGATGACTTTAAGTGGTTACAAACAAATGTCAAGTCACTTAGACTTTTACAAGGGGTAAACAAGTAAGAACATATAAGCATATGTTCACATGAGCCTTGCTTTTGATTGAAGCCTTGATAAACCTTTATCCATGCTAGTCTTTCATAAGTCCAAGGGTTCAAGCCAATGTGTGTAGGCTTGTTTGCACCAACAGCTCCCCCTCAAGCCAAACACTTTGGCTTAAGTCTTCTTCTTCATTCTTCAATTACTTCCTGCAATCCAATCATAGATTTGAATCTTCCTAGCTTGTTTCCATCCAATGCCTTGGTAAGTAAATCTGCACATTGCATATTAGTAGAAACATATGTCAATTGAATCTCTTTACTTAACAATTTCTCTCTCACATAGTGGTAATGAACCTCTATGTGTTTGGTTCTGGCATGATAAATTGGATTTGCTGCAAGGTGAAGAGAGCTAGTGTTATCTCCAAATATAATAGGTGGTCTTGTGAATAGACCTAACTCTGTATATAGAAGCTTCAACCAGATAGCTTCTTGAGTAGCATTTGCAAGTCCTCTATACTCTGCTTCAGTGGATGATAATGCCACTGTAGGTTGCTTCTTAGCTGACCAAGAGATAGGCTTATCTCCTGCAAAACAAATGTACCCTGAGGTGCTCCTCCTATCATCCTTGCATCCTGCCCAATCTGCATCTGAATAGACTTTAATATCAATGTCTGATGTGTAAGGAAAATACAAACCATGACTTTGAGTTCCCTTGAGGTACTTCAAGATCTTCTTTGCTGCCTCTAGGTGAGGTACTCTAGGTTTGTGCATGAATTGACTAAGCACACTTACTCCATATGCTATGTCAATTCTTGTCAAGGTAGCATAGTTCAAACTACCCACCATACTTTGATATCCTGTAATGTCTTTGAGTTCTTCTCCTTCATGAGCACTTAGCTTTTGGTTAACCTCCATTGGAGTAGTAGATACCTTAGCATCCTGCAAACCAAATTTCTTGACCATATCCTGCACATACTTCTTTTGAGTAATGTATATACCTGAGTTTGTGTAGATCAATTCAAGACCTAGAAAATATTTTAGTAATCCAAGATCACTAATCTTGAATTCTTTCATCATCTGACCCTTGATGTGTCTAATCCCATTGACATCATTACCTGTAATGATGATGTCATCAACATAAACACATAAGTAGATTACCTCTGTACTACTTCTCTTTATGAATAGAGAAGTGTCTGCTTTGCTCATCACAAATCCTTGGTCTTGGAGGTAGGTGGTCAATCTGTAGTTCCATGCTCTAGGTGCCTGCTTCAAACCATACAGAGCCTTCTTCAATTTACAAACATAATGTACCTTTCTTGGATCTTCATAGCCAGGTGGTTGTGACATGTAGACTTCTTCAGATATCCATCCATTTAGGAATGCATTCTTCACATCCAATTGGTACATGTTCCAATTCTTGGATGCAGCTACACTCACCAATACTCTGATAGTTGGCATCTTGGCCACAGGAGAAAATGTCTCCTCATAATCAATGCCTTGAGTTTGTGCAAAACCCTTGGCTACCAACCTAGCTTTGTACCTGTTAATAGTTCCATCTGAATTCTTCTTCAATTTGTAGATCCATCTGGATCCTATTACCTTCATAGTATCCTTCTTGGGTACCAAGTCCCAAGTATCACTCTCTTGGAGGGCTTCTATCTCCTCATCCATGGCTTCTCTCCATTCTGGCTTTGTAATTGCTTCTTCATAGGTACCTGGTTCTTCATTCAACAAGTCTTTTGCAAGATATACAGAATGTTTAGTTACAAGTGATGTGTCATACCCAAATCTGATAGGTTTCTTCTTCTCTCTCTGAGATCTTCTCATAGCTTGAGTAGAAGTCTCTGCCTTGTCCTCCAATTGCTTCATTTTCATCTTTCCTTTGGACTTCCAAGCCTTGAACTCTTCAAGGTTGATGGTATCATCATCTGAGCTTGAATCTTCTTGCTGAGTTGGCTCTTCCTTGGTAAGCTTTGGAAAATCTTCCTCCATGTCATAAGGTAGACTCACTTTCCTGCATTCATTCTCATACCATGAGTCATTCTCATCAAATATGACATCTCTGCTTACCTTGAACCCTTTGTTTGTGGGGTTGTAAAATCTGTATCCTTTTTGGTTCAAATCATAACCAATGAAGATACATTTCTCTGCCTTTGGGTCTAGCTTTCCTCTTACCTGTGAGGGAATATGCACATATGCTACACATCCAAAGATTTTGCAATGATCTAGAGAGGGTCTCTTACCATGCCATGCTTCATATGGTGTCATGCCATCAAGTGATTTGGATGGCAACCTATTGATGAGATAGGTGGCAGTGGACACACTCTCTGCCCATAGGTAATTTGGCAACTTTTTCTCATTGAGCATAGACCTAGCTGTTTCCATTATAAGTCTATTCCTTCTTTCTGCTACCCCATTTTGTTCTGGTGAGTACCTTGTAGTGATCTCTCTCTTGATGCCTCTTTCCTGCAAGAAATCTTCAAACTCATTGGAGAAGTATTCTCCTCCACCATCTGACCTTAGTCTCTTCAAGCTTCTACCTGTTTGATTCTCAACAAGTGCAAGATACCTTTTGAAACAATTAAACACTTCATCTTTATGCTTCATAAAGTACAAAATGGTCCATCTGCTATAGTCATCAATGAAGGACACATAATACCTTGAACCAGAAATGGAAGGGTCCTTGCTAGGTCCCCAAACATCTGTGTGTACCAAGTCTAGGTAGTCTTCATGCATGAAACCTTTTCTTGAGTAGGGTAATCTGTGAGACTTACCAAATTGACATGATCCACATTTGTAAATCATGTGTTGCTTGGATACATTAGGTATCCCAAGCACACACTGATCCCTGCACATTTGCTTGATAGTCCTTTCACCTATGTGCCCTAGTCTTTTATGCCATATCTCTAACTCTGAGAGTGTCTGATCCTTATAATTATACAAAGCAATATTTTTTGTATCTTCTAGCTCAAATGTAAATAATCTACCTGATTTCTCCCCTTTGGCTATCCTCCTGAATCCTTGTTTTGGGTCCTCCACATATGCTCCATGTTGTGTGAATCTGACCTGCAAACCTTTCTCCACAATCTGACCAACACTCATCAGATTCTTAGTTATTGTTGGTACATAGAGTACCCTGCTTAATAGGTTCTGATTACCATCACATGTCTTCACATTTCCAATTTTGACCACAGAGTGTTTAGTGTCATCACCTGTTTGTACCTGATGTTTGCCCTTGGGCTCTTCCAAATCAGAAAGCAATGCCACATTGCCAGCTACATGGTTAGAACATCCTGAGTCAATGTAAAATAAATGATCATCATTTGTACCTATCTTTGAGGTCATATTCATGATCAATAAGGAGTCATCTTGCTCCTCTGTGTAGTTGTTGTAGTCTCTTCTATTTCTGAATCCACCTTGGTAGCTTCCATTGTGGTTGTTGTTGTAATTGTTGTTGTATTGGTTGTTGTACCCATTGTAGCTTTGATTGTGGTTGAATCTGCCTCTTCCTTGAGAGTATCCACCTCTTGAGTAGCCTCTTCCTCTCTGGTTTTTATAGTTCTTGTAGCATTCATCTGTGGTATGATTGGACAACCCACAGATGTTGCAAGGTGATGAGTTGTAGGGTCTCCCCCTACCTGACTTACCTCCTCTGCCTCTTCCTCTAGATGACCTACCTCTCCCTGCATAATTGGCTTGAGAGGTAGAGCCTTCTTCATCCTGTTTCTTCTTGCCTTTATCTTTAACTTTCTTATCAGTAAAGAGAGCAGAGGGGTTATTACCTTTTGATTGATCTCCAGCCTTGGTGAACTTTGCTTCATGTGTAAATAGTTGGCCCATGAGTGTTGTGAGATCAGGGGTATGCATGTCCATGTAGAGGTCCATTGCAGTGGTGAAACTTTCCCACTTATCATCTGCCTTGAGTCCATTTGTCACTTGCCTGACTATTTGCTCCTCTTCAATTTCCTCTCCAATGCTTGCTAGTTGGTCTGCCACATCTTTGATCTTTGTCACATAATCTGAGACTGATTGCTTGGGCTGCTTCCTAAGTGTTGTGAACTCTATCCATAATTGATTCTTCCTGGCCCTTGTGTTGGAAGAAAAGTAATTTGACAAGGTTTCCCAAGTCTCTTGGGAAGTCTTACAGTTCCTTACATGAGGTAAAAGAAAATCAGATATAGAGTTTAAGAGATAAGACCTTGCCAAAGCATCCTTTGCACACCATTGGTTAAGTCTTTCATGTTCATCCTTTGTAGGTAGTCCTCTAGTCTTGAATGAGGGCAACTCCTCATCTCCTGATATGTATCCAAATAGACTTCTCCCTTGTAGATAGGTCTTCATTCTCAGTGACCAAGCTTGATAGTTGTTTCTGTCCAATTTGTCAATGAATGAAGGGAAACCATCACCCATGATTACCTTCTTTTGCTCTGATACCACTGTTGAGAGTGATGGATGGATGCACTCAGGAAATCAGTTGGTGCTGCAAATCCTGCTTCACACCTGCCCTCTTTTCTTTTCAGATATGCTTAGTACACAAGTTTAGCTTCCTAATGACATAAAGAAACCATATATGTGCTTTGGAAATGATTTGGGTAATGACCAAATCAAAACAGATAACTTGGTACTTCACAAATCAAGCAAAACCTTCTATTCCTGTAGTGATACCTGCTCAGACTTTTACTGAGTGTGTCCAGCACACTTAAAATTGGCACAATTCCTTTTGGGAGTAACAATGTACCTTAGTAAGCTACCAATCACAAGTGGAATCACTTCAATTGACTAACTATGCACTGAGAAATAAGTTTAGCAAAATTATAATCACCCCCGACTTTTCAGGAACTCTGCAGACAAATACCAGTGTGCACCTCGACTTGATTTTCTCCCAAATGGCTGAATGGAATCCTTTGAAATTTTGTATGCTTGTAGTAGACTTTGAGCTGGTTCCAATGAGCTATAGAACACTTGATTTGGTTCAGTAGATCCAGAGCAATGCTTCTTTGAAGTTGACAGACTTGGAGTAGATGACACAGACAAAACAGAGGTGATGAATGTATACTTCTATTGATATATGTGTTTGTACAATCTCATTAGCTTGCCAAGCAGAGCTAGATGAGGTATTGTGGTGTTGGCTATGGAGTAACCTTCACACACAATGAATTACAAAGAGATTTAGCCTCGGGGAGTGAGCTAGAGTGAGAGTGTAACCCGCGACTTTTTCAGTACATCCTTTATAGGAGTTTGGTCTTCATTTGAATTTGAAATTCAAAGTTAGGCTCCCTTGAATCTCTCCTCTAAAAGTAGGGAGATATTCTCTCCATCTCAACAATCAAATTTCCACGACTAATGAGGTAGGTGGATGACTTTAAGTGGTTACAAACAAATGTCAAGTCACTTAGACTTTTACAAGGGGTAAACAAGTAAGAACATATAAGCATATGTTCACATGAGCCTTGCTTTTGATTGAAGCCTTGATAAACCTTTATCCATGCTAGTCTTTCATAAGTCCAAGGGTTCAAGCCAATGTGTGTAGGCTTGTTTGCACCAACACTTGCCAAACTCATTGGAAGGCAAGCATGCATATACTCAAGTATGTGAAAGGAACTATTGATTATGGTATTCTTTATGAAGAAGGATCATCTCTGGTTGGATACTATGACTTAGATTGGGCACGAGATATTGATATCAAAAAATTAGTTTTGGATATTGCTTTTCTTTAGGATCAAGGATTTTCTCTTGGATCAGTAAGAAGCAATCGACTGTAGCATTATCTTCTACTGAAGCTGAGTACAAAGCTGCATGCGTTGCAGCATGTGAAGCAGTATGGTTGAGGAGGATCCTATGGCACATAGGAATACAAGGACAGGAGGCTACAGAGTTGAAGTGTGACAACCAAAGTTGCATGCCCATCGCCAAAAATCCTGTCTTCCATGCACGTACCAAGCACATAGAAATCCAATATCACTATGTGTGTGAGTTGATTGAGGATAGGGTCGTGGAGATAACTTATTGCCCTTCTGAAGAAAATGGAGCAGACATCTTCACCAAGGCTCTTGGGAGAGAGCAACTTCTTTGACACTTTCCAAAGCTTGGGATTGGACCTAGGAGGTAGTTCACCATCGGGTGGACATTGAGGGGGGGTGATTGATTCCACATACCTTGGCACTTCCTTATACATGAGTGTCAGCTCGTTTTTCATCGCATAACTCCGAGGGGGGATTGGTTTTGATATATTTAGGTAGTGATGTGTGTGAACACTCTAGGATCACTGGCACACTTTTTTTTCCCTCTTTAGGAGGTTTTTCCCCTACCTTATATATACGCCTACTACCTTAATTGGTAACTAATCTTTGCACATTCTAGTGGTAATACATTTCATATTGTGGTTGTGCTCCAAGCTTCTTCTTCTTCCTTGTGTTGTTTGTGTGCTTCTGTAGACATCGAAATCCAACATTAATCTATTTAATGAAAATATCTTTGAACTCAAGCTTTGCAATTGAGAAGACCTATTCCAAAGACATAGTTACTTGACTCTTCAATAAAATTTTATTCAAAATTTTATTGGCATCATTCATCTTCTCAAGCTATGAAATTAGTACAACCGTTGAAGATTTTTTCATCTTTTTCTTCTCACTTTATTAACCATTTTCAATCTTTTCAATACTTTGATTATTTTCATACAATTTCTTTGTTTCTTGAATTTTAGTTGGATTAAATGGGCTCTTTACCTCTCTTATTTTCTTTCTTTTTGTCTCTTCTTGGAAAGCAATGGGCTCCTCAAAGTTGACTTTCTTTTTAGTCTGTTTAGCCTTTTCCTCATTGTCTCTACTTTGTCTCCTAGTCATTCTTCTTTCTAGCTGAGGCTCATTCTACAATTCATCTTTTCTCTCTCTCCTCAACGTTATCTATATGTGAGCATACAAATAGTTTATCCACAAGATACTTCCAAGTATGTTGGTGCATTTTGCCCAAGCCTACATGCTTGATATGCTTGATATTATCCTCATTTGTAAGTCACATGAGTAGTCATGTGAACACCTCTTGTAAAAGAGTACATTTTATCTCTTGTAAATGGAAAAAGAAAAAAGGAAAAGGATGGCTTACCTCATCCATGATGTAAAAGCAAATTCGTGGCTCCAACTACCAAAATCACGAATTTTTGAGCTGAGGGAATCTCTCCTAACTTTGGGGATCACTTTTAGGTGGAGCCATTCGAATTCGAATTCAAAACTCCCTCCAAGAATAGCTATAAAAGGAGCAAGAAGGAAGAGGCGATTAGCAAGCCTTGTACGTGACCACTTGATGTCATTTTGTAGAGATTGAAGAGCTTACTCCATAGCTCTATCATTCTACTCCCATTGTGCAAAGATTCATTGCCAATGTGGTTGTAATCATATGTGAATCTATACATTTATTATCATCTACCTCTCTGTTTTGTTCTCTGCTATACTCACTCAGAGCAGTAACTTCAGAAGGTCATATCTCGAGTTGTACTGAACCTTTTTCAGTGTTTTAAAGTGCGTTGGATAGCTCTTGCTGTCTAGTTTCTACCTATAAATTTTCAAGGTCATTGGATTTATACTTTTGGAGATATCTGCATTTTACTGCTTACTGGTCTATCTCTGCAGAGCCCCGAGAATTGTGGGAATGTTCCAGAACTTGATGAAACTTGTTCTCAGTGCTCAGTCCATCATTTGAAGTGTTTTAACTTGGAATAGGAAGCTTGCTAAGTCTATTTGCTATGCCCAAAAGGAATTTTTCTAATTCCTTCCAGGTTGAGAGCACTGTTCATTTTTTCCAGCAGGTGTATGTCCAAAAATAGCAAGTTTTGGGAGCTAGTCATTTCGCAACTTGTCGGTCTTGACTTAAACTTTTGGGATACATGTTCCAAAGTACTTGGCTGATATTTTGGTGGATTTAGGAAGCTCAAAGGGTCTACTAATCAACTCTGAAGTCTCAGTTGGCTGGTGTGAAGCTGGTTGTAGCGGCACCTACTCATCTTTGGATTGCATCCACCATCTCTCTTCACAGTGGTATCAGAGCATAGTCAAGCAACATGGGAGATGGATTTCCATCAACAATTGACAAATTGGATCGAAACAACTACCCGGCATGGTCTCTAAGGATGGAGGCTTACCTTCAAGGAAGGAATCTATATGGATTCATATCCGGAGATGAAGCAATGCCAACCATGAGGAACAAAGGGCAACCATCACATGAAGAAGTGGAAGGACTTTCGAATTGGTGTTCGAAGGATGCACTTGCAAGGTCTTATATTCTAAAATCAATCTCTGATTTTCTTTTACCTCATGTCAAGGGATGCAAGACATCAAGAGAAACCTGGAATGCACTTGCTTCTTTCTTCTCTTCCAACACTCGAGCAAGGAAGAACCAATTGTGGATGGAGTTCACAACAATGAAGAAAAGCCCGAAGCAAAATGTGACTGATTATGTCACAAAGATGAAGGAGATTTCCGACCAACTTGGAAGCATTGGAGAGGTAATTGAAGAGGAGCAAATCATAAGACAAATCATGAATGGAATCAAAGCAGACGACAAGTGGGAGTCATTCACAACAGCCATGGATTTATACATGGATATGCATGTACCCGACCTCAACACACTCATGGGCCAACTCTTCACTCATGAAGCAAAGATTAGCAAAGGTGGTGAGTCCTCAAGAGTTAATCAAACTTCTGCCTTATATTCTGATAAAGCTAAGGTCAAGGACAAGTCAAAGAATAGGAAGAATGAAGATGAAGGAAGCTCTTTCCAAGCAAACTTTGTAGGTAGAGGAAGAGCTAGAGGAAGAGGCAGAGGTGGAAAGCAAGGCAGGGGGAGATTCCAATCATCTCAACCTTGCAACATATGTGGCTTATCTAACCATACTACTGAAGAATGTTTCAGGAATCCAAGGAACTCAAGAGGAAGAGGATTCAATAGAGGTGGCTATGGATCAAATAGAGGCAGGTACAATGGAGGCTACAACAACAACTACTACAACAACAATTACAACAACAACAACAACTATCAAAGTGGCCATAGAGGAAGAAGAGATTACAATAACTATGCAGAGGACCAAAGTCAAGAAGATTCATTATTGATTATGAATCTATCAACGAAGAAGGGTAAGGATGATGATCACATATTTTACATTGATTCGGGATGCTCGAACCATGTAGCAGGAAATGTGGCTTTACTTTCTGATTTGGAAGATCCTCATAACAAGCATGAAGTGCAGACAGGAGATGACACAAAGCACTCAGTGGAGAAGATAGGTAATGTGAAGACATCAGATGGGAATATGAACCTCTTAAGCAAAGTCTTGTATGTCCCTACAATTACCAAAAATTTAATAAGTGTTGGACAGATTGTTGAAAAAGGATTGCAGGTTAGATTCAATCGATTTGGAGCATATGTTGAAGACCCAAGGCAAGGCTTTCGAAGGATTGCCAAAGGAGAAAAGACAGGAAGGCTTTTCACTTTTGAAGTGGAAGATACAAAGAACATAGCTTTGTTTAGCTATGGATCTCAAACTCTAACAGAGTTGGAGATATGGCACAAAAGGCTTGCTCACATTGGTGAGAGGACACTCAAACAGATTTGCAGGGACCAAAGTGTACTTGGTTTGCCTAATATCACAAGGCAACACATGATTTATAAGTGTGAAGCTTGTCAACTCGGCAAGGCTCATAGACAACCTTTCAATAAGAAAGGATATATGTATCAAAATCCTTTGGATCTAGTGCACACGGATGTGTGGGGTCCAAGTAAGGAGCCATCTATATCAGGCTCAAGATATTATGTGTCTTTCATAGATGATTGTAGCAGGTGGACCATTCTGTTTTTCATGAAGCACAAGGATGAAGTGTTTAATTGCTTTAAGAAGTATATTGCTCTTGTTGAAAATCAAACAGGTAGGACTTTGAAAAGACTCAGATCAGATGGTGGAGGAGAATACTTCTCTTTTGAATTTGATGCCTTCTTGCATGAAAGAGGCATTAAAAGGGAAGTCACTACAAGGTATACACCCGAACTCAATGGTGTAGCAGAGAGGAGGAATAGAGCTATCGTCGAAGCTGCAAGGTCCATGCTCAACGAAAAGGGATTGCCGAACTACCTAGGGGCAGAGGCTGTGTCGACAGCCACATATCTCATAAATAGACTTCCATCTAAGTCACTAGATGGAACCACTCCATATGAAGTGTGGAATGGAAGAAGACCTAGTCTAGAGCATTGTAAAATCTTTGGATGCTTAGCCTATGCTCACATTCCTTCTCAAGTAAGAGGGAAATTGGATCCCAAGGCAGAGAAGTGTGTATTCATTGGTTATGATCAAAACCAAAAAGGATATAGATTGTACAATCCAACCAATAAAGGATTTTCTGTGAGTAGAGATGTAATTTTTGATGAAAACAAATCATGGTTTGATGATGACAGGAAAGTGAAGCTGCCATATGACTTGGATGAAGATTTTCCATCACTTCAACCAAAGGAGCCAAAGCAGATTGAAGAAAGTGATTCGGAGATTGACCTAGAAGACTTGGAAAGACTAAAGCTATGGAAGAACAAAGGTAAAGCAAAGATGCAGGATGCTACATATGGACCCGAGAGCTCACATCAACCACTTAGAAGGTCTTCGAGGGAGAAGAAGAAACCAGAGAGGTTTGGTTATGATACTTCTTTGGTCACCAAGCACTCAATCTACATTGAAAAGGATTCAACCAATGAAGAACCTACCACATTCGAAGAAGCACAAAGCAAGAAAGCTTGGAGAGATGCAATGGATGAAGAAATGGAAGCCTTGAAGGAGAATGACACTTGGGAGCTTGTACCTAACAAGCCATCTATGAAGATAATCGGATCTCGATGGATATACAAAATCAAGAGGAATCCAGATGGAAGTATAAATAGACACAAAGCAAGGTTAGTTGCTAAAGGGTTTGCTCAAACCCATGGTATTGATTATGAGGAGACTTTCTCTCCTGTTGCAAAAATGCCTACAATTAGGGTTCTCATAAGTCTTGCTGCATCTAGAAATTGGAATCTTTATCAACTTGATGTAAAGAATGCCTTCTTGAATGGATGGATTTCTGAGGAAGTGTATATGGCACAACCTCTTGGATATGAGGATGCACATCATCCTAACTATGTATGCAAACTAAAGAAAGCTTTGTATGGATTGAAGCAAGCTCCAAGAGCTTGGAATTTCAGATTGGTTACTTATTTGCAGGACCAAGGATTCAAAGCTAGCAAGGCGGATACCTCTTTGTTCATAAAGAGGAATGGATCTAAAGTGATCTATTTATGTGTGTATGTTGATGATATTATTATCACAGGCAATGATCTTGAAGGAATCAAACAGGTAAAGAGTCAAATGAAGGAGGAGTTCAAAATAAGTGACCTCGGACCACTCACTTATTTTCTTGGATTGGAGTTGATCTACACAGATTCAGGTATATACATCACACAAAGGAAGTATGTCCATGACATGCTCGTCAAGTTCAAGATGGAAAATACCAAGTGTGCAGGTACACCTATGGAGCAAAATCATAAGCTTAGTGCTTATGAAGGAGAGCCAATTGAAGACATCACAAGCTATCAAAGCTTGGTTGGAAGTTTGAACTATGCAACACTCACAAGAGTGGATATATGCTATAGTGTTAGCATATTGAGTCAGTTTATGCATAAGCCGAGAAGACCACATATGGAAGCGGCCAAGCGAGTCCTCAAGTACCTAAAGGGGACCATGAATGAAGGTTTGTTTTATTCATATACTTCAGATATTGAGCTAAAGGTCTACTCAGATGCAGATTGGGCCGGATCTAAAGATGATAGAAGAAGCACATCAGGGTATATATCATTTGCAGGTTCAAAAATCATTTCTTGGTCATCGAAGAAGCAACCAACCGTGGCATTATCTTCTACTGAAGCAGAATATAGAGGTTTGGCTAATGCAACTCAAGAAATCATGTGGTTAAAATCTTTGTACACAGATCTTGGACTTCATTCTTCAACACCTCACATTTTTGGTGACAACACAAGCTCACTACATCTAGCAGCTAATCCGGTATACCATGCTAGAACCAAGCATATTGAAGTCCACTACCATTATGTAAGGGAGAAGCTATTGAGCAAGGATATTCAACTATCCTATGTCTCTACAGATATGCAATGTGCAGACATGTTGACGAAAGCTCTTGATGGTACGAAGTTAAGTAGATTCAAGTTGATGATTGGCTTGCGGGAAATCAAGGACAATTGAAGACTTATTTGGAGGCCAAGCATGTTAGGCTTGAGGGGGAGCTGTTGGTGCATTTTGCCCAAGCCTACATGCTTGATATGCTTGATATTATCCTCATTTGTAAGTCACATGAGTAGTCATGTGAACACCTCTTGTAAAAGAGTACATTTTATCTCTTGTAAATGGAAAAAGAAAAAAGGAAAAGGATGGCTTACCTCATCCATGATGTAAAAGCAAATTCGTGGCTCCAACTACCAAAATCACGAATTTTTGAGCTGAGGGAATCTCTCCTAACTTTGGGGATCACTTTTAGGTGGAGCCATTCGAATTCGAATTCAAAACTCCCTCCAAGAATAGCTATAAAAGGAGCAAGAAGGAAGAGGCGATTAGCAAGCCTTGTACGTGACCACTTGATGTCATTTTGTAGAGATTGAAGAGCTTACTCCATAGCTCTATCATTCTACTCCCATTGTGCAAAGATTCATTGCCAATGTGGTTGTAATCATATGTGAATCTATACATTTATTATCATCTACCTCTCTGTTTTGTTCTCTGCTATACTCACTCAGAGCAGTAACTTCAGAAGGTCATATCTCGAGTTGTACTGAACCTTTTCCAGTGTTTTAAAGTGCGTTCGATAGCTCTCACTGTCTAGTTTCTACCTATAAATTTTCAAGGTCATTGGATTTATACTTTTGGAGATATCTGCATTTTACTTCTTACTGGTCTATCTCTGCAGAGCCCCGAGAATTGTGGGAATGTTCCAGAACTTGATGAAACTTGTTCTCAGTGCTCAGTCCATCATTTGAAGTGTTTTAACTTGGAATAGGAAGCTTGCTAAGTCTATTTGCTATGCCCAAAAGGAATTTTTCTAATTCCTTCCAGGTTGAGAGCACTGTTCATTTTTTCCAGCAGGTGTATGTCCAAAAATAGCAAGTTTTGGGAGCTAGTCATTTCGCAACTTGTCGGTCTTGACTTAAACTTTTGGGATACATGTTCCAAAGTACTTGGCTGATATTTTGGTGGATTTAGGAAGCTCAAAGGGTCTACTAATCAACTCTGAAGTCTCAGTTGGCTGGTGTGAAGCTGGTTGTAGCGGCACCTACTCATCTTTGGATTGCATCCACCATCTCTCTTCACAAAGTAGTCTTTTGCATGATCATATACTCATCAATAGTGTTGTCATACAAGGGTAATATACAATGTATGGGGTAGATCTCTAATACATGCTCAATGAGACAAAGAAAGAGGATCCTTGAAATAGATAAGGATCATATACAATCTATAACAGTATGGATGGAGAAGTTAATCTTTGTTCTCGCTTTTAAGTCATGTTGAATGTGCATTTAGTTTTTCCATGATCTTTTTCCATATTATCAAAGATTGAAGAGAAGTGAGAAGAGCTCCTTGAAATTTTGAAGTAAAGAGTAAAGAGTTTTAAGAGGTGATTGTTTTTTCACTCATCTAGCATTGTGTTTGCTTGATCCACACTGTCAGAGAGTACTTGATTATCATAGGTGTAAAAACCATCGTCACTCGATGATATAAACTTTGTATTAAGATTTTCGTGATCAATCTTATCAGGAACTGATATGATGTATTAGTCAATTAAACGAGAAACCATATTGATTTTATAAATTTATTTATGGGGTGTTGACAAGCACAGTGTTCTCACATGGAGTTATTTTGGTTTTGATTCATGTTCATCTACATCTTTTGTGATGACCGGCTTTGCCTATTCCATGATCTATGCATGAAAAGAGTTTGTTCTCATCCCATGATGATCCTATTAATGTACCAATCGCGAGGAAGAAGTGGAGTACTTTCGCACGTAGTTCTCTTCACAAAGATCCAAGAACATCAAGAAGAGTGTTCTTTGTACTTCTCAGACAATAAATATCAACCTTTGGGGCTTTATTTTCAGCCACACTCGTAAAACTATAGGTTTCTCGAGAGGTTTTTAGTTTTGGTGGGAGTAGCCGCTACAAATTTATGCAAGTTTTTTAAGCCTAAAACATCAGAGTTGATAGACACTTGGAGGTGTTATTGGCTAGTTTTTGGGCAGTGTACTCAGCCTTTTAGTGTCATTTTATTGCATATATTGAGCACATACACACCATGTATGCTTCTATGGATACTGCTTATGTACGTCCATGTGGTCATTGATATAGTGGTTACGTTCTTTTCATAAAGCCTTTTATGTTTGATAAAGAGGGTGGTGGTGAGGTTTTCTTAACTAGGAGACACCTAGATGTCGGAGTCTCTTCGGTGATGCAGGTGGAAGACTTGCCCAGCCTCGCCATAGGAGATGTATGATAGTTTTTCATAGGTGCTTGATAAGCCTAGTTGGCTTCTATTGGGTAACTGATTATATGCACTGGAGTCACTGATTCACTATGCAGGTAGAAATGTTAGTACTTGCAGTTTTATGATACTTTGACACTCGTCATATGCTAATTTTGCAGAGGATACTCTGGCAAAATTTTACCACATTTTTGGTTTAGTCAACTATACAGTGGTTGATTTACTCCTTGATACACTTATTTGTTGGTGTTTGGACTCTTCTAGATCCATTATCATTGTATTCAGTTCTCTACCATCATGGCATCAAAGGTCTCAGGCACATCCGGTGGATGAGGTTCTAGTGCTAGTGTTCCAAGGAGGAGCTATAACTTGCAGGGGAAAGACCATTTTGAGATCCGAAATTTTGATGGCACAAACTTTGCTCTATGGAAGAATCACAGTAAAGATGTGTTGATTCAAAGGAGGCAATGGAAGCTAGTAAATGGGATTTCAAAGAAGCCTGCTGGCATGGATGAAGATGATTGGGATGAGTTAGATGAAATGGCCAGGTCTACCATTCGCTTGCACCTGGCAAATAATGTTTACTTTACAGTATTAGACTCTGAAAGTGCAAAGGAGCTTTGGAAGAAGTTATGCAATACATATGAAAAAGAGATGGCATCAAATAAAGTATATCTGATGAGAAAATTATATGACCTTCATATGAAAGACACAGATAGTGTTGCTGCTCATCTAAATGAGTTTGATGCTATATTCTCCCACTTAGAGGCTCTAGAAAATGGATATGGATAATGAAATGAAAGCAGTATTGGTGTTATGCACCCTGCCATCATCATGGGATACGTTTTGCACAGCTATTAGCAAAAGTGCACCTGGTGGTAAACTCGTCTATGATGACATATGTGGAGCACTCTTGAGTGAGGAGATTCGTAGAGAATCTATGGTTGGCACTCAGAGTGGAGATGCATATAATGTTCGTGATTCTTACCAAGGAAAGATCAACAACGTGGTAGGAGAAAGAACAAGGAAAAGAATGTTCAACGGAGTAAGAGTAGATGTAAATCAAGGAAGAGGGAAAGGACACATGAACAAAGACGATTATGCATTAAAGAATGCTAGAGGTAAAGGACAGAATGTTGATGGGCATGTTAAACAGTTACCTGCACCATCTACTTCGACTGTGAAGATTGAAGAAATTAATGCTATTTATGATGATGCTGATGTGTTGACACTTGATAGTACTGTGCCATCTAAGGCACTTATGGCTAGTTCTCTTTCCCACACTTGGCTGCTAGATTCTGGTGCTTCTTTCCATGTGACACCACATAGAGAATGGTTCTCTAGTTATGCAACAAATTCTCTTGATACCGTGAGACTTGGTGACTCTTACTAGTGTGATGTTGTGGGGATTGGAGATGTGGTTGTGTAGTCCATTGATGGTTCAAAATTTACTATGCATAATGTATGCCATGTACCTCAGTTATCATGCAGTTTGATGTCAGTTCGTCAACTTGATGACCTTGGTTACAAGGTGTTCTTCTATGCTCAGTCCTTTCATATATCAAAGGGCAATATGGTTATTGCAAAAGGAAGCAAAGTTGGCTTACTTCATCCTTTATTTGTATCATAGAAAGAACACTTGTTAGTTGTTACAGAACAACCTATGGCTTGTATTTGGCATGGTCGTTTGGGCCATATATCTCATAGTGGAATGGAAAATCTTTCTCATTCTGGCTACTTACCTGTGTTATCTTTCTCAGATTTTTCATTTTGTGAGCATTTTCAATATGGAAAGCAAACCAGAAATGTGCATAGAACGCACATTGACTCTTCAATTCAACCTTTAGATCTTGTTCATACAGATGTGTGTGGTCCTATGCCCACTAGGTCCTTAGGTGGTTCTCTTTACTTTGTCACTTTCATAGATGATGCTACTAAAAAAATTTGGGTATATCCTATCAAATCAAAGGATGATGTATTCCCTACTTTCAGAAAATGGCTTGCTTTAGTTGAGACTAAAAAAGGAACTAAGCTTAAGGCTTTACGTTCAGATAATGGGGGTGAGTATACCTCACATGAATTCAGTCTAGAGGGATTCATAGAGAGTTTATAGCTCCTCATACCCCAGTACAGAATGGTGTAGCTGAGAGGATGAATATACTATTCAAGATAGAGTAGTCTCTATGTTGTATCATGCAAACCTCTCACAAGGTTTTTGGGCAGAAGCAGTATTGACTGCAGTTCATGTGATTAACCTTTCACCTAGTACTGCCAAAGGTCTGAAAGTGGCACAAGAGTTATGGACAGGGAAACCACAAAATTATGATCATCTTTGAGTTTTTGGGTGTGAAGCATATGTTCATATACCCAAGAACCTTAGACAAAAGTTGGACCATAAGTCAAAGAAATGCATTTTTCTTCGATATGGTCGAGAAGGACAATTTGGATATCGCTTATGGGATCCTGAAACATGGTTAGTGATCAGAAGTAGTGATGTCATTTTTAATGAGTCTAGGATGCATAAACATCCCATTAAGAAGGTTGAAGTGAGAAGAGTGGTGTTTGAGGATACTAGTCCTCCGGTTAGCATGCATAAAAATGATGCACATAGGGATGTTCAAGAGAATGTCCATTCAGATCAGTCTGCACATGTTCCTGTTCAGCAAGCATTGAGACGTTCTACATGTGTCTCACATCCACCTGATAGATATGTTCCAAGTTTTGATTTTGTTATGCTAACAGATGCCGGTGAGCCTTCTTGGTACAAAGAGGCTATGTAGACAGAGGATCATGTCAAGTGGGAGCGTGCCATGAAGAGTGAGTTGGATTCTATTCACAAAAATGAAATCTTTACCATGTAAATGGGTATATAAGTTGAAATTCACATCAGATAGTGCTTCTCCAAAACATAAATCAGGACTTGTTGCAAAGGGTTTTAAGCAACAACATGGTGTGTATTTTGAGGAATCTTCTCTCGAGTGGTCAAGATGACTACTTTGCGCATGTTGCTTGGATTCGTTGCAATGGAGGACTTCGAGCTAGTCCAAATGGATGTGAAAACAACTTTCTTGCATAGAGATCTTACAGATGAGATCTATATGGAACAACCAGAGGGTTATGTAGTTCCTGGCAAGGAAAGTCTAGTTTGTAAGCGCAAGAAGAGCTTGTATGGACTTAAACAATCTCCTAGACAATGGTACCAAACGTTTGATGCTTTTATGAAGTCCCAAGGCTATTCTCAGAGCAATGAGGATCATTGTCTCTACACAAAGAGATGCTCTGATGGCATCTTGATATGCTTGATACTTTATGTCGATGATCTGTTGATTGCTGGGAAGTCCTCTTATGATTTGTCAATTCTCAACAAGAAGTTGAGTCAGACATTTGATATGAAGGATTTGGGGGATGCCAAACATATTCTTGGCATGCGCATTACTCGTGATAGGAGTAAAAGATGCATATACTTGTCTCAAAGTGAGTACATATCCAAAGTACTTCACCGGTTCAATATGTAGGGTGGAAAGGCATTGAGTACATCTTTACCCACATATGTGAAATTGAGAAAGGATGACTACCCCAAATCAGATGAGGAAAAGGAATTCATGACCAAAATTCCATATCAATCTACTGTTGGTAGTCTCATGTATGGTATGGTAGCTACGAGACCAGACATTGCATTTGTAGTGGGAGTTGTGAGCAGATATATGTCTAATCCTGGCAAGAATTATTGGGAAGCGGTGAAGATGATTTTGAGATATCTCAGTGGCACTAAGGACAAGTGTCTATGCTTAGGTAGAGGGAAAGCATGCATTATTGGTTACACAGATTCTAAATATGTTGTTTGTGTAGACAATCATCAGTCTAAATCAGGGTACATTTTTCATTTTGGTGGAGGTGCTATCTCTTGGAGATCTCGTCTTCAAGAATGTACAACTGTTTCCACCATAGAAGCAGAGTATGTTGTAGCAAGTGAGGCATGTAAAGAAGCATTGTGGCTTTCTCGTCTTGCTTGTGATATGGGTTTACCTCAGCATGTACCTTGCTTGCTCAGTGATAATCAGAGTGCCATTGCTTTGGCTAAGAATCTAGTCTATCATGCAAAGACCAAGCACATTGAGGTGAGGTATCACTTCATTAGAGATTGCTTAGCCACTGAGAGCATTATTCTTGAGAAGGTTCACACTCGAGATAATGTTGTAGATGCTTTCACTAAAGCTCTACCACAGGATAGTTTTCGACACTGTTGTCACTTGATGGGGTTACTTGATTCTTGATCTTATGCAGTCACTTTTATACTATGTAACATGCCCATTAGGTGGGAGGTATAGTTTGTATACTTACACTCAAGTATTCTTTATCATTCTTTATTTTTCTCACATAGTTACTCTCGCCATATTGGCCTTTAGTGGGAGATTGTTATCGTTAGTGTCCATGTGAAAGGCCAAATGGCCACCAGAGACTTCTTTGTATATGTTCTTTAATAAAACATATAGTGGCCTAGTCAGTCACAGACTGCAAGTTCGACCGCATTTGTAAGAACTAAGAAGTCTGTCTTTGTGCTCCCTATGTACTGTGTTTTCTACGTATTCTGCAGCCTCTACGGGGAGTATTGCGTGCAGCCTTAGAAGCTCAATTTTCTACTCTGATCATATCATCATGGAGCTCTTGAGAAGGACATCACACTGTGGTACATTGCCATCGAAATACTTCAGTAACTACTTGATCATTTACCATTGTAAAAGATTAATTCCTTGAAGAATCTTGTAAAATCCTATATCTCGTGGAGGTAGGAAGAATATTAGCTACAGCTCCAAATTGAAGGAATATCTCCTAAATTATTGGAGTTACTTTTCATTGGAGACAAGTTTGAATTCAAAATTCAAACTTAGAAGCAATACTTATAAAAGACCTTGTAAAATCTCGCAAGGTAGTGTGTCTCATTCTCAGCTCATTCCTTGGTCATTTGTAGAGCTTGAGTACCTCACACCATAGCTCACTCAGTTCATCTCAGGGAATTGCTCTTTTTGTGGGCTCATTGAAGACATCCCCCACTGATGGAGATGACTAATCTCCAAAAGACAAGCTATAAATGAACTTAGAACACCTCTATATCAAGAATATCAAGAAACCTTCATCTATTTTGGAATTTTTTACCGAATTATGAATCTCTATCACTTGTATAAGTTATAAATTCACTTAGGAAAGTCTGGTTCACAAAACTCATTGATTGACTCATGAAATGATTGAAGTTTTCTATGAAACATTTACAAAACATTCATCTAATGTCTGCTCAGCTACTACAAGTGAAATTTCCTCAAAAAAACCTATAAAACTTCATATTTACTTCAATAAGTAAACCTATGTCTAAAAGAGGCTTTCTCTACAAGCAACTTTTACATACGCCACTTTAACTACTTGATTCTTTCAATCTACAAACCGTTTAATCAAATGATTTTAGAAATATATGCCTTACTCTTCCAACTTAGATTTTGAGTCCTCATTTGTGTAGAACTTTACACTATACTTGGAGATCTGATCAAATAATTGACCATCAAATTTGCACCTAGTTTAGAAGTCACTTGATTCATTTACACATACAAATGTTCCTACTCACAATTCTCTTAGCGTGTTTGCAATTGGACTCTCAAAACTTGAACATAATTGCATTAACTATGGAATTAGACACATACATAAGGGGTTCTAAAATGATCAAGCACAAAAGGAGAAATGGAGAAAATATTGACACGCAATTCTGTGAAAACCTCTATTCAACTCATCTTACATCTGATGGATTATTTTCATTCAACTTATGATCTACTCCTCTCTATCTCATCTATTCTTCATCACTCATATATATCTTGACTATATACAAGTGTATATATACACATGAATGTGTATTTGTCATTACTTTAAGTATTTTTGAAGTATTTACATGGCTTATATACATGTGTATATAGACCATCTCTTTTTGAACCTCTACTTCACTTCATGCTCTTAGGCTTCAACCTTTTGTTCAAGACTTCACTCCTAAGCTTTTTATAATCATCAATTGTTGATTTTGTTGCTCTAATAGCTACCCCTCAATCATCAATTGTGATTACCTACATCTTCTTTATCCCTGCCATATCATCTTTAAATATCTACAACTTGGATCCATCCAAACTCTTTGCCAAAATATCTGCAAGTTGATCCTTTGTAGGAGTATGCATAATTTCTATTTCTTTATCAACAACCTTCTCTCTCAGAAAATGATATTGGATCTGAATATGTTTGGTCCTAGCATGAAACACATGGTTAGCTTCCAAATACAAAGAAATCATGATATCTCGAGAAATGATAGGAGTACTCTAAATGATATCAAAACTCTTCATAGGAGTTTTTAGCCATATGACTTCCTTTGCAGCGTCTACCATACCTTTGTACTTTGCTTCTATAGATCATAAAGCAACTCTATGTTGCTTGTTAGAATACCATGAGATTAACTTATCTCCCACATAACACAAGAATCCATGTGTTGATCTTCTATCATCAGAATTACCTACCCAATCTACATCACTATATATCTTGATCCTTGTATCTAAAGTAAATCCATAATACAAACCTTCTTTAAGTGTGTCCTTGATATACCTAAGCACCCTTTGACCTGCAATCCAATGTTCCTTTCTAGGAAAATGCATGAATTGAGATAAAACTTCAACTGCATATGACAAATCAAGCCTTGTTAATGTAGCATAAATCAAGCTACCCACCAAACTTTGATAGAGCTTCATGTCTTTGAACTCTTCTCCTCCATATCTACTAAATTTGTGATTCACTTCCATGGGAGTTGCTGCTATCCTACAATCTGCCATTTGAAACTTGATTAGCAAATTCTTCAAATACCTTTCTTGAGTCAGATATACTCCATGTTGTGTGTATGAAATTGCCATTCCCTAGAAATATGAAAAGTTTCCCAAGTCACTGATCTACCCATCTTTACTTGCTTTAACAAGCTAGCTACTATCTTCCTTTGATGCTTGGAATCAAGTTCCTTCAAGAACTTCAGAAGCCTATAACTCCATGCCATTGGGGCTTCCTTCAAGCCATACAAAGATCTCTTGATCTTACACACATAATCTGGATTATATTGATCTTTGAGACCATCTATTTGTTCCATGTAGATTTCATCTGAAATATAACCATTTAAAAATGCATTCTTCACATCCAATTGAGACAATTTCCAACCTTTACATGCAACAGTTGCAATAAGAGTCCTTATGGTTGTCATCTTTGCAAGAGGAGTATATGTTTCATCATAGTCCACACCATAGGTTTGTGCATATTCTGTTATAACTTATGGAATATGTTGAACAATGCATTATTGGAGTGTAACATGGAATATGTTGAACAATGCATTGTTGGATTGTAACAGTAACATGGAATGTGTTGAACAATGCATTGTTGGATTGTAAAATGGAATATGTTGAACAATGCATTGTTAAAGTTTTATATTATTAATGTATTAATGTGTTTTTGATGTTTTTGATATAGCAGCTCAAGGTTCGTGAGGAGCATGCAAGGCGTGAAAGGGCGGAGATCAAGAATCCAAATGATTATTATTTACTTTGTAAATAAAGCTGCGTAGAAGGTTCTATTATTAGAAACAATTAGAAAAGTAATGGTTAGAATAAGGGTCATTGTAGACCACAGTTTCTATTATTGAAAGCAATGGCTTTCTGTAAAAGTTACCAACTTTTAGTTTTACGCTTTCTTTTCGAAGCCGCTCTCATGTAATTAATCTTTTCAACGTAATCAAAAAGTCCTATAAATACATGCACTATGTGGACTATCAAAACAGAGTGCATGGGGGGAGATTTCACCCAATCTGCATTTTGTCTTATCTCTTGTTGCGTCTATTCTTCTCTGTGTTTTCACGTTTGTAATCTCTGTTTGAGCGTGAGCAAGATCTTGATGACAATGGTATCAGAGCTCTCCACGTGTCAATACAGAGGGTTCTATTCTCTGTTCTCTGTTCACGATTCCGATTCTGTCTCCGTCTCCATCTCCGTCTTCGTCTTCGGTTCCGGTTCCTGTTCCGGTTCTAGTTTCTGGTTTCTGTTTCTGTTCCAGTTCCAAAACTAGAACCTACGTTTTCTCCTAAGTTTTCACCTACGTTTGCTCCTATGTTTACACCTACGTTTACTCCTTCGGCTTACTCAAAAGCGTTGTCGTCGAGATTTTCTCTCCTCTCTCACTTGTGAAGGCCTACAAAAAACATATTTGGTGAAGGTAGCCGGAATTCTCCGAGAAGTCCAGGATGCATCAAGGATGTCAAAGGAAGCTCACATACAAAGTTTCAAAGAAATCAAGAAAGTCCATGGTAGCGGCCAAAGTTGGTCAAAGCTGGTCAAAGTTGGGAAATTAGGGCAAAAATTTCATTGTCACCAAATTAGATGAAAATCCATATACTTGTAAAGATTGTCAAAGGCAGTCTATAGCCCAAATTTCAGCAGAAAATGGATTTGGTAGCACATTGATATGCTATGTTCATTTTGTAAAAATGTATTCTTTCTAGTTTGACCCTACAAATTCTTGTATAGAAATTTATGTTAGCCATATGGTTTGGCATGTATAAAGACCATATGTGGCTACATATTTGTATAAAGTTTCAAGGCTATCCGAGCTTCCTAGAGACCTTAATGCCACCTTGCAAGCTTCCAAATGTAGTCAAACTTGTACAAGGGAGATTCAGATGGGAGTTATTTCTGCATATTCCTGAAGGAGATCTTTGGAAACATAGTCCTACAAAGTTTCATCTTCATCAAAGCCTATTTGGAGGGTCAAAGAGCACAAAGTCCAGTTTTCAGGATCACCGCAGTTTTCTAGTTTAAGCAAATTGAAGGGTTGAAGGGCCACCACATGGCGAAAGCTGATTGAGCCATGTTGTACGATCAAGATGACCTCATATTCAAGGGTGGAGATGCACTAAAGCATAAAGGAAGGAGGATCCACGAATTTCTTCCATAAAAGAAGACCTTTTTTACAATCAAAGATCAATAATGCAGCATTTCTCCAAAAATAGTGGCTTATCTTATCCGAATTGATGTCAGCACTGATCCGACGGTCCAGATCATCCCCAGATCCAATGGTGGAGAATGAGGGCGCCTAAATTTCACTCCTTTACACTAGATTTGATAGAAAGAACAATTCCAAGCCATTGATTTGATTAATCAAATGGTTGTAATCAAAAGTAGTGATCCTACAGTTGAGAGTTGATTTCTCTAGATCCAAGGGCCCAAATTCATTCAAAAAACTATATAAACCCCCCTCCAAACTCCTAGAGCATCATTGTTAGGCATCCATAGGGCTCATGCTAGCTTACGGTTTCCTTGAGACGATCACCCTCGGTTGAGCGAGTGAGGATCCAAGGTGAGCTAGTATGAGTATAGAACCTAGTTTCAAATTTAAGTTAGAACTCCAATCTAGGATAGGCTCTTGAAACCAGCATCTCTATCTTGACTCACCCTCGGTGGAGCGTGTGAGTGAGTTAGAGCTGATTTTAATGAATCTTAGACTTCTTTAGTTAGACGTTACGAGCCTAGACAGACATAGGGTCACTGGAGTGGAACTCACCTTCTTACGTGTGACATTCGGTTGAACTGTCATGGTTTGAGGGTCGGAACCACCTTTGATCAGTAGACTGCTTAGCATGACATACCACGACGATCTTTTACATGTAACTTAATTCAAATTCTTTTAATTCATGTCACTTGTCACTTGTCTCTTGTCACCTCTCTCAGTCTCTTAAGTATTTTTACATGTCTTCTATTTCTTCTATGTGTGAGAAGGCTCCGCAGTATTGCGTTGAACCAGTGAGGATGTTTCTTTGAGCTTGTGAGTAAAATCCATCATCATAATTCACTTGCATGCATGTAATCCATACAAATCCATACATATTTATTAGTTTCTGAAAGTGTATAAGAAGCTCCAATATTGGACCATTCTTCCTTTCGAAACTGATTTATGTGTAAGGATTCCATCTATTCTCGTCATGCATACATATCATCCAAAGAAGGCTATACATATGGATTAGAATTAGGAAGTGTTTAAGAAGCTCCTCCAATGGACCATTCTTCCTTCCAAATTTGATTCGTGTGTATGGTTCTGTTTCATTCTTATCATTCATGTCATCAATCTAAATTGCACACCTACATTCCCATTCCCATAATTATTTCAACATCTCTCTCTTCTCCATACTCAACATTAATTTCACCTTCACATCTTTAAACCTTCCAACATTCATTAGCTTCATACACCCTGTGTGTGCCACGACCGGACCCGATCCACCCGGATTGCAATCACCTCCACATTTGAACCCGACGTGAAACGCTTCGTGGCATTTGCTTCTGATCTTGTTGGGAGGTTGTGATCCATATCCTTTGTTTCATATTTTTCATCCTCATCATATCATCATCATCAGTCTTGAGTGTTGCACTGGATTTCTCACAGTATCGTGCACATCTTTGTCGTGAAGTAAACGCATTTGTGAGAGATCTAGAGCATCGTGCATCACTTGCTTATTCACATAAGATGGAGGAAGGATTCAAATCCCTTATTGTTGAGAAACAAGGCCAAAGAATAGTCTCTTCTATGTTGAGAGAGAAGGGAAAATTCAATGGCATCAACATCACAAGCTACTTAGATTTGTTTGAAGAGCAATCTATGATTTTTGGTCTTCCCGAAGATCTTTTGATATCATTCTTTGAACGAATTGTTGATAGCTCTATCATAAACCGTGTCACTCAATATGATAGTCTTCCTTGGAGTGATTTTAGAAAGGAGATACTCAAAGAATTCTATCAAGAAGATTATAGCCAACATAATCGAGATGGATTCTTACGATGGGTCAATTCTCCAAAGCCTAGTAGCTCTATTACTCACTTACAAAATGAGTATATTAGACGCTATGAACAACTTCCTAATGAGGATAAGATAACTTTGGAACCTGATCTTGTGATCAATTTTCTTAAGCTTCTTCATCCTGAAACTCGTAGGGAAGTTGAACGGCGATTAGAAGAACCAGATAAGCGCTATGGTCTTACTGACAATTGGCAAAAAGTGCGTAAAGTAGTAGAGGCTGTAGCCCATAGACATCAAAGACAATCCATGCTTTATGAGCAAACTAGTCTTCCTCAAGCTAGCCTTCCATAAATTAAGGAGCAATTTAGAGAACAATCCCATGCTATGCTTTTTGACTCTACTCCTATTCCTCAAATGATGGAGCCTACTCAAGGTTTTAAAGTAGAGCCAAATAAAAGTGTAGTTGAACAATCTCAAGTGGATATTCTCACTAAGCAAATGGAAAGTCTTATTGCTACACAATCCAATTTGGCCAAGACTATAGATGCTTTACAATCTAGTTACACCAAAACTTTCCAAAATCAAATGAACCCAATGAATTTTCAAGAGCCTAATCAACATGTTATAGCTACCAATCAAAATCCACAAGTAGCTCCTACTCAAGCATATCAAGTTCCTCCAATGCATAATCCTTCAATGCAAAATCCTCATCCTCATGTGCAAAATCCTCAAATGTATCAAAACATGTATCCTCAAGCTTCACAAATAGCTTTTCAAAATCCTCAAAATCAAAATTTTCAAAATCATCAACCGTATAATATGGAAGATCCTCTTGCACCTCAAGTACCACATGTTGCTCCCCAAGCTCCTCAAATACATCAATTGCCTTATCAAAATCCTAATTATCCTGTTCAAGCAATACCTTATCAACAAAATCCTCAATTTCAAAATTTCCCACCACAAGTTAATCAAAATCCTCAAAATCAAAATGGTTTTGTGCGTGGCCCTCGTAGGTGTCCTTGGTGTGATTCGTTAGAGCACTTTTTGAGAGATTGTGAATTATTGAAGGCTGCTAAGGAGCAACGACTAGTAATAGACATAGACAAGAAAATCTGTGACTATCGATCTAGGCTACCTTTGCAAGGAAATTATGGTAAGGGAGGAATGAAAAAACATTATGAAAATATAACCATAATGGACGTAGGAACTAGAGGAGTGAAACTAGAAGCTCTTGATGAACAACAAGTAGAATCAAGTAAACCCACAAAGGAAGGTGATTTTTCCATGGAGGCTTTAGTAAGAGCACGGGATGAGATTAGGAGAATAACGGCTTGGGAGTCACCGATAGAAGATCAATCTCTTATTTCTCACATATCCAATGTAGAAGAAAAACGAAAAAGAGATGAAGTTGAGCCTAGTGAAAGAAGAGTGACTCGAAAACAAACCTCAGAGGGAATAGAAACAATCATAGAGCAAGGAGAAACATCACAATCTAAAGATAAAAAACAAGAATCAGAATCCAATGAACAAAAACAAGAGGAGAAACAAAAAGGGAAGAAGACAAAGCAAAGAAAAATAGAACCAAAGCCTTTAGATAAACAAGAACAATCAAAACAAACTGAAGACCAAACACGAGAACATGAACAAAAACAAGACCCTGAGCAAAAACAAAAGAAACCAAAGAGAAAACCTAAAGCCATCTTGATTTCAGAAATTGAGAGAAAAATAGATCCTATGGAGATTTTAGATGACATTTTGCTTAAGAGTCAAGTGACTATGTCTTTAGAACAAGTTTTCTCTATTGCAAAACCTGTTTTTAAAGATAACTTTATCGGCCTAATTAAAAGGAAGAGGTTTCCACTTAATCTAGATACTGAGATGCAAGATTCTCTAGATCAAGATCAAGCTATGAATGAAGCCTTAAACTTTGATGAATCTGATGAAGAGGACTTTGATGATGATGAAGTAAATGTTAATAAAAATTTCTTAGGACCTATTCAACCTGACCATGAAAATCATGAAAACAATCCTGAAAGCCACTTTAAAAGAACATTTTGGTCTAGAGGTACATCAGAGATGCATGTTAAAATAGGAAATGATAAGAACACTATCACTGTAAATGCATTAGTAGATTCCGGCTCTGAAATCAATGTGATTTCAAGAGAAGTCTATGATAAGTTTCGATGGCCCATAGATAAAGATTGTGGATGGCGTATGAGAACTCCAGATAATGGTGTAGGTACCCTGTATGGAGCTTGTGCTAGTGTGCCCATATCCATAGGAGGAATCACAGAAGAGTTTCACTTTTTTATTCAAGATAATTGCTCCTATGAAGTTCTCTTAGGTCAACCCTTTATTTGTGAGAGTCGTATGGAAACTAAAGCCATGGATGATGGGTCTACCTATGCTAGATTCAAGTCTAAGGATGGAATGCAATCACTTCAAGTCATGACAGTAGGAGTGAATCATCCTAGGAATCGATTGTCAATTAGAAAGAAACCTATTGTTACTCAGGGTCACGAGCATGCTTGTAGTGATTGTGCACCTCGATTCATGTTTGGAGCTACATATGATCAAAATTTTGGATAGAATCCATTGTTGAGCGGGACAACAGTGGATATTGGTTTGACATCTCGCATCCAACCAACATGTACAATAGTTTGTCACTTTGTTTTCCACATTCTAGATTAGATTTTCTTCATAAGAGTCAATTGTCCAAGTCTTTTATCCAAAAAAGCCAAAAAAATTATAAAAACAACAAAATCATGGAACATGATGAGAACATTGAGCATGTGATTGAGACATCTCATTGTTTCTCTACTCTTGAGGAGTTAGAGTTATGTCTTCAACAAAATTCTAATTCCCATATTATTCTTATTTCTTCCCTTGATGAGTATGCTCTAATCCAAGAGTATGCTCTCAATGTTGACAAGTGCTCAAAATTTAACCAAACACATGATGCCTTAGTTGAAACAAAGTACAAAACTGTAGACAAAAAAATCAAACCCATAGCTCAACCATTACCTCAAGGAAGTAATGAAAAAATTATTGATGTGAAAAATGATCCAATTCTTCGGGATAAGAAAAACATAGGACATACATTCACGGATGAGACAATCAAACAGGTGAAAATTGGTAGAGATGATGACTTTCTTTTGCCAGCAGAGAGAGATAAATTTGAGAGAGTTATACGGAGCCATGGAAAAGCATTTACTATGTATCCTCATGAGATTGGTTGTGTAGATCCTAAGCTAGTTGCACCCATGATAATCTTTACTATTCCACATATTCCATGGAATCTTCGCCCTATACCAGTTCCAAAGGCTCACTTACCTGAGCTAATGAAACTCCTTAAGGAGAAGATAAACATGAGAATTTTAGAGCCATCTTTTGCACCTTACTCAAACAGATGGTTCACTGTGCCTAAAAAGAATGGGAAACTACGTTTTATTCAAGATCTCCAACCTATCAATAAAGTCACCATAAGGAATGTAGGAACAGGACCCATTGTAGATGAGTTTGCTGAATCATTTTCAGGACATTCTATCTATTCAATGGGTGATCTATATTCTGGATATGACCAATTCCAATTAGCAATTGATAGTCGTGACATAACCACAATGAAAACTCCTTTAGGCTTAGTGCGAATGTGTACTTTACCTCAAGGAGCGACTAATTCTGTGGCTCATATGATGAGTGCTATGAATATGGTCTTACATGACTTTATCCCTCATATAACTATGCCATTCATTGATGATATTTCAATTAAAGGGAGTGAGGAACGTGTAAAGGACATTACTTTAGATTCATCGGGATGTCGTAAATTTGATCTTGACCATATCTCTGATTGTGAAAGAATATTTCAACGATTTGAAGAGGTAGGTCTCACATTTTCCATAGAGAAATCTGTTTTTGGTGTCAATGAGGTACTTATTGTTGGACATTTATGTGGCCATTATGGTCAAAAGCCATACCCACAAAAAGTTGATGCCATTAGCAAGATTTCTGAAACATGTAACAACGTGAGTGAGGTACGTAGATTTCTTGGTGCTTGCATCTTTTATGTTATTTGGATCCCTCACTTTGCTCATGTTGCTGATTGTCTTTATGACTTGTTGAGGAAGAAACGAAAATTTATTTGGACTGACAAACACACTCAAGCTATGCGTAAATTGAAGAAATTATTGCTTAAAGCTCCCATCCTTAAGCGTGTAGACTATTCTGCTAACAAACCTATTATATTGACTGTTGATACTAGTCCTATTGGTATAGGTTGGGTCATAAGTCAAGATGATAGTGAAGGGAATAGATATGCAATTAGGTTTGGTGCCAAAATTCTACATGAAACACAACGAAAATATCCACAAATCAAACGAGAACTATGGGGTATGGTAACAGCTTTGAAAACAGACAAAGAATATTTCATTGGTGCAAATGTCAAAGTTGAGACTGATTGTTTGCCTCTCATTGGAATGATAGCCAATTGTTCATCTCCTGATATAGCCATGCTTAGATGGATCTCATATATTAAGTTCATAAATCCTGAGTTAGTTCATATTTCAGGTAAGTCAAACTCAGTTGCTGATATGTTATCGAGAGCTAGATTTGATGATGATCTTGAAAGTGATCTAATAAAGAATGTGAACTTAATTGACTATGTTCCACATATATATGAGTATGAGAAATTTCATGAGTCTGAGTACGAAAATGAATGGAGAGACATAGGAAAGTATCTTAGTACACTACAACCATTACCTAACTGGACTACGAATAGATTCCGTAACATTAGGAAACGAGCTTATAACTTTTTCCTATGTAATGGTTATCTTTGGAGACATGCTAAGGGTAAGGTTAAGAATCCACAACGAGTCCTAGGAAAAAGAGGTCTTCAATTGCAAGTAATGAAGGAAATGCATGAGACATTATGGGCCGGTCATAAAGGATTTTTTGGAACATATGAAAAAATTAGAAGTACCTATTATTGGCCTAGGATGTATGTTGACATTAGTAGCTATGTTTCTACATGTTCTACTTGTCAACTTCATTCATCAGTCAAACATAGAGATCCGTTGCATCCTACTTATCCACCTTGTATTCACTACAAGTGGGTAGTAGATCTTGTAACTATGCCTAAAGGTATCGACAAAATGCGTTACATTGTACTTGCAAGAGAAGACTTAACTAATCATGTAGAGGGACGTGCACTACGATCTAAGACCACTTACAATGTTTGCAAATTCTTGCTTGAAGATGTCATAAGTCGCTTTGGGTACATAGAGAAAGTAGTTGCCGATCGTGGAGAGTTAAATGCGAGAGAAGCTAAAGAGTTCTTTGAGCGTCACGGTATTCGTTTGTCTCTCACTACTGCATATAACCCAGAGGCCAATGGTAAAATAGAGAGAGGGCATCCACCTATTGTGAAAGCCATATCTAAAGCATGTAATGGTGACATCAAACAATGGCCTAAATTCTTACCTTTTGCACTTTGGGCAGATAGAATGACATGCACACGTACTACTGGATATATGCCTGCTGAACTCATGTACTGTCAAAAACCATTGTTTCCAATTCAGTCTCATATTTCTGCATGGTCAAATTTTCCTTGGTCTAAAAACATGTCTACTGATGATTTTTTGAGTTTGCGTATTAAACAGTTAGAACAAGGTAAATTAAGACTTGATGATGCTGTTGAAAAATTAAGAGAATCTAGAATGAAGAACAAGCATTATTTTGATAAAACTCATCGATTGCGTCCTAAGCCAATTGAAGTAGGAGATTGGGTGCTCATTTATGATAGTACATTTGACTCTCAATATGATGCACGCAAAAAGCTCACTCAACGGTGGTTTGGGCCATACATAGTATCAAAAGTCAACAACAATGGTACGTATGCTCTTTGTGAATTAAATGGTGTTGCACTAAAACTTTGATTGCAGGTAAAAGGATAAAGTTATTCAAGAAGCGTGATAATGACGAGTACATTTTGGATGAGGACATTGAAGAAGATGACAACAATGAGGCCGATTCATAAACAGGAGTATCCATGTTATAAAAAAAAAAAATCATTAATTTTTCAAGTTCATGTTGCTTTGTTTTTTTTCAAGTTCATTCTATTCCATGCTTGTTTCATGCATGTTTTTTTTCAGTCTTTGCATTGCATTGCATACCCACATCACTTGAGTCAAAAAGGGCAAATGATGATTTCTCTACTTGTGTAAAATTGTATCTTAAGTAGTAACTTATCTACTAAGGAATTGATTATAATCTAGGATTGTGGAAAGATAGGGCATGTAGATTTGGAGGTTTATTTTGGTGACAAGACTTTCATATATAAACATGCATATGTATCCTGTATCGAAAGCATAATTGTTGAAATCCTATCTCCTGCTATTGCATGTTTCTACATCCTTAGTCCATCTCACAGCACTTGTATCGGAGTTTAAACGACTGTTCTCCGTCATCAAAAATGGTTGTACCTTGTATCGGGGTTTAATTTTTCCTCGTCAAAAAAAAAAAAAAAAAAGCTACATGTTACCAAGAAGTTTACACTTTCTTCCACCCCAAAAAAGTGATCGTAACCATAAAGTTGCCGAATCATCATCATCATCAAAAAAAAAAAAAAAAAAAAAGAGGCAAGCCAAAGGAGGATATAGAGGCATAGTAGAATAAATCACGGGCTATATAGGCAGATTTATGCATTAGTGGAGTTTAGTTAGATTTCCTTGCATGTTATTAGAGAAAGAGCATATTCATATTTATGTAGGAAAGGAGTTGATCTAAAATAAGCTAAAGATGAAAGATGTCTCTTGAAAATCCTAAATCTTTGTTTATAATCATATTTAAGGTAGATTGCTTTATGAAAAAGGTATAAAATTTTCGTCAAGATGAGAGGAACTGATGCTTAAAACGACTCAATACATCCACTTCCACTTCATATTGATGCTTGTTTTTTTTTTCTTTCTTGTTGCCAATGTTGCTTGTTCATTTGCATATATATTGCCTATTTGTTCATGCATATTCATGTTGCCTGTTTCAATTCTTTCTTTCATGCAAATTTTGCTTCATGTCACGTTACCTACTGATTCATGCATATAATCAATTTTCCTTCCATGTTTCTTATGTTGCCTATAAAAGAATTTGATGCCTGGAACATTTTGTTTTTCACAGATGCTAGAGTGGCGCTTCCGGAGGAATCGCAGGTTTAGTGGGGGCGAATGTCGTCGAGATTTGCTCTCCTCTCTCACTTGTGAAGGCCTACAAAAAACATATTTGGCGAAGGTAGCCAGAATTCCCCGAGAAGTCCAGGATGCATCAAGGATGTCAAAGGAAGCTCACATACAAAGTTTCAAAGAAATCAAGAAAGTCTATGGTAGCGGTCAAAGCTGGTTAAAGCTGGGAAATTAGGGCAAAAATTTCATTGTCACCAAATTAGATGAAAATTCATATACTTGTAAAGATTGTCAAAGGCAGTCTATAGCCCAAATTTCAGCAGAAAATGGATTTTGTAGCACATTGATATGCTATGTTCATTTTGTAAAAATGTATTTTTTCTAGTTTGACCCTACAAATTCTTGTATAGAAAATTATGTTAGCCATATGGTTTGGCATGTATAAAGGCCATATGTGGCTACATATTTGTATAAAGTTTCAAGGCTATCCGAGCTTCCTAGACACCTTAATGCCACCTTGCAAGCTTCCAAATGTAGTCAAACTTGTACAAGGGAGATTCAGATGGGAGTTTTTCCTGCATATTCCTGAAGGAGATCTTTGGAAACATAGTCCTACAAAGTTTCATCTTCATCAAAGTCTTTTTGGAGGGTCAAAGAGCACAAAGTCCAGTTTTCAAGGTCATCGCAGTTTTCTAGTTTAAGAAAATTGAAGGCTTGAATGTCTGCCACATGTCAAAATATGATTGAACCATGTTGTACGGTCAAGATGAGCTCATATTCAAGGGTGGAGATGCACTAAAGCATAAAGGAAGGAGGATCCACGAATTTTTTCCATAAAAGAAGACCTTTTTTACAATCAAAGATCAATAATGCAGCATTTCTCCAAAAATAGTGGCTTATCTTATCCGAATTGATGTCAGCATTGATCCGACGGTCCAGATCATCCCCAGATCCAATGGTGGAGAATGAGGGCGCCTAAATTTCACTCCTTTACACTAGATTTGATAGAAAGAACAATTCCAAGCCATTGATTTGATTAATCAAATGGTTGTAATCAAAAGTAGTGATCCTAGAGTTGAGAGTTGATTTCTCTAGATCCAAGGGCCCAAATTCATTCCAAAAACTATATAAACCCCCCTCCAAACTCCTAGAGCATCATTGTTAGGCATCCATAGGGCTCATGCTAGCTTACGGTTTCCTTGAGACGATCACCCTCGGTTGAGCGAGTGAGGATCCAAGGTGAGCTAGTATGAGTATAGAACCTAGTTTCAAATTTAAGTTAGAACTCCAATCTAGGATAGGCTCTTGAAACCAGCATCTCTATCTTGACTCACCCTCGGTGGAGCGTGTGAGTGAGTTAGAGCTGATTTTAATGAGTCTTAGACTTCTTTAGTTAGACGTTACGAGCCTAGACAGACATAGGGTCACTGGAGTGGAACTCACCTTCTTACGTGTGACATTCGGTTGAACTGTCATGGTTTGAGGGTCGGAACCACCTTTGATCAGTAGACTGCTTAGCATGACGTACCACGACGATATTTTACATGTAACTTAATTCAAATCCTTTTAATTCATGTCACTTGTCACTTGTCTCTTGTCACTAAAGCATAAAGGAAGGAGGATCCACGAATTTTTTCCATAAAAGAAGACCTTTTTTACAATCAAAGATCAATAATGCAGCATTTCTCCAAAAATAGTGGCTTATCTTATCCGAATTGATGTCAGCACTGATCCGACGGTCCAGATCATCCCCAGATCCAATGGTGGAGAATGAGGGTGCCTAAATTTCACTCCTTTACACTAGATTTGATAGAAAGAACAATTCCAAGCCATTGATTTGATTAATCAAATGGTTGTAATCAAAAGTAGTGATCCTAGAGTTGAGAGTTGATTTCTCTAGATCCAAGGGCCCAAATTCATTCAAAAAACTATATAAACCCCCCTCCAAACTCCTAGAGCATCATTGTTAGGCATCCATAGGGCTCATGCTAGCTTACGGTTTCCTTGAGACGATCACCCTCGGTTGAGCGAGTGAGGATCCAAGGTGAGCTAGTATGAGTATAGAACCTAGTTTCAAATTTAAGTTAGAACTCCAATCTAGGATAGGCTCTTGAAACCAGCATCTCTATCTTGACTCACCCTCGGTGGAGCGTGTGAGTGAGTTAGAGCTGATTTTAATGAGTCTTAGACTTCTTTAGTTAGACGTTACGAGCCTAGACAGACATAGGGTCACTGGAGTGGAACTCACCTTCTTACGTGTGACATTCGGTTGAACTGTCATGGTTTGAGGGTCGGAACCACCTTTGATCAGTAGACTGCTTAGCATGACGTACCACGACGATCTTTTACATGTAACTTAATTCAAATTCTTTTAATTCATGTCACTTGTCACTTGTCTCTTGTCACCTCTCTCAGTCTCTTAAGTATTTTTACATGTCTTCTATTTCTTCTATGTGTGAGAAGGCTCCGCAGTATTGCGTTGAACCAGTGAGGATGTTTCTTTGAGCTTGTGAGTAAAATCCATCATCATAATTCACTTGCATGCATGTAATCCATACAAATCCATACATATTTATTAGTTTCTGAAAGTGTATAAGAAGCTCCAATATTGGACCATTCTTCCTTTCGAAACTGATTTATGTGTAAGGATTCCATCTATTCTCGTCATGCATACATATCATCCAAAGAAGGCTATACATATGGATTAGAATTAGGAAGTGTTTAAGAAGCTCCTCCAATGGACCATTCTTCCTTCCAAATTTGATTCGTGTGTATGGTTCTCTTTCATTCTTATCATTCATGTCATCAATCTAAATTGCACACCTACATTCCCATTCCCATAATTATTTCAACATCTCTCTCTTCTCCATACTCAACATTAATTTCACCTTCACATCTTTAAACCTTCCAACATTCATTAGCTTCATACACCCTGTGTGTGCCACGACCGGACCCGATCCACCCGGATTGCGATCACCTCCACAGCGTCGACTAAGGCAAAGAACTTAGGCAATAACTTAGGCAATAAATTCGCAACATTGGCACCCAAGGCTCCCTTGGCGACCATTGGCAGCCGTTGGCTACACCTGATGCAATTTTAATTTTGAGTGGCAATAAAGTGGTTTAGATTCCCTACGTTTTTCTCACTTTTCAAGGCGGCACGGTGCGACGCGACGCGGTCCGTCTCAGGGTACATCTTTTCAAGGTACACTTATGAGGGTACACTTCTCAGGGTACACCAGGGTACATCCAAACAGGGTACATCCTGTCAGGGTACATCGGGGTACATCCAGACAGGGTACTTTTCTGCTAGGGTACATTCCCTGAGTGTACATCCCGGGAGGAAAGCACTAGCTTAAGGATCCAAGAGCACCATGGAGGATTACATTAATTCACCTCTACCTGAGGCAACATTCGAAAAACAACCATGCCAACGACCACTTTATGTTAAACCTACATTTCCTACGAAGCGTACTTTTAATGCCCCATCTTACCCTAGTTTTCCTTGTCCTCCACAATCTAGTTACTCAACTCCACCTGTTGCTTCATCTCTCCAACCAACCAAATCACCTACCCTTCAACCTTCAGCAGTGGATGCCCAACAGAAGCGACCACGAATAGAAGTGCAAGATGTTACGATTAGCATAGGCCCATATGTTGAATTACGAACATTTTTAATTGCACCTTTGCAATCTTACGATGTTATACTAGGTATGCCTTTTCTTCACCATTCTAACCCACGTATTGACTACCATACGCATACTTTTAACTTTGAATTCAAAGGTCAAGTCTTTAGTTTGTGTGCACGACATGATTTTCAGTCGTTTCCACTCATTACTCACACTCAAGTAAAACGTGCATTTAGGAAAGGATTCAACTCATGCATTGTTTTTGTCAATGTCATCAATGATTATACTCATACACTTCCTGATGCATATAAACCTTTCATGAGTACTTATAAGGATTGTTTTATGTCTGAGTATCCCTCTAAATTACCACCCTCTTGAGGATCCTTTGACCATAGCATAGACTGGTAGTTCTCCTCCTCATAAAGCACCTTATAGACATGGCGCACTACATCAAAAGGAAATAGAAAACCAAGTAAAAGACCTACTAGAGAAAGGACTTATAAGGCCTAGTTCTTCCCCATTTGGAGCACCAGTTCTCTTAGTTGAGAAGAAGAATAAAACTTATCGAATGTGCATTGATTATAGAGCCCTTAACAAGATCACAATAAAGAATAGATACCCTATTCCTCGAATAGATGATCTCTTAGATAAGTTACGAGGAGCTTGTGTCTTTAGTAAAATTGATCTTAAATTGGGTTACCATCAGATTTGTATGACCCAAAGTGATATTTTTAAGACTCCATTTAGAACTCAAACTGGCCATTATGAATTTATGGTAATGCCCTTTGGACTTACTAATGCCCCTGCTACATTTGCACGAATGATGAACAATATTTTTTCTTGATTATCAAGCTTTTGTTCTTGTATTTTTTGATGATATACTTGTTTACAGTAAGAATGATAGTGAACATGAAAAGCATCTTGAAACAATTTTTCATTTGTTATGAGAGAACACACTTTATGCTAATCCTGAAAAGAGTTACTTCTTTCAACGTAAGCTAGAATATTTAGGACATATTATTTCAAGTGAAGGTGTGCATGTGGATCCGAAAAAGATTAGCATTATAGTAGAATGGCCTACACCACAATCAGTCAATGATGATCGTTCTTTTCTTGGGTTGGCTAGTTTCTATAGGAAGTTTGTTCGAAATTTTTCTTATTTAGCATTGCCTCTTACCTTGTTGGTGAAAAAGAAAATAAAATTTTCATGGGGACTTACCCAACAACAGTCCTTTGACAAATTGAAACAAGCACTTTCACATGCACCTGTTTTACAATTACCTGATTTTTCACAACCCTTTCATGTCGTTACTGATGCTAATGGTTCATGAATAGGTGTTGTTTTAATGCAAAATGAACATCCCATTGCATTTGAGAGTAGGAAGCTTAAGCCCTCATAACAGAATTATAGTACGTATGATAAAGAATTTCTAGCATTTATGCATGCTTTGCGAATTTGGAAACACTATCTTGTGGGCTCTGAGGTCTTAATCAAAACTAATCAACAGGCAATTAAGACTTTATTAAATCAGCCCTTAATCTCTCATAGGCATCTTAAATGGGCATCATTCATTCAAAATTTCCAACCCATGATACAATCTCAGCTTGGTAAAGCTGATGTTGTAGCTGATGCTCTTAGCCATTTTCCTTCGCATTCTGTTGTTTTGAATAATATTTTTGCCATCCGAATTCATTCTTTTCAAGAAATGGTTTCCACTTATGCATCTGATTTGTATTTTTCATGTGCATGGCATGATTTCAACAATGGTGCATCTTTATCTGATGAACATTATACATTTCATAATGGTTTTCTCTATTTTCAACTTAGATTGTGCATAACCCATGCTTTTAAAGATTTTTGTCATTAAAGAAATGCATGAACCATCTTACATGGGTCATAGAGGCATACAGAGCACCATTAATTGACATGCTTCACATGTATATGTCATGTGTTGACCCACCACATTGGGTAATCCAAGCACTTAACCATTGTTAACCATTTCTTTAATACCTCTTCCATTGAAGTTTCCAAGCCTCTTATGCCAAAGATCCAACTCAGCAAAAATTTTCTCTCCATATGTAAACATGGCATGTCCAACATTACCTTGTACCCTCAACGTGAAGTGCCTTCCTTCTTTCTTTCTTGTAAAAATTTTCTTATACCCTTGGGGCTAGGGTCTTCAACATAAACTCCATCATTACAAAATCTCACTTCATATCCTTTTTCTACAATTTTTCCTACACTCATAGAATTCTTTGGTATCGTAGGAGCATATAAAACCTTATTCAGAAGATTACTTCCATCTTAAGCCTTCACTGATCCAATTGATTTCACCTTGTGCTTTGTATTATCACTTGTTTGAATTGTATGATTGATTGCCTTATGATCCAAGTCAGTCATCGAAGCAATGTTTCCACTTAGGTGTTTGCTAATCCCTGAGTCAATATAGAATACCCTTAAGTCTTCATTTGGAGCTTCACATGTTGCATTCATAATAAGAGTTGAATCTTCTGATCTGATGCATAATTGTGGTAAGTGTTATTGTAGCATTGGTTTTTGAAGTTTCTTCTTCATTTCTTCCAAAGAAACTCCTAGCACCTCTACCTCTATAACTTCCTCTCTACTTTCTTCCACCTCTTACTCTTTGGTTAAAATTCTGATTAAAGTTACCATTGCTTTGATTATTATGCCAACATTCATGAGATAGATGATTGAAATTACCACATACCGAGAAAGCTTTGACATTGTCTTTATTATTTGTGCATCTTCCTCTACTTCTACAACTTCCTCTTCCTCTTAGGAAGTTTTCTTGGCTTGAGGTACCTTCATCTTCAACTGATTGTTTCTTTCTTTTGATAGCTTTCTTCTTATCCTTAGAATACATTGCATGACATGTATTCTTATCAACATCTACTTTGATATCATTCTCAAAAGTTAGCATATGTCCTAGCAATTGATTCAAATCATGAGTAAAATGATCCAATGAAAGTTTTGTTCACAATATGAAACGATTCCACTTCTCATCTCCTCTTAGACGTATAATAATTTGTCTTACCAATTTATCTTCTTCAATGTCTTCACCAACTCCACCTAAAGAATCAACAATGTCGTTCATCATTGTCACATAGTCAGATATTGATTGTGAAGCCTTCTTCTTGAATGTGGTGAGCTCTGCCATGTTGATGCTTTCCTTAACTTGTTTGTATTCTGAAAATGCTCCTCCAAAGCACTCCATATATCACTTGCACTTTCAAGTCCTATGATATGAGGAAGCAAGTAATCATTTACTGCCATGTAGATAATGCTCCTTGCTTGAGCATCCTTCTTCATCCAAATCTTTAAATATGCAAGCTCCTCCCTAGTACACTAAAATCTTTGAAATTTTTGGCTTCCCTTCTTCTTGTGAGATGTATCTCATCAGATCTTTGCTCATAAGATGAGCTTCCATCCTCATAGACCAAGCTGGATAGTTCTCTCTATCCAACTTGTGAATTTGGAGAACACAATAGCCATATGACATGTAGGTGCAAAGGTCTCATCAAAATCAATGCCTCTTTCCTATGCATAATCCTTTGCAACAAGCCTACCCTTATACTTGTGAACTGTTCCAACAAGCTTACGCTTCAACTTGTAAACCCACTTAGTGCCAATGGCCTTCTTGCCAGGAGGCAAGTCACACAAAGGCCAAGTACCATTCTTCATTATAGCATCGTATTCAGATTGCATAACAGCCATCCAATTTATTGAATTTTGTGCTTCATCAAACGAGATAGGCTCATTCTCATCACAGAGACTAGATGCATCCATAACATAGCAATTTGATGCAAAAGAGGCACTATGAGAGCCTGATTGAGTACAATATGAGAGAGGTGCATCTAATTTGTTGCCACACAAAGTATGCACTAGCCATTCTGGCATAGTTTTGCCTCCTCATTAGCAATTCTTTCATAAAAAAGTACATCATGTAAATTTTTCATCATAAATGGGATGATGTTCATCATCACAAGAAACCTGCAAAGGGTGAGAAGTTGCCTCATAAGGACCAATACTAGATTGTCCACCTATAAAGAGAGGCAGCAAAGTATCATACATGTCTTTGGAGCTAATAAATATCTTCTTCGTACATGAAAGCAATGATTGAATAGCATCTTCCACAAAAACAACATCACGACTAACCAGAATGTGTTTAATCTATGGATGATATAGACAATAGCCTTTACTTTCAGAGTTGTATGCAACAAAAATACATTTTACTACTTTATTATCCAATTTTCTGTGATGTTATTTAGGCACTAATCCATATGCCCAACAACCAAAAACACATAGATGAGAAACTAATGGCTTGCAATCATGCCAAGCCTCATATGGAGTGATAGACTATAGCACTTTAGTGGGATACCTGTTAAGTACATATGTTGCACACATGACAACCTCAAGCAAGAAACTATGTGGTAAAGCTTGACTCTTGACCATGCACCTCACCATCTCCATGAGTGACTTGTTCTTTCATTCAGTAACTCCATTTTGTTGAGGAGTATACATGTACACTCATGTTTTATCCCACGTTCAACCAAAAAATGCATTAAAATTAGAAGACATATATCCCCCCCCTAGATCAAAACGGAGGGTGCCCATTTTACCTACTGACAGATTTTTAGCCAAAACCAAAAATATTTTGAAGCACATGAGCACTTCGCACTTTGCTTTCAATGGATATACCCATGCATGCCTCAAAAAATCATCAATGAACATCACAAAGTAAAGATACTTTCCAAAACAACGTGTTTGCATATGACTAGAGACATCACTATGTACAAGTTGCAATTTCTGAGTAGCCGGAACTAAACCATGTTTTGGAAATGAGGAACACTACATTTTGCCCAAAATACAGCCTTCACAAACATGTTTTCAAGGTACCTCAAGTTTGGGCAAAGAGATCACCATTTCACATCTTTGCAGGTGTAGCAAATTAGCAAAATTCAGATGACCAAAGTGTGCATGCCAAAGCTTTGCATCTGACATAGCCTGAAAATCATGTATTGCACATGCCGAATCAGTCACAGATCTTTCATACTCTATGCGCTTATACAACCCACGACATAAAATGCCACAAGCAATAATCACATCGCCATTTGACAAATCATGAACTGTACACCTGTCATCAACAAATTTCACAACCAAGCCAATCTTGGCTAAAGCTAAAACTGATAACAAATTCTTCTTGATCCCTAGCACAAAAAAAAAGCATATGACAAAGTGAAAGAACTGCCATTGATAGTAGTCAAAATGATCTTACCAACTCCCATGACAGGATAAGAGGAGTTGCTGGCACATGTGAGAGTATTCCCTATAGGGGCAGGCTCGAGTGAAGTGAAGAAACTGCACAGTGAGGTGATATGTTTGGTCGCCCCACTATCAAAGTACCAAACATCTGAGTCTACTGCAGACATGCACTGCTCATGAGAAGATGGGTCACACTGCAAACAGTAGTAAATGCCCATTCTTCTTCTTGCACAAGATTAGTAGACTCTATTTTCGGTGTAGAGGCCTCTACAACAACCGTTCCAGCCTCTTTCTTCTTTACCTCTGTAGCAGCTAGTTTTGGACAGTTCTTTATGATATGATAATTTCCTTTAGAGTACTTCCAAAACAATTTGTGATTTTTTTAGTTCTTTTCTTCTTTGTCTTCCCTCTTCGATTGTCCAAAATTAGCAGATTTTTGCTTACTAGGTAAAGAGCTCCATTTTCCTTTGCCCTTCTGACTAGCCAAGAAAGCTTCATCTACAACACGCATAATGGACCTGCTCTACTTGGATTGATCTTCCTACAATAGACTAGAGACCAACTCCTCAAATGACAAGGTATTTGGATTTCCTTTCATCATCAAAGGACGAGTAGAAGGAAAACTCTGATATAAATCAGGAAGACCATTCATAACGGTCTGCACAAGTGAGCTATTTGGTATAACATCATCGGCAGAAATCAATTGTTCCTTCAAGTCTTTGATCTTTGTTAGAAAACAATCCATAGAATCACCCTCATTCATGTGCTCACTCTCCAATTGTTTTCGAAGGTAAGCAACATGAGCCTCATTCCTAGCTTGGTACAATGTGGTAAGTATATCTGCAGCATCCTTAGCTGTTCTACAAGAGTGAATGTGAGTAATGTGAAGAGATGGATAGGTATGTGCTTGAAGATGAAGAGGTGTTGCAAAATCCTTGATCTACACTAGCCAAACGAACTCCATGAGTATATGGTGGGCCCTTTTAGCTTTTGAATGGATGTATTAGACACCCTATGTACCTTGGAAGATCACTCTCAAAAAGATAGATCAAAATAGATAAGTTGGAGTTAGCTCAGAGGTGAAAAACTTGCTATTTTGGTTCATACACCTGTCCAGTGTTTTGCATAATTCTCTGAGCACAGCAGCAATTAGCTAAATTCCTCTTGGGGAAGTCTAGCTAACTTAAAGAGCTAACTTTCAAGAGTAATTTCATAAAAAATACTAAACCACACACTGAGAATGAGTTTTAACAAGTGATGACATCATCCCGATTTTTACGGGCTGCTATAGTTTGAGACGAGTGAGCAGAAAAATAAACATAACTCAATATGTAGGAATCCAATGATAATGAGAATTTGTATGGCTATACTAGAAAGCATGCTGAATCCAACAAGTTTGAAATCATTGAATTTGCATACGTAACCACTGAGAAATGGCTCTCACAACATGCGTGAAAAAGTCGGGTACCTGACAGAGAAGTGAAGATGAACAGACCTTGTTGACTTCAAATGAACATAACTGAAGATTGAAACATCCAAATAACATAAAAATTTGTTAGCATATAGTAAACTTATAGAGCTAATTGTACCAAGTGAAATCACTGAAAATGATGCACCAAGCTCAGAGAAACCATCTCTGCAATCTGACTAAGAAAACTCAAAGTAATGGCAATGAGTAGTACACTTCACAAGAACATGGAAATATGAACTCAAATAATCATGAAAATGAAAGTATATTGCTTGTACAATACAATGACTTACTGATACATATGTGTGCCTTGTAATCACACCTTGATATGGCATAAAGCTCAGCTCTTGGAGGTCTTCACATAGGTCTCTCTAACCACGACTAAAACTGCCATCTATTTATAGTTGAGTTTGGGAGGCTAACTTCCCTCAATCACTCTCCAATCAATCCATGATTGATTTGATTCTCTACCTACAACAAATCACGAATTCGTGGCTCCTCTTTCCCTTTTTGATCAAGTGGACTCCACCACTTAAGATTCTGTTACTTTTACATTAAGTAAACTCTTCAAAAGTTACAAGAGGTAGTTCACAAGTGAACTTTACATTGTCGTCATGTTTAAGGCTTTTTCTATGAATTTGTGGGACTCAAGCCAATACTTAGGCTTGTCATAGACTTGCTCCAACAGCTCCCCCTCAAGCCAAGTATGCTTGAGGTCTTCAATCTTCCAAGAATACTTGCAAACCAATCATAGCCTTGAATTTGCAAAGCTTTGTACCATCCAATGCTTTGATTAGAATATCTGCACATTGTTGATGAGTGGACACATATGATATTTGAATCTCTTTTCTTAGAACCTTCTCTCGTACATAGTGATAATGAACTTCAATATGTTTAGTCCTTGCATGAAAAATAGGATTAGCAGCCAAATGAATAGAGCTCGTATTGTCACCAAAAATAGTTGGAGTTCCAAATTCCAATCCAAGATCTTTGAATAATGTCTTCATCCACATAGCTTCCTGAGTAGCTATGGCAAGACCTCTATATTCAGCTTCAGTAGAAGAGAGAGCAATTGTGGGTTGCTTCTTGGATGACCATGAAATAAGCTTTGAACCTGCAAAGGTAAGATAACCTGAAGTGCTCCTTCTATCTTCCTTGGAGCCAGCCCAATCTACATCAGAAAATAGCTTCAAGCCTAAATCAAATACATAAGGATAATAAAGTCCTTCATTTATGGTTCCTTTGAGATACTTGAGAATCCTTTTGGCAGCATCCATATGTGGTTTCCTTGGTGTGTGCATAAATTGGCTTAGCACACTCACACTCTAACATATATCTACTCTTGTCAATGTGGCATAGTTGAGACTACCCACTAGACTTTGATATGATGTGATGTCCTCTATGAGTTCACCTTCCTGTGAGCTCAATTTGTGATTGACTTCCATTGGAGTACCTGCAATCTTACAATCTTGCATCTTGAATTTTGCCAACATGTCCTTAATGTACCTTCTTTGAGTGAGAAACAAACCATGATCTTTGTAGACAACTTCCAAACCTAGGAAGTAGGTAAGTGAACCTAAATCACTTATCTTGAACTCTTCTCTCATCTGATCTTTGATCTTCTTCATACCATCTGCATCATTTCCTATCAATATAATATCATCTACATATACACATAGGTAGATGACCTCAGAGTTACTCTTTTTAATAAAGAGTGAAGGATCTGCCTTGCTTGGTTGAAAGCCTTTGTCCTACAAGAATGAAACAAGCCTAAAATTCCAAGCTCTTGGAGCTTGCTTGAGACCATACAATGCTTTGTTAAGTTTACACACATAATCAGGATAAACTTGATTCTCAAAACCAGGTGGTTGTGCCATATATACCTCTTCTGTTATCCAACCATTCAAAAATGCATTCTTTACATCTAGTTGAAGTATCTTCCAATTCTTGGAAGAGGCAATATTAAGCAAAACCCTAATAGTAGGCATCTTTCCCACAAGAGAGAAGGTCTCCTCATAATCAATTCCCTGAGTTTGTGCAAAGCCTTTTGCTACAAGCCTTGCCTTATACCTGTTAATGGAACCATCAGAATTCTTCTTGAGTTTATAGACCCATCTTGAGCCTATTACCTTCATGGATGAAGTCTTGGGCACCAAATCCCAAGTGTTGTTTTCCTCAAGCGCTTCAATCTCTTCCTTCATTGCATGCTTCCATTCTGATTTTGCTTTGGCCTCTTTAAAGGATGATGGCTCCTCTTGGTTTATGTCCTGTGCTATGTAGATAGAATGTTTAGTTACTAATGAGGTGTCAAACCCATACCTTTCTGGTTTTTTCTTTTCCCTCATAGATCTTCTTAGGCCATGATGTGATGATTCTGCCTCATGTCCAAGTTCCTGCAATTTTTCTTTACCTTTAGACTTCCATGCTTTGATCTTTTCCATCTGAGATTTTTCATCATCCTTCGAGGTGTCTTGTTCTTCAATCTTTGGTTGTTCTCTACCAAGCTTTGGAAAATCTTCTTCAAGATCATATGGTAAATTGATCTTCCTGCATGAATCTTCATACCATGAATTGTTTTCATAAAAAACTACATCTCTGCTTACCAAGAATCCTTTGTTGGTAGGGTTATATAACCTATAGCCCTTTTGATTGTTGCCATATCCAATAAATACACACCTTTCTGCCTTTGGATCCATCTTTCCTCTAACCTGTGAAGGAACATGAGCAAAAGCAATACATCCAAAAATTTTACAATGATCTAAGCTTGGTGTTCTTCCATTCCAAGCCTCATATGGAGTCATCCCATCAAGGGATTTTGAAGGCAACCTGTTAATCAAGTAAGTGGATGTAGATACAGCCTCAACGCATAAGTAATTAGGTAAATGCTTTTCATTTAACATAGACCTTGGAGCTTCAACAATTTTCCTATTCCTCCTTTTTGCCACTCCATTTTTCTCAGGAGTGTACCTTGTAGTTACCTCTCTTTTGATTCCTCTTTCTTGAAGAGAAGAATCAAACTCATGGGAGAAGTATTCTCCCCCTCCATCTGACGTTAGCCTTTTTAGTGATTTACCTGTTTGTTTCTCCACAAGAGCCAAATATCTTTTGAAACATGAAAAAACTTCATCTTTGTGTTTCATAAAGAATAGGATAGTCCATCTGCTGCAATCATCAATAAAGGAGACATAATACCTTGATCCAGATATTGAAGCTTCCTTGATAGGTCCCCATACATATGTATGAACCAACTCCAAGAGATCTCCATGCATATAACCTTTCTTCATGAATGGTAACCTGTGAGACTTTCCAAATTGACATGCACTACACTTATAAATCATATGTTGTTTTGACAAATTAGGGAGTCCAAGTACACTTTGGTCCCTGCAAATTTGCTTTCATGACCTTTCACCAATATGTGCTAACCTTTTGTGCCATACTTCCAATTCTGTGAGTGTCTAACTACCATAATTAAAGAGAGCAATGTTTCTAGTGTCCTGTAATTCAAATGTGAACAATCTACCTGTCTTTTCACCTTTTGCAATTTTTCTGAATCCTTGACTTGGATCTTCAACAAATGCTCCTGCCTTTGTGAACCTGACTTGCAACCCTTTCTCTACTATCTGCCCAACACTTATCAAATTCTTTGTAATGGTAGGGACAAAGAGTACCTTACTGAGTAGGTTGATGTTTCCATCAGGTGCTTTGACATTGCCTATTTTCTCCACAGGATGTTTTGTATCATCTCCTGTTTGTACCTCATGCTTATTCCTTGGATCTTCTAAATCTGATAGGAGTGCCACATTTCCAGCCACATGATTTGAACAACCTGAATCTATGTAGAAAACATGCTCATCAGATTTACCTTGTGGCATAGCCATGTTCATGATCAATAATGAATCCTCTTTGTTTGAGTCTTCTGTGTAGTTATTGTAGTCTCTCCTTCCTTTGTAGCCTCCTTGATAGTTTGAATGATTGTAGTTGTTGTAGTTACCATGATAGTTGTTGAACCTTCCTCTTGAGTAGCCATAACTTCCTCTATTGTATCCTCTTCCTCTTTGATTCCTGGAATTCCTAAAGCAATTTTCAGTTGTATGATTAGTTAGTCCACAAATAGAACATGAGTTGGAGTCTTGGGATCTCCCTTTGCCTTGTCTACCTCCTCTTCCTCTACCTCTGACATGTCTTCCTCTACCTGCATAGTTAGCTTGATATGTACCTACTTCATCATCCACTTTCTTTGCCTTTCCTTTGTTATCTTTGGACTTGCTTTTATCAATGTATAAAGTTGAAGATTGATTACCTTTAGAGCTTTCTCCATTTTTGATAAGCTTTGCCTCTTGGGTAAGTAGTTGTCCAATGAGTGTATTGAAATCAGGTACATGCATGTCCATGTACAAATCCATAGCTGTGGTGAATGCTTCCCACTTGTCATCTGCCTTCAAGCCATTGATGACCTGCCTTACAATTTGCTCTTCATCTATTACCTCTCCAATGCTTCCCAACTGATCCACTATGTCCTTGAGCTTTGTGACAAAATCAGTCACATTTTGTTTGGGAGCCTTCTTGAGAGTTGTGAAATCCAGCCATAGTTGATGCTTCCTAGCTTTAGTACTTGAAGAGAAGAAGGCTTCAAGTGCATCCCACACTTCTTGAGATGTCTTACAACTTCTAGTGTGAGGCAACAAAAAATCTGAGATAGAGTTGAGGAGATAAGACCTTGCAAGTGCATCCTTGGAGCACCATGTACTCAATCTTTCTTGCTCTTCTTATGTTGGTTGACTTTTTTTCCTGAAACTTGGCATAACTTCATCTCCAGCCACATAACCATATAAACTTCTACCTTGGAGATAAGCTTTGATTCTTAATGACCAAGCTGAGTAGTTACCTCTGTCCAATTTGTCAATTGTTGAAGGAAATCCATTTGCCATGTTGTCCAACCTTGCTCTGATACCACTCTGAAGAGATGGATAGGTATGTGCTTGAAGATGAAGAGGTGTTGCAAAATTCTTGATCTACACCAACCAAATGAACGCAAGGAGTATATGGTGGGCCCTTTTAGCTTGCCAATGGATGTATTAGGCACCCTATGTACCTTGGAAGATCACTCTCAAAAAGATAGATCAAAACAGATAAGTTGGAGTTAGCTCAAAGGTGAAAAACTTGCTATTTTGGTTCATACACCTGTCTAGTGTTTTGCATAATTCTTTGAGCACAGCAGCAATTAGCTTAATTCCTCTTAGGGAAGTCTAGTTAACTTAAAGATCTAACTTTCAAGAGTAATCTCATCAAAAATAATAAACCACACACTGAGAATGAGTTTTAACAAGTGATGACATCATCCCGATTTTCACGGGCTGCTACAGTTTGAGACCAGTGAGCAGAAAAATAAACATAACTCAAAATCTAGGCATCCAATGATTATGAAAATTTGCATGGTCATACTAGACAATACATTGAATCTAACAAGCTTTAAAGCATTGAATTTGGGTAAGTAACCACTGAGAAATGGCTCTGACACGATGAGTGAAAAAGTCAGGTACCTGACAGAGAAGTGAAGATGAACAGACCCTGTTGACTTCAAATGAACATAACTGAAGATTGCAACATCCAAATAACATGAAAATTTGTGAGCATAAAGTAGACTTATAGAGATAACTTTACCAAGTTAAATCAATGAAAAGGATGCGTCAAGCTCAGAGAGACCATCTCTGCAATCTGACTGAGAAAACTGAGAGTAATGGCAATGAGTAGTACACTTCACAAGAACATGGAAATATGAACTCAAATAATCATGAAAATGAAAGTATATTGCTTGTACAATACAATGACTTACTGTTACATATGTGTGCCTTGTAATCACACCTTGATATGGAATAAAGCTCAGCTCTTGGAGGTCTTCACATAGGTCTCTCTAACCACGACTAAAACTGCCATCTATTTATAGTTGAGTTTGGGAGGCTAACTTCCCTCAATCACTCTCCAATCAATCCATGATTGATTTGATTCTCTACCTACCACAAATCACGAATTCGTGGCTCCTCTTTCCCTTTTTGATCAAGTGGACTCAACCACTTAAGATTCTCTTACTTTTACATTAAGTAAACTCTTCAAAAGTTACAAGAGGTAGTTCACAAGTGAACTTTACATTGTCTTCATGTTTAAGACTTTTTCTATGACTTTGTGGGACTCAAGCCAATACTTAGGCTTGTCATAGACTTGCTCCAACAAGTAATAATGGCACATTTCATAGACAAAGCTATCAATGCATGTGCCAGGGCATCTCTGCCATCGCAAGAAATTTTCTCTACAGTAGGTGCAACAAAAACTGCAACACGAACAAGAATATCCAAAATATCATCATCTTCAACACCTTCTACATCAGCTTTAGTACCTGCAGTTGTAACAATTGCAGGTGTGATAGGAGGTTTTTCAACAACCTCCACAATGTTCCACAGTAGTTTTGCACCCAATACATGTTGCATCATATAATCCCATAATGGGTAGTTGGTACAATCCAACTTATCCTCAACAATCAACATACGAAAATACATCACTGCTTTCAGCCATGGCAGGTGACGAAAATACCTTGATGAAAAAAATTGATTGTATCTCAAAAAGTTGAACAGAACTGCCCAAACAAATTCAGCTAGACCTATAGAAGACTTCCAGACAGTTATGTTGGTGAACCTAAACTCGTATATACCTTTGGTAGAAAAAGAGGAAATAACCTGCACAAGCATTGCAATAGTGCATTCCGAGGCTGAGTATGCTCACGAAAATTCGTGCAATTCTGAGATTACAACCGGAGGAGTGTTGATGATGCCCTAGAAGAAGTAGTGACCTACTATGATACCAATTGTTGGAGTTAGACGTCTGCGGAAGGACGCAAACAACACAAGGAAGAAGAAGAAGCTTGGAGCTCAACACACAATACTAAATGTATTACCACTAGAGTGTACAAAGATAAGTAGCCTATTAGGGCAATAGGCATATATACAAGTCGGGGGAAAAAAAACTCTTTAAGAGGGAATAAAGTGTCCTGACATCCCTAGTGTGTTCACACACATCACTACCTAGATATATCAATGATATTCACAACGTAAATTATCATTCATGGGATTTCTAACTTAGATCAACACCTTTATGATAAGTAGACTAAAAACTAAGACCTTTACTTCACATATTAGGCTTGTTTCTCACCTAGAACCTCATAGATAGTAATAAACTAGCTTTTTTTAAGCATATGATTCAAAATTTCAGGAATAGAGAGATCCAATCATCAACCAAATCTACATCTAAATAGGATAAAGATTACTTACTTTATAAGATTAACTTGTTATATATAAGAAGGTTTTGATGTAGCATATTTTATTTTCAAGATGAGAATGCAATGATCATCAAAGATAAAAAAACTGTAGGGGCTTATCTTCATAGTATGAAACTCAATCTATTTCTCTCTTAGTTGTAAGATCTAACAAAACTAAAGAAAAATGACTTTAAGACTAGTATTGTACAAGAGAAAATACTTATCTAGATACAATTTTATGCAAAAAGGTATCAAGGAGTTTAAGATATATGTTTTATCCAAAATATTGAAGATTCCAATATCTAGGTATTTACGAATAACTTTCTCTTTTGTGGAATAATGAAGAATCACTCTTGTTTTGTCTATACCCACAACTAATCAATTATTCCACAAGCCTGTGATTCCATTTCCTTAGGGCATGATTGAGACAATAGAGTCCCTTCTTCAACACATAAAAATAATCAATTTTCACTTTATATCATCCCCTAATGATCAGTCCATGTATACCACTTCCTTTAGGTCTTCATTTAGGAAACCATTCTTCACATGAACTCAATACTTTCTCCAATGCTTTTTAACTAATATCCCAATGATTTTCCTAATTTGTAGTCATCTTTGCTAAAAGACTAGAAGTTTTTTCATAATCTACACCATATATCTAGGAAAATCCTTTAGCCATAAATCTTGCCTTATACATAGCAATCCTACCATGTGATTGTTTCTTTACCTTTTTCACTCACTTATTTCCAATAACCTTCATGTATTTCTTCCTTGAAAATAATGTCCAAATGGTTTTTTCTTCAAAAGCTTTAACTTCTTCTTGTATAACCCTTGCCATTCCTTGCATGTATTTTTTTGCAAAGCATGTAGGTTCTTTAATAACACTTATCAAATATGCAAAGTCTTTAGCCATGAAAGTTTCATATGTACGTCTTTCAAGTGAACTCGATAACCTATGTCTTTTACTTCATTTTCTCTTGTCATCACTCGTCTACATAATGGCTAACATGTTTTCATTTTCATTTGAAATAAAGGAGTAATTATCCTGCCATTTGTATGATGATTTGAACTTGTGATGATGGTCACTTTCATAGTGTCCATACTTGCCATATATATAGCATCCATTTTTGTTGTTCTTGTATGGAGTTACATTGCAACTTCATGCTCTTCATCTATGCTTTGTTGTAAGTATAGAAAAAGAGTAGATCATTTTTCAATGGATCTACCTTGCCTTGGTCGAAGTGGAGTATAACCTTTCTGGGGGTTTGAATATATTCATTGATGCGTATAATTTGTGAATATGCATTATCATTGAATTACTTATATGTTGAGATAGGATGAAGGTAGCTCTCTTGTCTCTTTGATTCCCTTGATAGAAGATTCCCAATTGGTGAAGGTTTGGAGTATCCCCCGAACTAGGCTTAGCATATGCTCAAATGACTAGTCTCCATAATCCCTTCCCATGAGATAGCTAGACATCCTAGACTTTCATAGCTGATAATTGTTCTTATATAGTTTTTCAATATGGGTTCTATATTCTGAAATGGTTTTCTCTAATGTACTCTTCTAAACCTCTTGGTCCAAGAGGATTTATATAAAGTGTGAACGTTTCCTCTATACTCCAATAGCATCAATAAAGATAAGATTGATGACTTACTTCTTCACCTAGAGGCTTGTCTTTTTTTCTTTATGTGGCTTTGAACTAGAATTAGTAGGTCCTCTTCTTCCAAAAGCCTCCAAGAGCTTCCTCAGGTCCTCGTTGAATTTCTTTGTGTGTCCAAGTCAATATGATACCATTCATGGGAGAAATCCAAACCTTTCTTTCGCAACTTGAAGCATAAATGGACTCTTTAGTAGACTAAAAATCCACAAGGTTTCTTCAATCACCATATCTATGATTTTATATGGGAGGAATCCATGATTATTTGGTAACTCAAAGAATTCTTTAAGATCTTGTTTATGTACGTCACCCCACTCATAAAACTTGCTTCTATCAAGAAAACCAATGTCTCTATGTATGCTACTCTATGCCTTCAATAGCCATACACACACACACACACACAAACTAACCACATTTCACTTCAGACATGAATTCTCGCAAATATATAGAGATAGGCAAGAGTTTTATTATCTCTCTAACAAGCCAACGATTGTTAGGGGAACTCCCAATGACTGTTCTAATACTAGTCATCTTTCATACAAGACTAAAAGTTTCTTTATAACATATACCATATATGTATGCAAATCCTTTAGTTATAAGTCTTGTCTTATACCAAGCAATGCTACCATTTGAGTGCTTCTTTACCTTTTTCATTCACATTTCCCATAAACTTCATGTCTTTCTTCCTTGAAACTAATGTCCAAACGTTTTTTCCCTTAGAGAGCTTTAACGTCTTTCTGCATAGCACCTTGCCATTCTATGCATGTAGTTTCTTTTGCAAAGCATGTAGGTTGTTCAATAACTTTTCTCATATATGTGCTTATGGACTCCGGATACGTTGTGGTCCTCATTAATTCAAGTCGATATGTACAAAGGAAAAAGGTTGTGAAGAGCGTTATCTCTCAAGAATCTGGTGGTACTAATGCTTTTACATGTAATAAACTAAGATCATTAGGACCACGATGTCAAAATGAAATCTCTTGTGTGTGGTGTATAAGAACTCTTACATCTAATCGATCTCTTTTTTATTACTTTTCTCTGTAGTGATTATGAATTGATGAAATGTAACATATGAGTTTATTATTGATCACTTGCAGTAGGAATAAGAATGACTAAAGATGTATAAATGTCTCAATGTCTTTCATGTGTATAAGAAACCTTAGAATTGTATAAATGTGCCAGGCCATGTGTGAGCATTAGAAACCCTATTCACCTAAAAAGCCTAGTAGTTAGGTGTTGGGAAAGATGGATGGATGCTCCAAGAGACTGAGTAGGTACTACTAAAACCTGCTTTGTACCAGCCCTCTTTTACTTTAGGCTTGATAAGTAGACCTCCTTAGCTTTCCAATGACACCATAAAATGGCCTATGTACTTTGGAAATGATGTGTGTAATGATTGAACCAAAACAGATAACTTTGAAACTCACAAAGTCAAGAAAACCTTCTATTTATGTCTTCACACCTGCTGGGTATTTTGCTCAGTATGACCAACACAGTAGGAATTGGAAAACTTCCTTTTAGAGGTATCTAGTTAGCTTAGTACGCTAACTATTCCAATTTGAATGATGTAAAAAGATAAACTATGCTAAGAGAAATCAATTTAGCAAGTTAAGCTATACCCCCGATTTTTTAGGACTGTAGCAGATATTGACCAGAGATCACCTCGAGGCAGATTTCTCTGAAATGGCTGAATAGAATCTCTTCAAAAGTCACCAGCATGTAGATAACTTTAAGATGAATCCAACAAGATTTGAATCACTAAATTTGGTGAAGACTTGACCGAGATATGCACTTCACACGTTGACAGACTTTTGAGTAGTATGATAGAGAACTTAGAAATGAACAATGTGAATGTATGTATTAATGAACACTTGTATACAAACCCATTGGCATGAAAATCATTGCCTAATGGTTTAGATAGGTGTGGGCTAGAGTATAAGCCTCACACACACTCAGAATCACTGATGAGAAGCTCGGGAATAATGAGTTCTGCACGCGACTTTTCCATGCCCATTTTTTATAAGGAATGAGTAAAACTTTGAATTCAAATTCAAATTTTTGGCTCCCTATGATCAAGCTCCTATATCCTAGGAGATATTCCTTCAATAAAATAGCTAACGTTTTCCACGAATCCTTTTGGTAGGTGATTACAAAAGATTCCAAGTCAATTTGACTTTTACAAGGAGATAAAGTGGTAATTAACCACTAGCAATAGTTCCTATGCTTCTTCATGGGTGTATAGACTTCAATGTATCCATCAAGCTAAATGTTTCGGCTTGTGAATTACACCAACAGCTCCCCCTCAAGCCAAACATTTTGGCTTGGTCTTCATTTTCAATCTTCAAGTATATCCTGCAATCCAATCATGGCTTTGAATCTGCAAAGTTTTGTTCCATCCAAAGCTTTAGTCAACAAATCTGCACATTGCATGTTGGTGGATACATAGGTCAGTTGAATATCCTTGCTTATCAACTTCTCTCTCACATAATGGTAATGGATCTCTATATGTTTGGTCCTAGCATGATATATAGGATTAGTTGCAAGGTGAAGAGAACTTGTATTATCTCCAAAGATTATTGGAGACCTAGTATATAAACCCAATTCTGTATACAAAAGCTTAATCCAAATAGCTTCTTGTGTGGCATTAGCCAACCCTCTATACTCTGCCTCTGTAGAAGACAATGCAATAGTTGGTTGCTTCTTTGCAGACCAAGATATTGGCTTATCACCTACAAAAGAAATATATCCAGAAGTGCTCCTCCCTTGCATCCTGCCCAATCTGCATCTGAATAAATTTTGATATCAATATCTGAAGTGTAAGGGAAATACAAACTATGGTTTTGTGTACCCTTGAGATACTTCAAGAGGTATCCTTGGCTCTAAGTGAGGTTTCCTTGCAGCCTCTAAGTGAGGTATCCTTGGCTTGTGCTTTAATATTCTTTGTGTCTTCCAACTCAAAAGTGAAAAGTCTACCTAGCTTTTCTCCTTTAGCAATCCTCTTGAACCTATGTCTTGGATCCTCCACAAATGCTCCATATTGGTTGAATCTAACCTGCAAACCTTTCTCCACAATCTGTCCAACACTCATCAGATTTTTGGTAATGGTTGGTACATAGAGTACCCTGCTCAACAAATTCTGATTTCCATCACAAGTCTTAACATTTCCAACTTTAACTACTGAGTGCTTGGTGTCATCGAGTAGTGCTACATTGCCAGCCACATGATTTGAGCATCCTAAGTCAATGTAGAATAGGTGGTCATCATTTGTACCTGATTTTGAAGTCATCTTCATGATCAAAAGAGAGTCATCTTGCTCCTCTGTGTAGTTGTTGTAGTCCTTTCTGGATTTGAATCCTCCTTGGTAGTTGCCATTGTAATTATTGTTGTAATTGTTGTTGTAGTTGTTGTTGTAGCCTTGGTGATTACCTCTTGGCTGTGAGTATCCACCTCTTTGGTATCCTCTTCCTCTCTGATTCTGATAATTCCTGAAACACTCATATGAGTATGATTTTATAAACCAGAAATGTTACATAGTGAGGAGTTATAGGATCTCCCCCTACCTTGCTTACCTCCTCTGCCCCTTCCTCTTGATGATCTACCTCTCCCTACATAGTTGGCTTGGGAGGTAGATCCTTCATCTTCAACCTTCTTGTTCATGCCTTTATCTTTAGACTTCTTATGAATGTATAGGGCAGAAGAGTTATTACCTTTGGAAGTATCTCCATTCTTGTTGAGCTTTACTTCATGTTTAAACAATCGTCCCATGAGAGTTGTTAGATCTAGTATTTGCATGTCCATGTGAAGGTCCATGGCAGTGGTGAAGCTTTCCTATTTGTCATCAGCCTTGATCCCATTGATCACTTGCCTTACAATCTGCTCTTCTTCAATCTCTTCTCCTATGCTTGCTAACTGATCTACCACATCTTTAATCTTGGTCACAAATTCTGAAACAGCTTGCTTAGGTTGCTTGCTTAATGTTGTGAATTCAATCCACAACTGATTTTTCCTGGCCCTTGTGTTGGAGGAAAAATATGATGACAAGGTTTCCCAAGTCTCTTGGGATGTATTACAATTTCTAATTTGTGGCAAAAGAAAATCGGAGATGGAGTTGAGTAAATAAGACCTTGCCAATGCATCCTTAGCACACCATGCGTTGAGCTTTTCATGTTCTTCCTTGGTTGGTAATCCTCTTGTTTTGAATGAGGGCAATTCCTCATCTCCTGAGATGTATCCATAGAGACTCCTTCCTTGTAAGTAGGTCTCCATCCTTAGAGACCATGCTTGATAGTTGTTCCTGTCCAATTTATCAATAAATGAAGGAAAACCATCTCCCATTTTACCTTAGTTTGCTGTGATACCATTGTTGGGAAAGATGGATGGATGCTCCAAGAGACTGAGTAGGTACTGTTAAAACCCGAGTTGTACCAGCCATCTTTTACTTTAGGCTTGATAAGTAGACCTCCTAAGCTTTCCAATGACACCATAAAATGGCCTATGTACTTTGAAAATGATGTGTGTAATGATTGAAGCAAAACAGATAACTTTGAAACTCACAAACTCAAGAAAACCTTCTATTTATGTCTTCACACCTGCTAGGTACTTTGCTCAGTTTGACCAGCACAGTAGGAATTGGAATAATTCCTTTTAGAGGTATCTAATTAGCTTAGTAAGCTAACTATTCCAAGTGAAATGATGTAAAAAGATAGACTATGCTAAGAGAAATCAGTTTAGCAAGTTAAGCTATACCCCCGATTTTTTAGGACTGTAGCAGATATTGACCAGAAATAACCTCGACGCAGAGTTCTCTGAAATGGCTGAATAGAATCTCTTCAAACTTTAGCAGCATGTAGATAACTTCAAGCTAAATGCAACAAGCTTTGAATCACTGAATTTGGTGAAGAATTGACCGAGATATGCACTTCACAAGTTGACAGACTTTTGAGTAGTATGACAGAGAACTTAGAAATGAACAATGTGAGTGTATGTATTAATGAACACTTGTATACAAACCCATTGGCATGAAAATCATTGCCTAACGGTTTAGATAGGTGTGGGCTAGAGTATAGGCCTCACACACACTCACAATCACTGATGAGAAGCTCGCGAATAATGAGTTCTGCACGCAACTTTTCCATGTCAATTTTTATAAGGAATGAGTAAAAGTTTGAATTCAAATTCAAATTTTTGGCTTCCTATGATCAAGATCCTATATCCTAGGAGATATTCCTTCAAAAATAGCTAACTTTTTCCACGAATCCTTTTGGTAGGTGTTTATAAAAGATTCCAAGTCAATTTGACTTTTACAAGGAGATAAAGTGGTAATTAACCACCAACAATAGTTCCTATGCTTCTTCATGGGTGTATAGACTTCAATGTATCCATCAAGATAAATGTTTCGACATGTGAATTACACCAGCATTAGGAACATTACCCCTTGGAACCCCAATTGAGAACTTACCTTAACCTTTGAAAGCCACCATTTCTATATTTGAAATCCTTTAAACCTCATATATACATGTACCCAATTCTAAACCCTAACGTCCTTGTGTTTAGAGCTCGTTGAACCCTTGAGCTAATCAAACCATAGTTAACAAAAGCCATAACGTGTGTAAAAGGATCATCACAAAGTGTGGTTCAAACACCTGTAAAACATTCAAACCTAGAAGCCCAAATTCAAACTCTTGAATTCCAACTTCAAACACTAGAAAACCATGTATATAAACCCTTGAAAATATATGTTTCACATTGTCTTCATGATAAATAATCAAGTCTTGGAAATCAAATGTCAAACACCAAACCACAGCACCATTTAAGGCACGTATAAATCAACTCTAACGATTCTTCATGGAGACGTTGCAAGTTGAATTGGATGGATGGAAGTAAAAAGACATGGATTGAAATTCTGACTTGAGTATCTGTGGTGACATTGAATGGTTAAGGTAAACTTCTTCATTGGAACTCTTGTTGCCTTTGGGATCAGTTTATGATTAAGTTGTACTTTTGCATGTCATTTCATGTTATTTGCACATTGATGCATTCATTCATGATGATTGCAATCTTGCCATGTATATGATGTTACTTTAAAATCATACGAAAGTCCCAGAAATATTTTGAGCTATAACAGAGGAGATCCAATGATTTGAGACATCACTATGGGATTCAGATAGCGGAGGGGTTTGGTGTATCGAAGGCCACTTAAATAACATTTCTGCTTTGAGGTATGTTACAAATGCAAACAAAAATGGAATTTGTTAATGATCTAAAATATACAAAGGTGATGCATGGATTTTGGAAGCTTTGATGTGCGTGAATCTATTCCCAACACGTTCATATACTATATAATTGTAGTATTACAATATATAGGAATGGATAGGAAAGTATCTCTATGTGTTCTGGAAGGGATTTTTTTCAGAATGAAAGGTAGCGTGGAAATTATGGAATTGGGAGGAAAAGAAGCGATGGGAGGCTTCTTTCACGTGGGGACTTCACTACCGATGGAAGAAGGACCTTCTGCTCCAGAAGGGGGGAGGCGAGGAGTTTTAAGACGCGGATCTCCGACAAAAAGAGCTCTCGGTCATTTTTGAGACTTGGATATCAATTGCCCCAATTATCTGCCTATCAATGAAGATGTTTCGAGTACTGCAACGAGGAGCAATATGGAAAGTGGCCGTTGTGGGGAAAGGTATTGGAGGGGAGCTGCGGACTGAGGGAGAACGAAGATTGATCGTCGCTAGTTTATGTAATTATTGTTGGTCCATGCATTCTGAAGGGAAAAAGGTACACTGGCAGTAGCGCAACAAGATCATGGACCTGGATGGGCTGCATATGAGAGGAGCCTTAATTCGAGCGGCCGATTTGGAGAGAAGGAAAATTAAGCTTAGTTACTAGGCCGCTTCAACTTAAACGAATACCCGGGAGTCACAGAGTACAGCGACAACAGGGATGTTGGTATTGGTACATAGAAAGGAATGAGTTCATGAGGAAAATTGAGAGCATGGTACTCGACATGCCACTCTGCACCCGAATGGAGGAAAAGGCTACACTGAAGGATTCAAGGACGATCACCCAAGCTGGAAAGATTTTTTTCCCCTAGTCGACCATACACACAGGTTTTTTTCTGATTTATCTCTATGTTCAGGAGCAAATGACTTGATTGCCTTGATTCATGCTAAGTCATATGAAGGGAAACGTGAAGGAGAATTTAAGTTGAAAAATGGCGCGATTACATACAAGGGCTCTGCTAGGTTACAATATTATTCCGCGCTTAGGTTTTGAGACACTAGAATTAGCTAGCTTTGATCTTTAGAGGGAATCCGATCTAAATTGTTCTTCCCCACCCTGCAACGTCTTATCTATACATTCTGAACAGAGTTAGAATCAATCCTGTCATTGGTTAGAATGATGTGTGATCAATGTAAAATAAAAGGGACTTGTAGGTCTTGGCGGTTTTTGCTCTTGAATTACTTATCAATCCATCTTGTTCTGTCCATGAATCATATGGCAATACCGAAATTGCTTCTACTCAAGGATATCGTTTGACTCTGTATGTCTGTCCTATGATTCACGTTTTATACTCGATCATTTGCATCTCTTCAATAAGAAATGAAAAAGTCATGGAAGACTCGTACGTCAAAGGATGAGAAAAAGTGTGCAACTTAGGTGGTAATTGAAGTTTTTGCGCTACACAGTTTCTTTCTTTTCCCCTCTCTTTATCTCTCACTTCATGGAAGTATGTCAGTTCCTTACTGTTTTCCCTCATTCAAATAATAGAGCACTTGCTGTATTCAACTGTGATGGTCCTTCTGAAATTTGTTAATTCTCTGCTACACGTATGAATTTCAGGACATACTTCAATGCTCACTTGCGTAGAGAAGTTAAGATTTTATTTCACATGTTTGTGTTGTAAGTAGCTGGTAATGTCGAAACATGCATACACTTAGGAATTACAGTGTAGAACTTTAAGAAGTCATCTTTGTGATTTATGAACACATATTTGATGCAAAGAACCATGGCTTGCAGTGCTTAAATTTGAAGCCCCAGCAGGCGTCATTAGCCTCTCTCGGCGTCGTATGAAGGCTATAAATTAGATTTGGGCTTCATCGTGAGACCCAAGTTAATTTTCCAGGAGTCATATGATGCCTCTAAATTTTGGAAAGGTATCAAATACCGCTTATATATATATATATATATATATATATATATATATATATATATATATATTACTCTAAAGTCTAGGCCCTCGCCCAATGCCAACTTCCAAGTGATCACAACACAATGGTAGTTGATGGCATTGGGACTCGTAATTTGGATCATTTAATGTTGTTGCATGAATCCTTCAGTGCTCAAGAGAATGAAAATAGACAAAAACTGAAGAGCAGTATGCATTTGAATTTCGATTTTCCTTTGGACTTCAAAAGGTTGGAGTCATGCAAAAGGTAGTGTGTTTTTTATTTTTCACTCAAATTTGGAACTTTTGAGTGAGAGCTTCACTACTGTTTATTGGCGGGAAGCCGCGGGATCCAAGGTTTCCCTCTCTCTCGGAGAGAACATTTGTGATCGACATTTGATTCATCATGACCTATCACGCGGATTGCCGAATGTCCATTGCCTTGCCGCATTGCGATTCGCCAATCTATGTTGTCCAATGCCCATCTCCATGACTGGCACCATGCTTCCATTTGTTGGAGCGATGGCCAGAAATCCAAAGTTGAAGTTCTCTAGCCATTGCTCGATGCTCACGATTGAGACAATATGATGATGGGCAGAGTCCAGACTTGCGCGATAGTATTCACGGGTGGAGCATCAAGAATGTGAGTGTGCAGGTTGTTGACCTGAGTGGATTCAATGTATTCGTGCAAGAAACGATATCATTTTTGTACATATGTTTTTCATATTATTAAAGGTATGATATGGTTCACAACTTTGCGTTCACTATTAATCTAATGTTTACTTGTTGCTCTGCACACACTCTCACTTCATGGATTTATGGTCTGCTATTTTTGCTGCAAATCTTCATGGATTTATGATCAGCTATTCTTGCTGCAAATGTGTTTGCGATCTCGGTGCCCCCTTCTCAGTTAAACATCTTTATCACTTTCCATTATCACTCTATTTCATTACTTTCATGTTTACATGTCTGACATATTTTTAAACCCTACTAAAATGGCATGTATATTTTCTGTCCAGTAGGTGCTTCTTATATTTGTTTGCCATTAGGTACGCTACTCTCTCACCTTCATAAAAGTTCAAACTTTTTGAAAAAGCCTGCATTTTCAATGCGTCTTTACTTTATTGGAATATTGTGGGAATATTTTAGAGGTCTCAATTTCATTACTCCTAAAAATGGTGTTCATATGCGTAACCTTGTTTACTTTATGATGTCACTATATGTTTGTAGTTGGACAATGATGCTTGAAAGGAAAAATTATTGTTCAAGAATTTAAAATATCCTCATTAGAATGCTCATAAAACTTTGTTCAAATGTATAAGATTGTTTACAACGTGATGACACTTTGGACTCAAAGTTTGATGATCATGTTTGAACGAAAAAACTGTTGGTTTGAGTGCAGCACTCAGTATATCTATTTTCCTAACCATTAAACCCAATATTTATTTATGCTTCGTATCTTTAAGACCTTTGTTCCATGGGGCATACATTTTATATATTTTTCTTTCCTGTGAGCAATAGCGATCTTTATTTTCCCTAGATTGATATTCTGACAAGTTATTGGAAGTACTCAACCGATATCAAAAGTTCTCGGATTGATGTTTTGGTTTTGGCTATCAATCATTGAATATATGGTATTCAGAAGAAACGTCCAGTGATGTTTTAATATATTATTTGTACAGTGATGTTTTTAGATATTATTTGTACTTAATCGAGGATGTTTTGAGCTTTGTTGTGTGAAGATTAAAACATGACTTAATTTTTATTATATGTATTTCAAGGATGTTTTGAGTTTTATCATTGCTTAAAAATCTTAATTGATTGAATCATCTGGATAAATCCAAGGATGAATGGCGAAATTCCCTTCAAGCATTCAAAGTATGAAGCTATACAAGAAAGGACGAACAAGGTTGGTAAATATCTGAGTATTATTAAATAATGAATGAGATTCATATGACAAATCAGTTTGCAGATGAGCATCGATCCTGCTTAGTGTAATTTGTAATGTAATTTGTTGATGCTGCTTAGTGTAATTTTATAATGTATGGGATGGGTCCTCTTTCAGGTCAGGACTCTGGATACGAATATTCGCGATGCATTACGTTTCATGCCCAAACTCATTGCACCTACATTCAATGAGATCTTTTGTTTGTTTTCTCTTTGCAAAAATGCAAGTAAGACAGTTCCATATGTGCCATTGTTGTTTATAACATAATAAAACGATTTTTCCGCAGCTAGAAACTCTCTACTGAAAGTAGATTTTTTATGGGATTTTCATTGGTAAAGCTAAAAGCCTATCCAACCTATGAACTCGCAAACAGATTTGTAGTATATCATACATGGTCAAGTCTAACATTTTCTTTAGATTCTATCTTTTGGAACAGGCAAGTCCAAAAGCTAATGTGCTTAACCTCTACCATATGCATACAATTATTATTTAACATCTCACTGCTTTCGTCAATGCCTAAAATTTCATAGCTCCATTCCTACTAGCTTTTTTTTTACAGAATTTAAGATTTATCCATGTAAATGTACAAATTTCAATCGGCTCAGATTTCATATAGTATTCCTTTTTAATTTGCTACCATCTATATTCTCACATACACCCCATTGGAAGCCCTCCTCTTCGTAAAAGACTTCATAAGAAGCCTGACCTTTTATACCCAAGCTTCATGGGTATTTTTTTGAAGCCCAGAGCTAGGCGTCAATTTTAAGCCCTGATGGCTTGACTTAAGTTTGAGCAAGATGAGAAAGGGAAAGAAGCTTTCGTTGAAACAAAATACAAAACCGTCGATAAAAAGATTTAGCAAGTTGCAGTTCCGAGGTCATTGAGTACTTGTTACAAGAATTCATGGTGGTTCACAAGAAGTCAGTCCCATATCACCTACAAGCCAATGACCACTCCGAAAGCATAAATAAGATTCTATGTAATGTGTTGACAAAACTAGTGACCAATAAATGCTCTAATTGGGATAAGCAACTACATCATGTTTTTTGGGTATATCAAGTTTCCTATAAAACGATACTCCAAGCCACACCCTTTCATATAGTATTTGGCCAAAATGAAATGCTACCATTAGACTTCCTAATACCCACAACGAGAGTAGCACAAGAGCATCAGTAGACCGGCGAGGAGCTCACATCTAGAATCTTTGTTCTTGAAAGAGAGGAAAAAACCTCCTAAAGAGGGAAAAAAGTGCTTCGATGGTCCTAGAGTGTTCACACACATCACTACCTAAATATGTCAACAAATCCCCCCTAGGAGTGATGCCATGAAGAAAGAGCTTGCACTAATGTATAAGGAAGTGCCAAGCTATGTGGAATCCATCCAAAAATGGAAGTAAGCCCAAAGCTTTGCAAAAAGCTTCAAACTTCTCCCTAGGCAGAGCCTTCCTAAAAGTGTTTGCAATGTTCTCCTACATGATCTCCCCAATAGAGAACCTCTCTCCAACATAATGATAATGCACCTCAATGTGCTTAGTATGAGCATGGAACATAGGGCTCCTTGCAACTACTAATGCACTTTGACTATTAGTGAAGTTGGTGGTGGCAAAAGATTGAGCAACACCCAAATCATCCATAAGGCGTCTGAGCCACACACACTCAACAATTGCTCTGAAACCTACCCTATACTCAGCCTCACAACTGAAAGTGGCCATAGTAGGTTGCTTCTTGCTTAGCCAAGATATGCATGAGGTACCAAGCATGAAGAAAAAACCACTAGTGAACACACATTAAGTTTCATAGCAACCAGCCCAATTACTGTTAGAAAAAGCATGCAAGTCTGGGAGTAGTGACCCCCCTTGGGATAAAACAATCCAAGTAGAGGGGTACCACTCAACTAGCAAAAGATGCACTTAATCGCTTGCCAATGCTTGACACCTGTGCAATGCATAAACCCACTCATATGTGAGATAGCAAACTGAATATGTAGCCAAGTATTGAATTAAATCAAGCATCCAACAGCATGCTGATAGAGAACAACGTCAAATGCATCTCTAGCAACATGAAGACTCAATTGTAAACCTATCTCCATAGGAGTGGCAATAGGTTTAGAGTCTTCAAGGCTAAAATACTACAATAATATGTCAATATATATCGTTTGACACAAAGCCATTCCATCATCAATGTGCATAAACGGAATGCCCAAATAATGATGAAAATGCCCCAAATCAGAGATCTCAAGTGAGGTATGCAAATCAGCCTTAAAATCATCAATATGCGTGTCATGAGAACAAGTGAGCAGCATGTCATCACCATACATAACAATGATCAGAAGCACATCATTAGCATGCTAAACATATAACGTGCTTTCAGTTGGACTGTTCTCAAATCCATGTGCAATTAGATAGGCATGTATCTTTGCATACGAAGCATGTGGTGCTTGCTTTAAACCATATAATGCATTCTTTAAATTGCACACATGGTTTTCATGCCCTTTCTACACAAAGCTATGGGGATGAAAAACATATACTTCTTCATGCAATTCATCAGTGATAAATGTTCTTTTAATGTCCAACTGATGTACATTCCAACCATGATTAGCTACAAGTGCATAGATGCTCTGAACAATAGTCATTTGGCAAGTAACAACCAAGGTTTCTTCAAAATCAATGCCTCTTTCCTATGCATAACCCTTTGCAACAAGCCTAGCCTTATACTTGTCAACTATTCCATTAGGTTTATCTTTCATCTTGTATACCCACTTAGTGTGAATGACCTTCTTGTTAGGAGGCAAGTCACATAAAGACCATGTACCAATTTTCATGATAGCATTGTATTCATATTGCATTGCAGCCATCCAATGTTTAGAATTTTATGCTTCATCAAACCAAAGAGGTTTAGTCTCATCAGAGACACTATAGGCAGCCATAGCATAGCAATCTCATGCAAAAGAGGTACTATGAGATCTTGAATGAGTATGATATGACAAAGGTGCATCTAATTTGTTGTCAGTCAAAGTCTACACCAACCATTTTGGCATAGTTTTTGCTTGCTCAATATCAGCTCTCTCATCAACAAGTGCATCATGTAAATCTGCATTAGAAATGGAATGATCTGCATAATCACATGAGACCCGCAAAGGCTGAGAAGTTGCCTCATTAGTACCAGCACTAGCATCTCCACTTGTAAAAAAAGGAAGCAAAGTATCATACATGTCTTTCAAGCTAATAAATGTCTCCTTAGTACATGAAAGTAAGGGCTAAATAGCATCTTCTACATAAACAATATCACGAATAACCAGAATGCATTTAGTCTATTGATGATACAGACGATAAGGTTTGCTTTCATAACTATACTCAACAAAAATACATTTTAGTGGTTTATCATCCAATTTTCTCCAATGTTGTTCAAACACTAATGCATATGCCAAACAATAAAAAACACACATATGAGAAATAGATGGCTTGCGATCCTACTAAGCCTCATATGGAGTGATAGACTATAGCACTTTAGTGAGACACTTGTTAATTACATAAGTTGCACATGTGACAGCCTCAAGCCGAAAACTATGTAGCAAAGCCTGACTCATGACCATACACCTCGCCATCTCCATGAGTGACTTGTTCATTCGTTCAGCAATTCCATTATTTTGAGGTGTATATGGCACTATACATCGATTTTTTATCCCATGTTCAGCGAGAAATGCATTAAAGTCAGAAGACATATATCCTTCCCACCTCGATCAGAACGAAGGGTGCCAATTTTATATGCAAATAGATTTTAAACCCAAACTAGAAACTATTTATTTCCTTACTTATTTCCTTCTTAAGGTGTGGGAAGAAGCCTCTAGTAAAGGGTTTCTCCCCTCCTTTGTCAACACAGGGATTATTCGGCTCATTCATAAGCATGGGGACAAAGATGACCTTAACAATTGGAGGCCTATTACCTGCCTCAATTCTATCTACAAAATATTTGCTTCTACTCTTGCAAGACGTATCAGCCCTCTGATGGACAATATCATTCTCCCTGAACAGAAGGGATTCATAAAAGGGCGTTATATTCTTGATGCCATTATTACTATGTGGGAAGGTATGGAATGTGCTTCTAACTGGGGTCAAGACTTTTACTTCTTAAAAATTGACTTTGATAAGGTGTATGACAGGATTGAGTGGGACTTCATCCTCCAGTCTCTTCATGAACTTAGAGCTGGAAAACAATTCATTAGGTTTATTAGTACCTTGTTTGGGAATGCCAATTCTAGGGTAGCCATCAACGGTCATATCTCTGATTCCTTCCCTCTTACCAGGTCCATTAGGCAGGGCTGACCTCTGTCCCCGCTCCTGTTTGCCATTGCGAGTGACGGTCTTGGTTGGCTAGTCAAGGATGCCCTTAACAAAGGGGAAATTAAGGGAGTCAATATTCCCAACTCCACTCCCCTAGCCCTGCAGATGTTTGCTAATGACACTAATCTCGTTATCAATGCTGATGAGGAGTCTCTTACCAATTTCCTTAATTGCCTTGATGTGTTTTCTCTGGCCAGTGGCTCCAAAGTCAACCACTCCAAGACTGGGTTCAAAGCTTCTAACAATGTGGTTCCTATTTGTGTTACAGTCTGTGGGTGCAACATTATTAGAGAAGGGGAAATCTTCAGACTTCTGTGCATCCCTATGGGATTTAAGATCACCTTCGCTGAGAGATGGGAATGGGTTCTGGACAAATTCAAGAGGAGCCTCTTCCTCTCGTATGGAGTCAACTTCTCTATTGCTCACATAACCTTCATTCTTAACCATTATTTGTTGCGCAAACTCACTTACTTTTTGGCCTTTTGGACTCCCTCTAAAAAGCAACTGGGTCAAGCCATCACTTTAGCTAGGAGGTTTTTGTGGGGAGGTAATGAACATAAAAACAGGATGCCTAAGGTTGCTTGGTCTACTTGTTGTTTACCCAAGGTGCAAGGGGGGTTGGGGATCTCTTTTCCTGCCAGAATGGCGCACAACCTTACTGCTAAATGGATCTTCAGGGCGCTGTCCTGCAATGATGTGTGGGATACTCTTCTTAAGGGAAACATCAAAAAGTTCTACCTCTCCAATTACAAGGCCTAGACCAATCTCAAACTTTGGGATATAGTCGTGTCTTCCCAACCCTTCTTGCCTGTTGGAAGTCCTCTTGTCTATAGTTTCTAGAATGCTTGGAAAAAAGTCAAGGATAATTTTGTCCCCCCTCCCACTTTCTCCTTCCTTTCTGGTTTTCTTATGCAGGAATCGCCATGGCTGGGATGGGTGGCTAAATGGAACAACTGCAAACTTTCTATCAAGGAGCACAAATGCCACAATGCTGGATTCAAGTCTTGGAAGGATTTAATGGAAAATGGGGAGATTATGGCTGATCCTCAACTAAGATCTCATGCTAATGTCTCCCCCGCTTGTGTGCAGGTGTTGGAGCGTCACAAACAACTTCTGGAAGCAAACCTTGATGAATGTTCTGTCAAGATGGTGAAGCTTCACGAAGTTACTGAACATATGCTTAAAAGATTCAAGGAGAGTAAAGACTCGTTGGCCTGCATCATAGGGAAGCTTAATAATCGATGGAACCTGAATTGGAATAGATCCCATTAGTCCTACAGATTCAAAGCTCTTTGGGCCTTCCCAGATAGCTGCAAGCACTCCTTCTTACAATGACTTATAATTCATAATGGTCTTTGGATTGGCCCTAGAGTTAGAAAGTTTATTCTTAATGGGGGCATTTTTGCTTACTGTGGCAGGGTGGAAGACGTTCCCCACCTCTTCTATGAATGCACGCATGCCAAGTTTTTTTGGCTGCCTATTCAACGGTATCTGCAGTCACGTGGCCTTCCCAGTTTATCCAAGATGGAGGCTCTGCTGGCTTGTTGTAGGAACATGGATTTACTTGTATGGAATGTGTTGAGAGGGAATATTTCGTGGCGAATTTGGATTAGCAGGAATAACAAAGTTTTTAGTACTGGCAATAAGAACTACCTGGTCACTTTGCCGAGGATTTTGAGAAAAGCTGCCAATAAATGTATTAATGGGATTACGAGGTCACCACATGATGATATGGAACCTCACAGGCTTCTTGCTTGTAACAACTACATGAAATGGAGAATGCTCTTGTTGCCACTGTATTCAATTAAAAGGCTAGATATGGCCACTTATGATTATCCTTGTATTTAGGCTGGGCTCTTACCCTTGCACTGTATGATCCTCCCTCATTAATTTAAACTTTTTGTTTCTTCAAAAAAAAAATTCATTGCTTTGTTTGTGAGAACCACAATTTAAAGTTGATACATAATTTAAAAAGGTTGCCTTTTGTCACTTACAAGAAAAGAGAAACGCAAAAAGTAAGGATACTTTGCGTAGTAGGAGCGTCCACTGCAAACAATGACCGAAGGCAACCGATTCACAATATCAGTGTTTCTATCTTTATTCACGTGTAGCTTAAATAGACGTACATAAATCCAGCTCAAAACTCTATTTTTCTGAGCAGTGTAGCTCTATTCTTGCGCTCGTAGCAGAATGGAATCCAAGAGTGACAATGCAACCAACATGTTGCATAACTTGGAAATTAGAAGTCATTTGAGTGTAATCAAAGTACCTGCAAATCCCATGAAACCAATAATCACTCCATTCATAGAGAGAGACCAAAGATTCGAGCATATTGAAAAAGGGGAAAGAGAGAGAGATGTTCTATTTGAATCCATCAGAAAGGAAGTTGAACAAATTATTTACATGTGTAAAGTGTAATGTAAATAAATGGATAAAAATGAAATTGAAAATTTAAGTAGCACTACAAGAAATTGGGGGGCATAGCAACGCCCCCAAATTGAAAACAAAAAACAGGTTTCGTCACTTATGCGATGCTATCGTTGCATAAGCGACGGTCCTCTTTTTGGGTTTTTTTTTTCTACGAGTGGTGGTCACATAAGCGATGCTAGCGTCGCTTATGCGACGCTAAAAGTATGTGTTGCAAATAACGTCGCTAAGTAGTGATGATATTTGCGATGTTGGCAAACTGGCTGAGACATTTTGGCATCGCGTAAGCGACATCCTGTGTTCTAGAGCGTCGCATAAGTGACACTCTAAAATGTTAAAAAAAAATTGATTTGTCCTGGCACATTTGTGCTCCAATTTGGATGCACAAGAGAGAGAGAAAGAGAGAGAGAGAGACACAGAGAGAGAGAGAGAAAGAGAGAGAGAGGAAGAGAAAGAGAGAGCAAGAGAGAGCAAGAGCACACTCATTGAAGCCAAGTATGCACGCACACACACACATACACACACATACATATGCATACACACACACATATACACACATAGACACACACACATACACATAGACACACACACATACACACACATATACACACACACACATATACACACATACCAACATAATGATGCATACATACACATAAACATGCATACACACACACATACATGCACACACACATATATGCATACACACAGATGTATACATAATGCATACATAATGCACATGCATACATATACATACATAATGCATACATACATATATGCATACATAATGCATACATAATGCATACACACACATACACACACATACACACACATATGCATACATACCTGCATACACATACACAAATAGACACATAGACACATAAAGACACATACACACACATAAACACATACACACTCATAGACACACACATATACACATAGACACACACACACATACACACACACATATAGACACATACATACACATATAGACACATACACACATTATGATGCATACACACACATACACCTACATACACACATACACCCACACATACACACACACATACACACACATATATGCATACACACACATAGAGACATACACACACATACACATACATGCATACATATGCATACATAATGCATATGCATATGCATACATACATACTTACATGCATACACACATATGCATACATAATGCACATGCATACATACACATACATAATACATACACACACATATGCATACACACACATACGCATAGACACACACACACATACACACACACATAGACATAGACACACATAATGATGCATACACACACATACACATGCATACACACAAACACACACATATATGCATACGCACACACATACAGAGACATACACACACATACACATACATGCATACATAATGCATATGCATATGCATACATACATACTTACATGCATACACACACATGCATACATAATGCACATGCATAAATACACATACATAATGCATACATGCACATCTGCATACATAATGCATACACACACATACACACACATATGCATACACATACACACACATAGACACATACACACATAAACACTTACACACTCATAGACACACACACATACACATCGACACACACACACACATACACATACACATATACACACACACATACACACATAGAAACATACACACATAATAATGCATACACACACATACACATGCATACACACATACACACACACATACACACACATACACACACACACACATATATGCATACACATACATAGAGAGACATACACACACATACACATACATATGCATACATAATGCATATGCATATGCATACATAATGCATATGCATATGCATACATACATACTTACATGTATACACACATATGCATACATAATGCATATGCATATGCATACATACATACTTACATGTATACACACATATGCATACATAATGCACATGCATACATACACATACTCAATGCAGACACACATATATGCATAAATAATGCATACACAATGCATACACACATACACACACATATGCATACATGATGCACATGCATATGCATACATACATGCATACACATAGACACATACACACACATAGATACATACACACACATAAACACATACACAATCATAGACACGCACACTTACACACACACATCCATACACATTTACACACACACATACACATGCACACCGACACATATATATAGATACACACGTATATACACACATAGAGACACACACACATACACACATATACACACACACATACGCATACACACAAATATACACACACACAGATAGACACACACAATTACACACACACACATCCACACACATTTACACACACATATACACATACATACAGACACATATATACAGATACACACACATACATGCATATGCATACATAACTCATATGCATATGCATACATACATGCTTAGATGCATACACACAATTACACACAGATACACACATACACATACACACATAGACACACACACACATACACACATACACACATACACACATACACACACATATAGCGTACAGACCCACATAGAGAGACATACACACACATACACATACATGCATAAATATGCATACATAATGCATATACATATGCATATATACATACTTAAATGCATACACACACACATATGCATACATATGCATACATATGCATACATAATGCACATGCATATGCATATGCATAGATACATGCATACAGATACACACACATAGACACATACACACACATACACACACATATGCATACATAATGCACATGCATACACATACACACACATAGACACATACATACGCATAGACACATCCACACACATATACACATAGATTTACACACACATACACATTCATACACACGCATAAACACATAGACACACACACATACACACGTACAGACATAGACACATACACACATTATGCATAGGCCTATGCATACATACATAATTACATGCATACACACATACACATGTAGAGAGACATACACACACATACACACACATATCCACACATGCATACATAATGCATATGCATATGCATACATACATGCTTACATGCATACACACACATACACACAGATACATATACACACATAGACACATACACACGTAGAGAGAGAGACACACACATACACATGCACGTAAAGAGACATACACACACATACACATACATGCATACATATGCATACATATGCATACATAATGCATATGCATATGCAAACATACATACTTACATGCATACACAGACGTACACACAGATACACACAGACATATGCATACATACATACTTACATGCATACACAGACATACAAACAGATACACACACATACACACACACATGCATACATATGCCTACATAATGCACATGCATATGTATACATAATGCACCTAAATATGCATACATAATGCACCTGCATATGCATACATAATGCACATGCATATGCATAGATATATGCTTACATGCATACACATACACACATAGACACATACACACACATAGATACATACACACACATGGACACATACACACACATATACACGTGGATTTACACACACACATGGAAACACACACATAGACACACACACATACACAGACACACTTACACATGTATACACACACAAACACACATAAACACACACACACTTACACACATAGACAACATGGACACATGCACACATATATATGCATGGACAGACACATAGAGACATACACACATATATATGCATACATACACATAGAGACACATACACACACACATATACATGCATGCATACATATGCATACATAATGCATATGCATATCCATACATACATACTTGCATGCATGCACACACACATACACACACATGCATACATTTGCATATATAATGCACATGCATATGCATACATACATGTTTACATGCATACACACACTCACATATATACCTACATACACATATACACACATACATATGTACACGTATATATATATATATATATATATATATATATATATATATATATATATATATATATATATATATATATATATATATATATATATATATATATATATATATATATTGATTTCTAACCCATTTTGTTTTATATGTTAGGTATTATGGATCATATTAGAGAGAGAAAGGCAAAACTCACTCTCATAAAAAGTCTTATGAGAGCAAGAGTTCTGTCTGATACTCTAAGGATCATCATGCATGAGTACTGAGAGATGCCTGATGATGAGCTGGATTATACGATCTAGATGCTTACCCAGCGATCAGAGGAGGGCTCTTCTGCGGCTCCACATGTAGGAAGACAACTATCTGCTCATAGGTATGTTTTCTTTCATAAACTTTTTAATGATATTATAACACATATTTTTTTTTATTTTCTTCTATCTATTTTCAGGACACCTATACAACCTCTAGATCATGATAGGAGAGCAGAGTTGCCTATGAGGACATGCATAGGGACCTTAGGGCTAGAGTGCGATATAGAGCTATGTGACTCTTACCTGCACCTTGTCCACTTACTATGGAAGAAAGTATAAATTTTACATATAAATTAAAATAAATATCTTATGTTTTATTTACATGATTTTTTTTCTATTTTTGTAGTGAGCATGATGAGAGGGATAAAAAATACGTACTTAGTTCACTTGAGAGAGAGTTTGGGTCAGGATGGTCGCATAAGTGGTGTCTAAAAGAGATCCGGACACTTATGGCTCATCATCGCAATAATGAACGGTACAAATTGCATTTATGTATATATATGTGTGGATATGAGTATGTGTGTATATGTATGTATGTATGTATATGCGTGAGAGAGAGAGAAAACAATGAGACTAGAGGTAGAAATACATGCATACACACACATATACATCATACATGCATATTTAGACACATATACACATACATGCACATTTATACATACACACACAAACATGGACAATTTAACACACACATACACATGCTTTTGCAGTTACACACATATAATGAATACACATAGACACATACACATACTCACATATACATACACATACTCACATACATATACACATGCATAATCATATGTACACACATAGACTCATATAATCATATTTACATGCATATATACATATACACATGCATATACACACACACAACACATGCATACACATATATAGAAACACATACATACACACATGCATGCACACTGATATATATATATATATATATATATATATATATATATATATATATATATATATATATATATATATATATATATATATATATATATATATATATATATATATATATATACTTAGATATCTATATATATATATATAATCTTGATATTAGGGTTTTAAAAACCCTAATTTTAAAACTCTAATTCAACCTTTTAGCCATATGATTGAAGTATATGTACACATTGCATCTATTCCTCCGATGTCCTACTAGAGAGATGTCTCTTCTCCCAACCTTATGCCTCTATATATAGCTACTCAAATCAACAAGGATCATAATATATATAAAGATATATACACATCATGTAGATACACATACATAAATATAAAATGGAGTAGATATATTATGCACCATGCATACATGCCTGAATGCACACATAAATATGTATATACATGCATACATATTTACATGTACACATTTACACATAGACACATATACATATATACATGTACACATCACATATACATGCCTACATGCACACATAAATATATATATGTATATATATATATATATATATATATATATATATATATATATATATATACATATATATATATATATATATACATATATATATATATATACATATATATATATATATATATATATATATATATATATATATATATATATATATATATATATATATATATATATATATGCATACATATTTACATGTACACATTTACACATAGACACATATACATATATACATGTACACATCACATATACAGGCCTACATGCACAAATGTATACGTACACATGCAGGCCTACATGCACAAATGTATACTTACACATGCATACACAATTATAAATACTTGCATATATTACATGAATACATGCATATTTTACATAAATGAATATGCATACTAACACATGTATACATATATCACAAAAATGCACACATATACATATACATTAAATACATATATATGCATACTAACATATGTATACGTATAATACACATGAATACACACATGTATGCATACATACATGATAAAAATTTGTTCCCAAAGATAAAGATATATATAAAATAATTAGGCATACCTGCAAGCTTCATGTTCTAACTTAAAGGAACTTGATTTCATCTCTCTAATAGGATTCATCCTTATTCCAGTTGAATAAAAAAATCTATTATCTAATATCCATTCAAAAGCTTCAAGTTATTGATCGATAACTAGAGTAGAATTTACCATCTAATCTGCTCATATGTTTTCATTATTGCCATCATTTTGGTAAGATATCAATATAGTATCATTTTCATTATCCTTATTGATTTCATTTATTTCTTCTATTGTTAAATCTATGTTCTAATGAGTCACATAATCTATTGACGGATTAATATCGATTTTTGGTAATTCCTCTTCCTCATTAGTAGAATCAGTATGTAGAGTATTATCCTCTTCATCAAGAAGATTAGTATCATTATCATGTATAATGACTTGAATTTCTCTTTCAGATGTTGATGTATCAGTATCTGATGCTGAATCATCAAGAGGACTTTCTTTGATCTCTGTAACAATAAACTCTTCAAACAATGACCTACCTCTAGGTTGAACATGAATGACTTGCCACCAAGGGTGAGCATCTAGGTTTTTATAAAAAAAATGCTTTTTCAATATGCCTAGGAAGAATATATGGTTCTTTAGTAGATCGCATTACCTTGGAAGAATCAATTGCTCAAAACCCAAATAATTCCTTTCTTCATGTGGAACTACTACCTTTATACTTGGCTCAAAACCAGACAACCTTCAAAATGACCTATCAAAATATATAAAAACAAAAGCCCAAATTTTGTGAATACCAACAATAGTTCTTACGTAACCAAGTTCGCCATCTATAAGTTTCGTGTCTTTTGGGCTAGCACGTGATAATTGCTTGAAAGAAACAACAATACTAGAATCCTCTGTTTTACGTAAAGAATCAATCGCTTTGATTCTAATATGCTGTCCAAAAGCCCACATATTAGTGAGCATTCGAGCCTACAAAAGAAATTTAATTAGTAAATAGAAACTAATATATATATATATATATATATATATATATATATATATATATATATATATATATATATATATATATAATATTATTAAAATAAAATTACCTTTCGTTCACAACCTATCATTAACTCTCTTTGCTCATCTGAGATTTCTTCATTATTTGCGTTGGCATGTTGCAACGACTATATAGCAAATCCATGAAAGAAGATATATCTGTAATCTCATTATTATCGAGATTACATCTATATCTTTTATTTCTTAGCCTTTTACTTTGGAGATTTTGAAGTTCCTATTTGTACTCGCTAAGGAATGCTTGCATGCATTCACTATTATATGCTACAAAAGTAAAAACATCATTTTTTTCTTGAAATGTAAATAAAAATGGAACTCCCTTACTTGATAATATCTCATCTGTTATTTTTGAAGAAGATTCATTGTTCCATGCACGTGGAGCTTCTTCATGAACTCTTTCAAGGTAGTCACTAACAGAATACATGCACTCTTAAAGCATCCAACCCTTTGATTCTTCTGGTTTTGCTCTTTGTCGCACATAACAATTTAATATTCCCATAAATCGCTTGACCCAAAATATCCATCGAGTGTTGACAACACCTACAATCTCTATTTCATCTACAAGATGGACTAATAGATGAACCTGAATATCAAAAAATGAAGTAGGAAGTTCTTTCTCCATCAAACATAATAGCTCTTTGCATTCATATTTTTTTCTGGGATCGAGTTTTTGTCAATCTCTTTGGATGTAATCCACCTATACATGTCATAAAAAAAATTATAAAGAAGTTAATTAAAAAATAAAAGATATCCAAATATGCATACATATTAAATATAAAAGTATCATAGTTACCTTATAAGCGATCCAAGATGATAGATCACATCTCGTACTCCTTTCATTGTACATCCATCGATAACCAAAGGTAAAATATGTTTCACAAATTTATGCGAATGAGGGGTCTTTAACCCAGATAAGCTCTTATCATCCATAGTAAACATATTTTGAAAAGATGCTCCATATCCTGTAGGAGTCTTAATCAACTAAATTCTATTGTTGATAGTAAGAATCTCTTTTAAGTACCTAAGGAGTAGGTGCATAAGTCGTTTTCTATCGATGTCTATCAAAATCTGGCCATAACTTTGGTTTTGATTTTTTATCTTTCAAATCATTCATTGATGCTATGGTATCTTTTAGTCTAAGAAGATGCTGCCATAGTGAATAACCAATATTCTTCAATATATGAATAGGATCAAGAAGATGACATACTTTTAACTCTTTCCAATACTCCAAAGAATACCATATTGATATGTTCCCTGCGAGTGCCAATTTTCCTTTACCTCTCTTCACATACTCATTATCTTCATCATCACTGAAGATTTTGATTCTGGATCTATTAGAGGTTCAAATGTCTTTTTTTTATACCAATCCATAGGCGTCATAGGTTTTGGACACTGACCTCTTTCAAGCTTTCCATTAAAGTGTATCACTTCTCTTTTAGATCTTAATGGATGATATTCACGCAAGAATCCTCGATGTCGAAGATAAATATTTTTAGTGAGATTCTTACTCTAGATTGATCTCAACCAATCACCACAATATGGACAAGCTTTATAACCCTTAGTAGATAATCATGCCTCATGAAAACGATAAAAATATAATTAGATTAAATCATATTTATTTATATGCATATTGAATAAAAAATTACATCAATACCTGAACAAACACCATATCTTGGAAAATCATGAATAGTCTAAGCCACAATACCGCGAACCATAATATGTCTTTCATTGATGCTTTTTGATACATCAATGATATTAATACCTCTCCATAACTCTTGGATATTGTCAATGAGAGGAGCAAGATATATATTCATATATTTAACTTGTCTTTTGCGTGTGATTAAAAGTGAAAGCATTAAATATTCCTTTTTAATGCTAAGATATGGCGGAACATTGTAGTTTATGACTACCACTGGTCATGTTGACCATTTACTCGATTTCATGGTGAATGTATTAACCCCATCTAATGCAACTCCTAACTTTAGATTCTATGGATTTTGTGAAAATTTAGGCCATGTAGAATCAATATGCTGAACAGCAACACTATCATGAGGAATTCTAATTATTTCATCAGTACTTTTATGATCATGTCCCCATGTCAAAAGCTTTGATAATTCGGGGCTTTGAAAAATATGTCTAATCTGTGGAGCCAATGGAAAATTTCTCAATACCTTTTCTGGGATTTTATCTTCTTGACCCTTATATCGAGGAGATTGATATTTGGGACATGTCAAAGAGTCTGCATATTCACCTCTATATAAAATACAATCGTTAAGACATGCATGTATACATTGATAATCTACACCAAGATTATTGATTATCTTCTTCATTTCATCATGTGAGGTAGGAAGAATATTCTGACTTGGTAAAAACTTTTCAGATAATAACCTGTAAGTTTATTAAAAAAATATATATTAAAAAAAGTAAATAAATAAATAATATATATATATATATATATATATATATATATATATATATATATATATATATATATATATATATATATATATATATATATATATATATATATATATATATATATGCATATAATTTTATATATGTGTATGCTTATGTGTATGTGTATGTGTATGTGGATGTCTATATGCATGTGCATGCATATACATATGTGTATGTGTATATGTATAAATGTATGTATATGTGTTTTATAGGTGTATATGTATGTATATATACGTATGTGTATATGTATGTGTGTATACATGTGTATGTATGTATGTATATATATGTATGTATGAATGTGTATATATGTATGTATGCATGTGTAGTTGTGTATATTTGATTTCATTTTTAATTATTTTTTTGTATATTGTGGTTTGGAGATTTTCATATCTAGACCATTGAATCATCTGGCGGTTTCCTATTTTATAGTGAATCTATTACCTGTCTTGCTAAGATGTTTACAGATATTAAGTATCAGTTACCCATGAAGGTATAAAGTCGTATGTAAAATGAGAGGATCAAATTTATTGCGAATATTTTGGAAGATACATTTATAGTTTTAAAAGATGGGTGACCAAAAAGTGTCCATTCAATTCATGTTCTTGTTCTTCAATTATCAAAAGTAAGAATATAAACCTGCTTTCAATGGACACTTTTTGTTCGCCCATCCTTTAAAATTATTTTTCCATCCTTCAAAATCTTCAAGTTAAATTTGCTCCTCCCATTTTACATATGACTTAATACCTTCATTGGTAACTTATACCTAATATTTGTATTCAAAAGAGTTAGCAGCACAGGTATTTGGTCGACAAAAATAAGAGAAACATATGTGTCAAGAAGATTCTAAAGGTTGGGTGGACAATTTTTAAGGCTAGATGGACAAAACATCTTCATTTGATACAGGTATGTATAATTTGACCTTACTCTCATAGCATGTGTATGTGTGTATGTTTATATGTGTATATACATTCATGTATATTATGTGTATGTTTACGTATGCATGTATATATATATATATATATATATATATATAGATAGATAGAAAATTGAAAATTATCCCTTAATAGTGTCGAGACAGATACATTACTCCATCCAAAACGATTTTGAAGATTGAGAATAAGTAAGCTCGCATTTAGTCATGTCAAACAAACTCCTTCATATACATGCTTTAGACATTCCTCTCGAAGATATTTCTCATTTTTAGAGACATCAATGCTCTCACTGTCATTTTGATACCAATCCTCAATAAAATCGGCCATGCCATCATCTTCATCATTGTAACACAAATCTTGTACTTTATCTTCTTTTGAATATAGATCTTTCAACCTTGCATATTCCACAAGATCACTTTTGTGTAGCCTCCTCATAGACGCTTCTGATAAATGAGGTCTTACTTGCAACTGTGAATGGTGTGGAGGAATATCATCAACATCATACGTTGGAATCTACACATATAAATAAAATTCATTAGTATTCCATAAATGAATAAAAAGTAAACTTTAAACATAAAATTAAATATATAAGTTATTAAATATAGATATAAAATTTCTATTCTCTCTAGCTAAAAGGTGCTCTTGGAGGTCTACGCCATCCATAATTCACTAATAGTTCATCACCAGCATGTAATGTAGTAATAGCATTGCCAACTATGTATCTTGATACATCTCTACTCATGTATGGTGATTCATGACTATTTTCACTCTCCTCAAATGTGCAATTAGTCCTTGAGCTATTATGTAACCCTCGACTACTATTTATTAAACCTGCTATATTTCCATGTGTGTAAGGTCTTCCATCAATATATAATGTTTCATTTTCTGCATGTAAAATCCTTCTACTAGTAAGGGATGCTATGTTCAAGCATATTCCATAAGTACTCATGCTTTGAACATAACGTGAAAGTCAATGCAAATCTCCCCATCCATATATAGGACCACAAAATGACATAAGAGTGACTTGAGAGTTCGAAGGCACATACAAATCCTCTACAATAAAGAGACCATGACCAGCATTAGTAATAGTGGATGGAACAATCATAGAGCGATCATCCCAAAAGTTGAAAACCTCTCCATCTAAAGGAAGTGGTCCTCTATTCCATCCTCCATATCTTCTTCTATCATATGTTTGTACTAGAGAACGATCAGGAGCTGGCAATACTATATAACAAGCGTTTTGGTTGATTGATAATTATTTCTCAACAAGCTCAAGCTCTTGGAGAAAACTTGGAGGAGGTGATCAATCTTCTCAAGGAAGGAGGAGATTTTGGAGGCTATCTTGGAGGATGCGTTCTCACACTCTTGGAGGAGGTGTGGTTTACATCTTGGTGATTATCTAGAATAGATTATGCCAGCTTACAATCAACATCCATTGTTGATCTACTATGAGTAGCAAGTCTATTATATATATATATATATATATATATATATATATATATATATATATATATATATATATATATATATATATATATATATATATATATATATATATATATATATATATATATATAATCTTTTGTACATTCTCTAGTAATACATTCAGTATTGTGTGTTGTGCTCCAAGGTTCTTCTTCTTTCTTGTGCTGTTCGCGTGCTTCCAGAGACGTCTAACTCCAACAATTGGTATCAGAGGAGGTCGTTGCTTCATCTAGGGCATCCTCGACACTCCTCCGTTTGCAGTCTCAGAACCGTACGAATTTTGGTGAGCTCGTTTCGGCCTCCAAAAACACTATCGTAGTGCTTGTGCAGACTATTTTGCCTTTTTGTGCCAAAGGTATATACCTGTTTCTGTTCGCTAGTATAAGCGTCTCGAAGTCTGCTACAGGTTTAGCAGAACTCATCTGGGCAGTCCCGTTCAACTTTTTGAGATAAAGTCAATTTTCTGCATCAAGGTATTTTAGTCACTGGCCATGGCTGAAAGCAGTGATGTATTCCGTATGTTGGCTGTTGAGGATAAGTTTGATGGTACCAACTACCCATTATGGGCTTATATGATGCGACATGTATTGGTTGCAAAAGGATTGTGGAACATTATGCAAGGTGTTGAAAGATGTTCTGTTACACCTATAACAATAGGTACTGCAAATACAGGTGTTGGAGCTGATGAAGTTGGTGTCGAAGATGATATTGTGCAGATTCCTGTTCATGCTGCTGTTTGTGGTGCACCTACTGTAGAGCAGATTCGTTGGGATAGCAGAGATTCCCAAGCATATGCATTGATAGATTTGTCTGTCAAACGTGCCATTATTCCTCATATTTGCTCTTGCAGAACACCTAAGGATGCTTGGGATACACTTACCACATTGTACCAAGCTAGGAATGAGGCTTGTGTTGCTTACCTCCGAAAACAATTGGAGAGTGAGCACATGAATGAAGGTGATTTTATGGACAGTTTCCTAACAAAGATCAAAGACTTGAAGGAACAGTTGATTTCTACTGATGAGATTATACCAGATAGCTCACTTGTGCAGACCGTTCTGAATGATCTTCCTGATTCATATCAGAGTTTTGCCTCTACTCTTCAGTTGATGATGAAAGGCAATCCAAATGCCTTGTCATTTGAGGAGTTATTCTCTGATCTGTTGCAAGAAGATTAGTCTTGGCAGAACAGGTCCATTATGCCTGTTGCAGATCAAGCTTTCTTGGCTAGCCAAAAGGGCAAAGGAAAATGGAGTTATTCTACTAGTAAGCAGAAATCTGCAAATGCTACACATTCGAAGAACCAAGACAAAGATGAGAAAAAAATCAGAAAAGCAGAAATTGTTTTCTAAGTACTCTAAAGGGAATGATCATATCATAAAGAATTGTCCAAAATTGGCTACAAAAGAGGCAAAGAAGAAAGAGGCTGGAATGGTTGTTGCAGAAGCCTCTACACCAAAAACGGAGGCTGCTAATCTTGTGCAGGAAGAAGAATGGGCGTTCACTACTGTTTGTAGTTTTGACCCATCTTCTCATGAGCAGTGCATGTCTGCAGTAGACTCACATGTTTGGTACTTTGATAGTGGGGCGACCAAACATATTACCTCGCAGTGCAGTTTCTTCTCTTCACTCGAGCCTGCCCCTACAGGGAATACAGTTACATGCGCCAACAACTCCTCTTATCCTGTTATGGGAGTTGGTAAGATCATTTTGACTACTACTCATGGTAGTTCTTTCACTTTGTCAGATGCTTTATTTGTGCCAGGGATGAAGAAGAATCTCTTATCAGTTTCTACATTAGCCAAGATTGGCTTGGTTGTGAAATTTCTTGATCACAAATGTACAGTTCATGATCTGTCAAATGGCGATGTTATTATTGCTTCTGGCATTTTATATCGTGGGCTATATAAGCTCATAGACTATGAAAGATCTCAAAATGATTTGGCATGTGCAGTAAATGATTCTCAGGCTATGTGAGATGCAAAGCTTTGGCATGCACTCTTTGATCATCTGATTTTTGCTATTTTGCTACACCTGCAGAAATCTGAAATGGTGTCCTCTTTGCCCAAACTTGAGGCACCTAGAAAACATGTTTGTGAAGGCTGTATTTTGGGCAAAATGCAGCGTTCCTCCTTTCCAAAAGATGGTTCAATTCGGGCTACATAAAAATTGCAGCTTGTACATAGTTATGTCTGTGGTCCTATGCAGACACCCTCTTTTGGAAATTACCTTTACTTCGTGACTTTCATTGATGATTCTTCCAGGCATGTATGGGTATATCCACTCAAAGCAAAGTCCAAAGTGTTCATGTGCTTTAAACAGTTTTTGGTTTTGGCTGAAAATCTGTCAGCATGTAAAATGGGCAGCCTCCGTTCTGATCGAGGGGGAGAATATATGTCTTCTGATTTTATTGCATTTCTAGCTGAACGTGGGATAAAACACCAGTGTATAGTGCCTTATACACCTCAATAGAATGGAGTTGCTGAACAAAAGAACATTTCACTCATGGAGATGGCGAGGTGCATGGTCAAAAGTTAGGCTTTACCACATAGTTTTTGGCTTGAGGTTGTCATGTGTGCAGCATATGTACTGAACAGGTGTCCCACTAAAGCACTGTAGTCTATCACTCCATATGAGGCTTGGCATGATCGCAAGCCATCTCTTGCTCATCTGCGTGTTTTTGGTTGTTTGGCATATGCACTAGTGCTTGAACAACATCGCAGAAAATTGAATGATAAGGCAGTAAAATGTATTTTTGTTGGGTACAGTACTGAAAGTAAAGGCTATCGTCTGTATCATCCATAGACTAAACGCATTCCCGTTAGCCGTGATGATGTCTTTGTGGAAGATGCTATTCAGCCATTACTTTCATGTACTAAGGAGACATCTCTTAGCTCCAAAGACATGTATGATACTTTGATGCCTCCTTTTACAGGTGGATAGTCTAGTGCTCGTCCTAATGAGGCAACTTCTCAGCCTTTGCAGGTTTCATATGATGATCTAGATCATTCCATTTCTAATGCAGATTTACATGATGCACTTGTTGATGAGAGATGATATTGAGCAAGCAAAAACTATGCCAAAATGGTTGGTGCACACTTTGCGTGACAACAAATTAGATGCACATTTGTCATATCGTACTCATTCAGGCTCTCATAGTGCCTTCTTTGCATCCGATTGCTATGCTATGGCTGCGTCTAGTCTCTATGATGAGAATGAGCGTGTTTCTTTTTATGAAGCACATATTTCAGAAATTTAGATGGCTGCTATGCAATCTGAATATGACGCTATAATGAAGAATGGTACATGGTCTTTATGTGACTTCCCTCCTGGCAAGAAGGCCATTGGCACTAAGTGGGTATACAAGCTGAAGTGTAAACCTGATGGTACAGTTGACAGGTATAAGGCTAGGCTTGTTGCAAAGGGTTATGCGCAGGAAAGAGGCATTGATTTTGATGAGACCGTTGCACCTACATGTTGTATGACTACTATTCGGAGCATTTGTGCACTTGCAGCCCATCATGGTTGGAATGTACATCAGTTGGACATTAAAACAACATTTTTGAATGGTGACTTGCATGAAGAAGTGTATGTTTTTCAGCCCCGTGCCTTTGTGCAGAAAGGGCATGAAAACCAGGTGTGCAGGTTAAAGAAGGCATTATATGGTTTAAAGCAAGCACCGCGTGCTTGGTATGAGAAGATACATGCCTATCTAGTTGCACATGGTTTTGAGAACAGTCCAACAGAAAGCACCTTATATGTTAAGCGTGCTAATGATGTGCTTCTGATCATTGTTGTCTATGTTGACGACATGCTGCTCACTAGTCCTATTGAGAAGCATATTGTTGATTTCAAGGCTGATTTGCATGCCTCATTTGAGATGTCTGATTTTGGGTAGAATGGCTTTGTGTCAAACAAAATATATTGACACATTATTGCAGCGTTTTGGCCTTGAAGACTGTAAGCCTATTGCCACTCCTATGGAGATAGGTTTACGATTGAGTCTTCATGATGCTGGAGATGCATTTGATGATGTTTTGTATCAGCAGGCTGTTGGATGCTTGATTTACTTATGCATTACGTGGCCAAATTTTCAGTTTGATGTCTCACAGATGAGCAGGTTTATGCATTGCCCATGAGTCATGCATTGGAAGGCCGTTAAGCGCATCTTTCGCTACTTGAGAGGTACTTGGCTACTTGGGTTGTTTTATCCCACGGGGGGATCACTACCGCCAGATTTGCATGCTTTTTCTGACTCAGATTGGGCACTCCCAGGGGGGATTTGTTGATATATTTAGGTAGTGATGTGTGTGAACACACTAGGACTATCAGGACACTTTTTCCCTCTTTAGGAGGTTTTTTCCCCTCGGCTTGTATATACGCCTATTGCCCTAATGGGCTACTGATCTTTTGTACATTCTCTAGTAATACATTCAGTATTGTGTGTTGTGCTCCAAGCTTCTTCTTCTTCCTTGTGTTGTTCGCGTGCTTCCGCAGACGTCTAACTCCAACAATATATATATATATATATATATATATATATATATATATATATATATATATATATATATATATATATATATATATATATATATATATATATATATATATATATATATATATATATATATGTATGTATGTATATATATATATATATATATATATATATATAAAAGAGAGAGAGAGAGAGCGTGTTTGTAGTATCAATATTTAATATCATGTAAAAGGAAGTTGTTATTTTTATTATATTTCATGTATTACATTTTTTTCCAATTTTGAATATGTTTAAGAAAGTTGGATAATCAATTTGCATTTTCACAAGGAGTTCGATCTTCATTTTTTGGAAGTTTGATTGATGAATTACTCTTACATTAATATGTTCAATGTTGGGTTTTATCAACTCCCTCATTAAGATGCTCACTCTTGAGTCATGTTGATAATTTGCTTCTTATATGGAACTTCAATCTTATTGTGATTATTAGTTTTATTCATAACTATTAATCTCACGATTGTCAAGAATATTTGAGAAAATTGAAGTGTATGTCCCCAATTCTGAATGGTAACTTTATTTGAGAGTTGGAGAAGGCTCTTACATATTAAATTCAAACCTTAATTTTTTTAATATTGAGGACTCGAACGATGGGACAACATGAGTTTTCACCTCTAAGAATAAGGGCCATTTTAATAGTTATAAGTTTTGATATGTACAAAAAGTATAAATATTTTTATCTACTTTGTAAGAGGCTCTATGATTTGAATCCTTAGTCTTGTAAATTGGGAGCGACTAGAACCCAAGTATCTTCCAATTTGTAGTATTAGGCCCAACCAAAAAACTAAAATTTTTTTTATCAACAAGAGGGGAGAATATGTCTTGTAAATATGGAGAAGCTTGAATTTGAATCTCTCCACCTTTTTGAGATATTTAAAAAACATGAATAATTCAAAAAAATGGAGAGTTGGAAAACATAAAATTGTCTCAAAATTATGAATAAGTCCATGTTATCCTGAATAGCCCTTTATGTTTGTTGCTCCCAAAGAATCTCATTAAGTCTCCTCCCTATCAAAAATTTGGAATAAGATCAAACCATACATAAACTTTAATGAGGATTTGAAATGAGCAATAGAAATTAGCCAAAATGACTCTTTTTGGCTCCCTTTCAATGGAATCAAAGGAATCCACTTAGATAACTACCAAAGAGCAAAGACATCATGGAACAAAGGATTTCGTATGTGGAAGCATCTATCCATTCAAGAAAAAAAAAACTTGATTATATACCAAGACATTGAGCCAGGAAAGTGAGTTGACTATGAAGATCGGTGCCTCTTAAGACAAAGAGTCAATTCTTTGAAAAATTCTTAAACTCATCTCCTTCTTAGTTGTGACCAGCTACACACTAAAGTATTAAGATGGATCAACAACAAAAGATTGCATAAAATCCGTACTATCAAGAAATACTTAGAGTTAATGTCTCCCTCAATAGAGGTTGAATGTAAGTTTGCACCTCTATAACTACTCATTCAACCATATCTAAGAATCTCCAACTTTGGTTTGAGCCTCTAACAAAACATGAACTTACATTTTAGCCTCCATTCAATTTAGAGTCAGAGAGGATCAAACTTAAGTTTCTACATCTTTGATTGAAAAGAGTGAAAACTAAAACTATAGTTTGATTTTTTCAATTAGCCTGAGCCTCTTTTGCTCACACACTAAGATTTTTGAACTTATGTTCCACCCTTCTCCAACCTCGTTTTTAGTAGAGGTATGAGTTGGAGCTTAAATTAGAAGCTCTTCCACTCAAAAGTCTTGATGGTGGAAGTTAAGTTCGAACCTCTGACTCCAAGTTGAATAGAGGCTTCACCTTAAGTTCCAGCCTGTTGGATTCCATGGTCAAGAGAGACTCAAACTTAGGGTCAACACTCTCTAAATCCAAGTTGAATAGATGCTCACACTTAAATTAAAACCTCTCTAACTCCAAGTTGAATAAAGGCTCAAGATTGACTTTGATCCTCTCACACCTCAAGCTGAAGAGAGGTTCCACTTAAGTTTGAGACTATCTTACTCAAATTTGATAATCGGTTCAAAGCTAAGGTTAAACTTGTATTCAACTTCAAGATGGAGAGGCTCAAATTTAAGTTTGTGCATCTATTCAACTTGGTGTTAGAGAGTCTCAAACCTAAGTTTGAGTTTATATTCAATCTAGAGTCAAATAAGCTCAAATAAGCTTCTAATGAGAGTTTGAGATTCTACCTCTACTCAAAAAGGGACCAGAGAAGGCTCGTACATAAGTTCCAAACTCTGAGTATGTGAGCAAAAGAGGTTCAAGTTCATTGATAAACTCAAGCTAAAGGTTGCGTTTTCACTCTTTTGAGTTCAAGATGATCCAACTTAAGTTCTATCCTCTTTGACTCTAAATGGAATGGGGGCTAAAACATAAGTCCATGTTTTATGAGAGGCTCAAGCTTAAGCTGGAGATTCTTAGGATATGATTTAATGAGTATTTGTATAAGCGCAAACTTACATTTAAGTCTCTATTCAACTTGAAGTCAAATAGGCTCAAACTTACATTGAGCCTTTATTTAATTTGGACTCAAAGAGGTTTGAACTTAACTTTGAGCCTTTATTCAAGTTGGAGTGAAATAGGCTTGAAAATAAGTTTCAACCTCCGTTAAACTTGGATTCAGATATGTTGAAACTTAAATTTTGAGCGTCTACTCAATTTGGAATCAGAGAGGCTTGATCTTAAGTTTGAGCCTCTATTCAACTTTTAGAAAGATAGCTTTGTGCTTAAGGTGGAACCTCTATTTAACTTGAGGCTAGAGAGGGTCAAACTTAAGCTTAAGCCTCTATTCAAGTTTGATTCAAAAAGCCTCAAACACGAGTTCCAAGCTCCATTTAAGTAAGAATCACAAAGGCTCAAACTTAAGTTTTAGGCTCTGTTTAACTAGGAACTAAAGAGGCTCGAACTAAAGTTTGAACCTTATTTCAACTTTCAGTAAGAAAGGTTCAAACTTAAAGTGGAATCTCTATTCAACATGAAGTCAAAGAGGCTTGAAGTTATGTTTGAGCCTATATTCAAGTTGGATTTAAAGAGGCTCCACCTATATTTTGAGCCTCCATTCATCTTGGAATTGGAGAGGCTTCAACTTAAGGTTGGGAGTCAGAGAGGCTTGAACTTAAGTTTGAACCTACATTCAATTTGGAGTGAGACAAGGTCAAAGTTAACTTTGAGCCTCTATTCAATTGAAGTTAGAGAGGATTAGACTGAATTTTAAGCATTTATTCAACTTTGAGTAAGATAGGCTTGAACTTACGGTGGAACCTCTATTCAACTTCAAGCTAATGATGATCATGATTAAGTTTAAGTGTCTATTCAAATTGGAGTTAAAATGTTTGAACTTAAGTGGACTAGTGAGAGAGTGTTGAACTTAAGCTTGATCCTCTATTCATCTTGGATTTAGAGAGCCATTAATGTTTGTTTGATCATATATAAGAGAGGCTCAGACTTAAGTTGGAGCCTCTATTCAACTTGGAGTGAGAGAGGGTCAAGATTAAGTTTTTGGACTCCATTAAATGTGGAGTCAAAGAGGACCAGGCTAAATTTATAGCCTCTATTCAACTCAGTTTCTTAGAGGCTAAAACTGAAGTTTGAATAAGATAATGTTATAGTTTATTAGCATATAATAGGGTTGAAATGATGTTTGAGCTAGCCTCAAAATTAAGTTTGAGTTTCTAATCCTTGTTGCTTCATTATTTTCTATGAGGACACTTGAAGTCAACTTCAAAACAATAATCGTTTGAGAAGTAAATAAGGCTTAAATTTAACTTTGAAGGAGTTCTTGGTTAATATTCTTCATACGAAAAATATAGAGGTTTCAATAATGATAAACTATGTTGGACTTATTTGACTTCCAAATAACTTTTTCAAAGGTTTAAAAATTTCAAAGAGATCTTTTTTGAAAATCATATAGAATTAATGGATATCCTTTTTGTGGAAACCATGTTTATTTTTGTATTATAAGTTAAATTCATGTGATTACTTTTACAACAATTGAAAGCATTATTTATTGAATAGCATTGAGAATATTTTATCATTCATTCTTTTTGTAGGGAAAATCAAAATGAAAAAAAAAGCAAAGTATATATGATCAACTGGAGGAATGACACAAATGGAATAGGAATAGAGTGATCATGTTGGATCATGAAAGTTTGAAATGTATGCAATTTTTATTACTTTATTGATAAATCCATCAGATGCTATAACTTTCAAAGAGTTGGGAGAAACTTTCTAGGTGCTATTATAAATGAAAATTTGAATCTATCAAGGTTGGATACTCAAACATTTTCAACTTTGAACTTGGTGACTTGGTCTATAATCCAAATCATCATAGAAGATGGTGAGCCTATGATACAAAAACTAGGCTTCAACTTGCTATATGCTATTCTAGATGATGATTGGGATGGTATTGAGTATGTAGATGTTGAAGCTAGAGAGAATAATTGTTCTGTAAAATTAGGCTTTAATGCATTGTTTGGCATTGAAGATTATAATATCAATGGTATTGAGGATGTAGACGTTGAAGTTCGAGAGGATAATTATTCTCATGCTATTGATATTCAACATTGTCTGAATGATATAAAAGTTGTTTCTCCTCTTCAAGTGGAATATGATGAACAAGAGAATTTTCATATGGAGAATAGCGAGTGTACATATTTTGAAGTGAACACGAAAAAAAGGACCTAAATCGAAAAGGTGAGAGAGAATAATGGAAAGAGTAATACCTTGTCTCTCAATAATAGATTCTTGTTTGAAAGAATATGATGGTTGGGAATAGAGATGTTGCTAAGTAGCAAGTAGACCAAAAATAATGGATGCAAGGTTCAACATTTGGGGACAATACTATTTGGATAGATGCAAATATGTATAGGATTGCATGAATATGGTCTATAAAGGTATTAGTGTGAACTCATCACTATTACTTGAGTTTTAATTTAATGATGGTATTTGATTCATGGTATTGGAAAAAGCTGATTTTCTAGGCTACAAGAAACATTTTTACTTGGTCTAAAGATATCCATTCATGGGAAAAATGGAATACTTAGAAAAAGTAGAAAACATGTAGAAATAGAAAAAGCTTTGATACATGATATGATTGATAATAATGCAGATCAAATGCCACATAAGATGAGAATGTACATGCATGGTGCTAATGAAACACAAAGATTTCTTTCATCACATTGCAAACAAGTGGATATTCTTTTAGAGCTCAAGATAGCATAAGAAAGTTTGGGATATAATAAATTATCTCAACCAACATTTTTGAGATTGTGGAATAGGAGATTTAAAACAATGTCTTTATCAAAGACAATCATCTTTTCGAGATGTGACTTTTGTACGTAGATAAAAGTGAAATTGCAATCTACAAAAAAGCCATAAATAAAATGCAAGATATTTAGCATAAAGCAGATATCACCTGCTATGGTAAATGAGTTGTAGAAATATGCTTGGAGTTTCATAAAAACTATATTGAGATAAATATTTTTGCATTATTTGTGATAAATGGATAAACGTAAAATTGTCATATGACATATTAAACCCATTCCAAAATCTCTAAATGATATTGAGAGATTACCCATACCTTTAACAAGATTGCTTACTCATGGATATGGACAATGTGCTCATGGTCATTTTGTTTTAGGATTATGGTAGAGTGATCTAATTTTTACAATTGCCTCTATCTGAATGTGTTTGAGAAACTTTGGAAAAAAGATAGTTTGTCATATGGAGATATGGGATAAAACTTCTCGCATGAATTATGCAAAGACTTTATCTGATTTTGTATTCTTAACTAATGCATTTTATCATCACATGGAAGTGTTAAAGGAGGAAACTTTATATGCAGAGGAAGACAATGTCATATCGCATGTGAAAATCAAATTATTTCATTCAAGGAACTATCAAGAACACTATTTTAGAAACTTTATTATGGTGATTCAAAAAATAAGAATCTCCATGTATTTGTATGCTTTCTTTATTGGTTGCTAATGAAATACTTGCTATTATGCAATTGGGATTCCTTTTCGTGGATATACACATGAGGATGTTGATGCTTTTCTAGTAACTTTTTCACAAAACCTCAAAAAAAAAATTCATTTTCAGTTCTCTACATCTAATGAAAATTTTCAATGAATGTTGTATCATGCATTTGCACCTTTTCTTATAGAAAGAGTACCCAATTTTAAAACTGTAGTCAAAGCATACTTAAATGACAAATCTGATAGTATTATTGGGAACTCAAAACAATTGCAATTCTGATTGTACATGATTCAAAGGATACCCTTGATGTAATATAAATTGCATCCAAAAGATATTCATTGGTTATGTGAAAATGGTATAGATTTATGGAATAAAATTTATGATGGTATACTAAAGATTCCTAAGGGACTTCCAAAATATTACCATCTACTATGTATCTAAAATATAACCAAACGATCATGGAAGTACTCTTGAGATATGTCAATTGTTGGAAAATGCACCTAAAAGAGAAGGGAAATAACTCAAATTAAAGCAAGTTGATTAAGCTCGTACTTACTTATTGGAAAAACATTATGGAGGCTTTGAAACATCAAATAACATGGAAGGATACTCTTTATCATGATCTTTCACCAAAAAGTGGATGTGAAGCATTTGCATCTTCCAATCTAGTGCAAAATAATCAATTTCATTATGAGAATACAAATGAAAATGGTAGTGGATGCACTTCTATGGGTCATTAGATAATAAACCGCCAAAAGAATTTGCTCCTTGCCATGATGTGAGAATGGAGACTTCATCCTTATAGAACCATGTGATCTTATGTACTAGGTGTGGCTTGGCATGGCAAAAAATGATGTTTATCAAACTAGAGGTCATGAACGTTTCTTAAGATTTAGATATAATACTGGATACCTATTTCAAAAAGGAAAAACATTAGTGATGAAGAACTATATAGGGATTCTTGGAAAAAATATTGGATACAAAATCTAGGTGATCCCCAACATTTGGAGAATTCTTCTTGCATTCCTTGAACTTGGACACCCAAATGTGGGTGCAAACCAAACCAAACCCAACTAAAATTCCAACACCAATGATATTGAAGGTAAAACCAAGCCAAGGGAAAGAAATGAAGTGTTTGGACATTTGAGCTACATCTCAAATGAAGGATTGCAACTTCTAATTCAAATATACTATCTTATATGATATTCATCATATTAGACCATTAATATTTTAAATGTATCCATGACACTATTTTCATAACTATGTTATAGTTTGAAAATCATTTCGAAGTTTTTATATTCATGTTTCACAATGAAGTTTTAATTCAGCGTACCACTCTTATCTCACCTCTACTTCCTAGATATTGGTAGTTCTCTTCTGTGCAATATGTTGAATGTTGGAAGGGATATTTCTTGCCAACCTTCACTTTTATTTGGCTTTGATAACTTTTGATGCAGGAATTGATGTTGTGCAATATGTTGAATGTTGGAAGGGATATTTCTTGCCAACCTTCACTTTTATTTGGCTTTGGTAACTTTTGATGCAGGAATTGATGTTGACTGGATGGATCTCCATCAAGATTAATGTTGTTGACTACAAAGTTAGAGTATTCAGTACACTAGAGATTATGCTTATTAATTTGGGTATGGAAGATGTGCTCGGTGTTTTTTACAAGCTGAATGTTTCGCGTTGGCAAATGTGGAGGGTTGATATCCGACACTTGGAAGACCATGGAACCATGTTTCTAGAATATTGCTATCACAAAATTTCATTGGAACTTCTTGCAAATCATTGAAGATACATCTTTTAAATGGCAACATTGTTATTATGAAGAATAGCCTCCAAACCCATAGAATCACTTTCAAGTGTGATAAATGAAATCATATTAATTGTAGATTAGGCTACTTCTAGCAACACACACTTTTGAACGAGGTGGCACCCTCAAATCTGTGTCGAGGCCGACCTCAGCATGCTGCTTCCATCGAAGATCAAAGTGGAGTTGGGCGAAGGGGATGTATGGGAGCAAGACATCAACTACAAAAACCTTCCCAATGCGTGCTTTCAGTGTGGCAAACAAGGTCACAGGATTAAAGATTGCCCTTTGAGACAAAAAAGCAAGCGAAATCAATAAGCCTCCAAAAAACGCACAAGACAACAAAGGCGCTTTGACCCACTCGACGAAGGAAGAGGAAGGAAAGGGCCCCCTTCATCTAGAAGCTGATGCAGACGGGTTCATCGAAGTTAGAAGAAGAAGGAAAAGAAGCCCCGGGGCGACTTCTGAGTGAAACAACTTGTCAGTTACCCCCTCTAGCAATTTGTATTGCAATCTGGAAAAGGAGATCAATGAGTTTGACTACCCAGGTGGGAACCTACTTGAGGTGGACACCAACGACAAAGCCCTAGAGATCCTTGATAATAAAGAAACCTCCCAGGAGGGCTACACTACAAGCAAAGAAGACGGCTTTACCACTAGTAATGAAGATAACATGGATAGTGAAAGCTCCATCATCGGATCAACTATTCCGGAAACGGTGTCGAAAACGGTGCCCAAGTCTTCCCAGTAAGAGGCATCCCGCAAAGGAAAACAACCTATGGAGTTACCCTGGAAAATCCCCCACAAGAACCTATTGCTAATTTGGGATCCAATCCCAGCGAAAAAGAAAGATGAATCCAAGAAAAGAAAGGACAAAGCTCCCTCCGCAAAGAGGGCTCACTACGACAATGATCATCATCTCATTCAATGCTAGAGGGCTAACCGACCCCTCAAGAGCGACCATCATTGGTCAATGGCTTCGCGACATTAGCATAAACCCAGATTTTATATGTATTCAAGAGATTAAAATTGACGGAGAAGACCTCCGAAAATGGCTTAGACAGGTCTCCTCGACCCATGTTTGGATTTCAATGGCGCACCAGCGGGGGTCCAGTGGAACGGTAATTGGTATTAATCAACTTTGGTTTGAAAAGCTCGAGAACTCCATTGAAGATGAAAGCCACCGATGGATTGCTGTTTCTTTTGGTGCTCCTCTTTGCTTTACTCTGGTTTCTTTGTACACCCCTAACGGGGAATTAGAGAGACTGAACACATGGGCCTTCTTGGACTTGCTCCCCCACAACGTGCTTATCTGTGGGGACTTCAACATGGTGGAGGACCCTATGGACAGATGGATGGGCAAGGGCAGGGTCATCGATAGTCCGGAGAAAGAAACGTGGGACAAGACCAAACTTCACTTGGATTTGGTCGAATTCAAATACTCGAATGGCTTTTCTTGGTCAAATCTCTAAGCAGGCGAGGACCTGAGGAAAGCTAGACTTGATAGATGCTACATCTCTTAGAGTTTTACCCATCACTGGGGCCACCCGTCCCTCGTGCAACGCACTAACCTCACCATCTCTGATAACTACCCGATCGTTATCACTTTCCAACCTTCCAACAAGATTCGCAAGGTGCCTTGGCTCCATGCCAATGCGCCCACCTTCTCTCTCCCCTCCGTCCATCAAGAAATTGCTGATGTGTGGAAGGAGGCGTGCCCCTCCGGCTTGTCCCCAGCCAAGTGCTGGAGAAGTGCGGTCGATAAGTCTCAAAAGATCATGATTAGAACCAAGAAGATGCTCGAGACTATGCCGTGGGCTCGTAGGGAAGCTCTTTACCACAGACTCTCGAGGCTCGAGGAGGAAGTGAACAAAGGAAAACCTCAAGCCCAGAAAGGTCTTCAAAAAATCAGAGCGTTGTTGAGATACGAGGAAGAAATAAAAGGAAAAACTTGCAAATTTTCTTCAAGGAGTGGTGGGCTGGCAAAGCCGACAAACCCACCAAAGAAATGTGGCGTATCCTTAAAAGGAAACATAACAAAGAATCGATCCCCCTATTGCTAGACTTAAATGGACATGTATGCACTTCGGAAGAAGATAATTTTGGGATCCTTGAAGGGCACTTTAGGAGACTCCTTGGGACCTCGAACCCCCTCTCCCAGCATAGAAGGGACTGTATGGCAGCCATATCTAGGGTTTCCCCCTGCAGGATACCACCCAACCTTCACTCCCTGCTACATGCCCCTATCTCTGAAGCAGAAATCATTGAGGTCATTGATGCCCTCCCTCTCGGTAAAAGCCCGGGACCTGACGGGCTCACTAACGAGTTCTTTAAATCCTTCAAGTTGGTGGTTGCCACCCCTCTTTGGCTGGTTTGGCAAGAGGCGCTCAAGTTTGGCGGCGCACTTCCTTCTTGTCTCAACAATGGTATTATCAAGTTAATACACAAAAAAGGGGAAAAGAACAGAATAGAGAACTGGCGTCCTATTACAATGCTCCAAACAGGATACAAGATCATCACCAAACTCATTGCCAACAGAATCTCTTGCCACTTAAGAGCGTGGCTAAGCGAGGACCAAAAAGGTTTCATCAAAGGCACGTGAATTTCGGAAACCATTATAGATATTTGGGAAGGTCTTGAATTTGAAAATGAGTCTAAAAAAGACGTGGTCTTCCTCAAGATCGACTTTGATAAAGCCTACGACAGGCTAGAATGGGACTATATTCTGCAGTCGCTCCAAGATCTTGGATGTAGTCAGAAATTCACCAAGATGATCACGACCCTTCTCGGAAACGCATCGACCCAAATTAACATTAACGGAAAACTTTCGAAGGTGATCAAACTTAGAAGATCTATCAGACAAGGGTGCCCATTGGCTCCCCTTCTCTTTGCCATCGCCACGAAAGGGCTTAGCAGGCTTGTGACGCACCACCTGGAAGCTGGTAATATCAAAGGCCTCTGTTTGCCTCACGACCACAGTCAGATCACCATGAGACTTTTTGCGGATGATATGAATGTGTTTGTCCTCAATGATAGTACCAGCCTGGAGACGTTCTGGAGGTGTCTTGCTACCTTTTGTGAAGCCTCTGGATCCATAATCAACCACTCTAAGACCGCGTTTAGAGCTATTGTGGGGTCTCAGCCCGGCCTTCTCATTGATCATGGCTGTCCAATCATTCCGCAGGGCCAAATTTTTCTTCTTGGGATCCCCTTAGGGTTTGGCGTCTCTATGGAACAATGGTGGAACTAGGTGCTGGCCAAACTCGAAAACAAGCTTAACTATTGGAGAGGTATGCAAATCAATCTTGCTAGTCGTGCGATGGTTATCAACACATTCCTCCTTTCTTCTACCATTTATTTCCTTTCATGTTGCAGACCGAAAGAGCAAGATTTGTCCAAACTAGATAGTATTTGTAGAAACTTCCTTTGGACAGGTGATCACAATAGAAGGGGGGTGCCTAAAATCAAATGGTCCATCTGCACTAGCCCTAGAGATAGTGGGGGACTTGGTATCCTGGACATTGGGTGCATGGCTAACAAACTGGCAGCCAAATGGATGATTAAGGCTTAGTGCAATGGGGAGGCATCGTGGGCCAAGTTGATCTTCAGAAACAAGAATGAGTTGACTCTCATGGGTCTCCCAAACTGGAAGAATCTCGACATCTTGACCTTGCTCTTTTCCCCAATCCCCGTCTTCTCGAAAGGCTCTAATCTCGTGTGCTCCCTATGGAAGAGTTGGAATAAAGTCAAAAGCTACACAAGAATTAGTGAAGACTGGAAGTGGGCAGCCAGTATCAGACAAAACGACTCTATCTGGTTTCCGATCCATGGCATCCGGAGTGTGGAATCTTGGAACATTCAAAATGCCAAGAAGTTATGGAACAAAGGATTCAAAAAATGGAAACATCTCTGGAAACATGACACCAACTGCTGGATCAACTTGGAGGATATTGACCCTTGCATCAACATTTCGTACGAAGAATGGAACACTTTGCAAAGCAGATATCTCGCCTCGGATCGACACAAAACTCACCAGCTCATGGGACAGGACACATTGAGCTCGCTTGGTCTCAAATGGCACAATGGGAATAGCCTATCAAAAATCCCGAACATCAAAGAAATGATTGACTATCACGTTAACCTCAATAAGAAGTGGTGCCTGTCATGGACGCCGCTTCGATGGGACATGAAGTTCATGGCTATCTCGCACCCTGTCATAGAAATCAAAAAGTCTGTCCTCTTATGGCAAATTCTTCATCATGGAATCTAGACCAACCTTAAGGCTAGCAAACTTTGTGGGATTTCTCCCTAGTGCAAATGCTGCTATCGGTGTATCAAAGATGTCCCACACATCTTCTTTACATGCCCCAACTCCAATAGACTTTGGCAGACGGTTGGAATGAAAATTAGACTTCAGAAACATCTCAGTTGGCAGCAAGCCCTGCTCAGAGAAGCGATCGGCTGCTCTGCGACCCTCTAGAACACCATCAGAGGGGAGGTCCTATGGAAAATATGGTGGGAAAGATGTGCTCTTAACTTCGGTGACTCCCCCAAGGAGTGGTCAATTGAGAAATCATTATTCCTTCTTGGCAAAAGGATTGTTAACTGTAAGAAATCCCCCCCCCCCCTTCAGGCATCATCAAGTTCTCCTTTTGATCAATAACAAGCTTAAACCCAAGTGGGCCCTGCATGAGGGTGATGAGAGGGTGATTAACCTTATTTGTAATGCCATCTAAGCTCTGTAAAAGCTTCCCCTGCTTTGTGGGATTTTTGGGGGGTCCCATGGGCACTAGTCCCATCCTCTTGTACTTTTCTTTCTTTATTTAATTCAAGTCCGGGAGAGTAGGCTAATGCCCAACTTCCTTTATATTAAAAAAAACACACACTTTTGAGACCATTCAATCAAACGGATTGTCAACCATATATTTAATTTGTTCAAGTGCTCTTAAACACCATATGCCTGTGAGATAATTCAATTAACTCGATAGTTAACCATGCACTAAATTTATTTTAGGTGTTTCTAAACACCATATAATTTTGAGATACTTCATCTTAAATGTGTAGTCATAGATTAAATTATATTTTCCAACCATCTAATCAAATGCTTTGGTAGTCATAGGTTTTGGTTTTCTTGAAGTGGCTATGTTTTTATACTTTGAAAAACTTAATTCAAATGATTGGTATGTTTATATACATGTGTGCATACACACATATCTCTCTCTCTCTCTCTCTATATATATATATATATATATATATATGTCTGTGTGTGTATAACACCAATATTTAATATTTTCAACATTTTTTTCTCTTGAAATTGAAAGTTCTCGTTCGTGATCTGTTGTACACTGAAGTATTAAGATTGAAAAACACAAAAATATTGGATAAAATGCTTGCTATCAAGAAATAGTTTGGTTTACATATCTCCCTCGATAGGAGATGGTTTCTCAGTTGGCCATGTATAAGCTGGCAATTTTTGTTTGTTGACATGTGGCACCCTCTCATAGCTAAAAACAAAAGGTTGGTTCTTATCTAGAAAATTCTCCACGAATTTTTTCGAAAAACATCAAACCAAATAAAATATATAGTGCCCCTAGTGATTCCAACGTTGTCTTAATGGAAGAGAGGACATTGATCATCTTTTTTTTTTGTGCCCGAGAAGTAAAATGGTCTCGAAAGCTCTTTCAAGTTTGTTTAGCTTAAAAATTAAGATTAATTGGAAACACGCTCTTTTGGGTGACGTGGTTGCTTGCTTATTGGTACTACGATTCCATAAGAGGTATTAAGCACTCTCGAAGATCTAGAAAGAAAGATGCTCGGTCAATTTTAGTGACATTCCCAAAGACTAATTGGTGAAAAAGTCTCTTACCCTGCGTGGGAAAAGAATATTCCATTATAATAGATTCCCTCCCTTTAGGCACCATAGGATTTTGATTATGGAAAACAATAAGCTCAAACGTTAATGGGCCGTGCATGAGGGAGATGAAAAGTTCATTCACCTAAAATGTAGCATTCTCCGCAATGCTGTGTAGTCCTTTTCTTTGCCTATGCTTTGTGGGATAAGTGGGATCCCAAGGGAACTAAGCCCCATCAGTGTATTATTAGTTCTTTTATTAATTCAAGCTTCACAGACTAGGCTACGCCGAACTTCCTTTTCTAAGAAAAAAAAATCCACTAATAGACCAAATAGTTGAAAGCCTCAATGATGAGGCAAGTCTCTCTACTATGAGCATCGGAATGCTTTAAGGCCTAAAGCCTCTAGCCATCTAGTTGCACAATCAGTGTATGTAAGAATATATTTTTTTCCTTTGGACTCATGTACTTTTGGAATACGCTCAATGTAGTCCAAGCCCTAATTTTCAAATGGCTCTAATGGAAAAATAGATTGAAGTAGAAACTAACTTGTAATGTGGGGCTCATATGTTTGTTGGTAATTATCACATTTTCTTTTTATAAGTTGCCGCACATCCTTATTGATAGTTCGCCACTATTGTCCGCTAGATAAAATCTTCTTGATCATCACCATTTCCCCTAGATGACCTTCAACAACTCTTCAATGAGTCTCACTAACTAGGGTAGTGAGTTCGTGATCCTAAACACGTCATATCTATACTCCATCCAAATCTTCGTAATAGAATTGATCAAGAATAATGGAAAAATCAAGAATAATCAAGAATTGATCAAGCTATTGATTCGCGTTTCTTCTAGGTAGAAGGAGATGTGTGTGATGATATCACTCCATTGGCTAGAATGACATCATGTGTTCTTACCATGTTGGCCATATCTAAGGGGATTCAAGAGCAATTGGAAAAGGTTGTTCATCTAAGAAGGAGTCATCAACAGCACCTAGAGGTTTGCCGTTCTCTAATCGGGATAAAAAAAATCCACTAGCACGTGTGAATTGCCTCATCTATGTTGCACATCAAAATCAAACTCTTGTAATAAGAGTATCCATCTTGCAAGGTGTCCTCTTTTATTTTTTTTTACCAAATATGTAATTCCGAGTGGTCTATGTCGAAAGTGAAGTTACGAGCGAGTGCATAATGTTGAAACTTATGAATAGAGTACATTAATCATAGGAACATGTGCTTGCCTACTAAATAATTCTTTTGAGTAGATGAGGATAATCCACAAGCATAATACACTAAACCAAACCAAGTCTTTATTTCCTTTTACATGAACACACTACGAATGGTGGTCTAAGCATCTAGAAAAGCATGGAAAGTCGATATCGAGTCTGTGCCTATCGAATCAAAGCTATAATGGTATAGCAATGTGTGCCTGACACCCCGTCTCCTATGCGGGATGGGTGCCTTGAATATGGCCTTCCCTTTGTTGGGGTCCATTGATACCATTGTGCGAGATAAGATGACTTAGTGACGTAGTAGAACGTACCCCAAATATGGATTAAGTTAGGTTTAGACTCATTTTAGTATGAAAACAACAACACTGGAAAATAGATCGGTACACAAAGTTGAGAGAAAAATGCAGACAAAGATAGACACAGACTAAGAGATATAGAACTAAAAGTCTCAGATTGCCAAGCGTAATGCACTTACAACCATGGTGATGTCCACCTATGCAATCCCAATGTGGGGCTTAGATGGCGATCTAGATCGACTCTAGATGAAGGGCTTACTGGTGCACAATGCTATGTAATGCTCAATGTGGGCCATGCTTATATAGCTTTTACAAGCGGAGTTGGTATAAATAAATGTTGTCGGGAGATACACAATATTCAACAAAATATACAATCCGAGAGTATCTCCATGACCTAAAGTCCTGCTGTCTCGGACCTATGGGCTGGGGAGATAGATCCCCCTAGACCCTGTAGAAGGGGACAAGATCCCCTCTACACTCCCCCCATTAAGTTTCTATGGGGAAAGTGCATGGTGCCATAGGGCCTTTATTTTTGCCTTGAATGGAAGCCCAATGTCCTAGAAGTTTCTACCCTACCTAACCTGATGGCGACACTCACATAAATCATTTATAACCATTAATGGCCATACATAGACTTCATCTAACTTAGAAGTTAGGGTTCCACAAATTTTCATGCTATCACAATGGCTTCACCTCATAATGGGCCAGCATGGATCATTTGTAATCACTTAAGGGTGGATTATCGAGAATATCTAACAAATTTCACATATCAACACCTACCAAAGCACTTTTGCAAATGTTGCAAATGTTCCTTTATATCATTGTTAACAAATAAAATTATCAAGAAATATTTCCATAAAATTTGTTGGAAGGGGCTCAAGGATCTGTTGGATGCAGCTTTTGAAATGTATTGGTGCATTTCATAAACTAGATCACATTCCTATATAGCCATAAACTCACCAATCAATAATAAATGCGATATTTTGGGATTTCCTTGGTTGTCTTTCCTATGTGATTGTATGCAATAAATTGTGTAGAAAAGAATACATCTCCCTTCCGAAAACTTCATCCAACATAGTGCCCACAAACAATAGTGAAAAGGGATTTAGAATAATATTTGCATTCAACTAACAATAATCCACACAAATGTACAAGTATTTTTCGTCTTTGGCGTTATTATTATTATAGCTGAAATCTAGTGTTGATCTTCAATGGGCTTCATACAACCAACACAATCAATCAACTTCATCTTTGAATAATTTATCTTACTTTGGGATTATGCGATATCTTGGCTGCAAGCATTTACCTTCAATTGTACGTGATGCTACTGAAACTTGGGGTTGATGCCATGCATGTTATTGTAATTGTATGCAAAGATATCTTTGTACCCCTTGAAGAGAATAATAAAAGCAGACCGAAAAGTTTCCTGAAGTGTGGCACAAAGTTTCACATTCTGTACTGTTTCCCGGGTGCCTAGATTAACGTTATCCATAATCTATGGAGATTACAGCAGTCCAAGAATACCCAAGCTCCAATAAAGATGAAGGAAATTTGGGTGATGAAAGTAAAGGCGCCTGCTATTCTAGCAATGACTTAATAAGGGAGTCACTCATCAAACTGAAATAATAGGTTTCCATGTCACAAAGGGGTCCTCATTTAGAGATGTTTCAATTATTTGGGTGCTCAAGCAATCACTAAAGGTGCACCTAATTCTTCACGCACTTGGGTGCCTGAGGCTTACTTGAAGGCCCAACGTTGGCACCCCATTACTACATGAACAATCCATGCACCCAAACCTAGGTTCAATTCTAACTTTAGAGGGCCCCAAAAATCACATTATTACCCTATGCCTAAACCTTCTGCATATATCTCTTAATGGATTTTGAAATGAGGGCCTATACTAGCTGATTGCGAAATTACGAACTCTTCTAATCTTGAAGTTGATCTTGTAAATCATTCTCTAAAATAATCTCATCTCATGATGTTTGTATTAATAATGCTCTCATTTATGATTTTCAATGTGTGAAGAAGCATAAATTCAAACTTACCCTTGTAAACGTTTTATGAGCTTCATATAAATCATATGCACCATACTAAGAAGATGGACCTCCATAATCTATATATAGGATGTTCTAGTGACCTACATGAGAAATCGTTTAGGCCCAATCGTAGTATGCACAAAAAAGCTAAGTTCTTGGCGACTCATGTCAATATTGGGGAGGGCCCAGAGTCTTTCCATACTGGAATCTTGCGTCTCCAATCCTATAAGCATGGATTTCTTCTCTTTTTAGGATATTACATTTATGCAATGAGCCAATCATCATGGAAGCTCATGATTCTAGCAAAACACATATTAATCTTAGTGCGATCCCACTTGAGGAAGATATTATGCCACCAACACTAGAACTTGGCAAGGATTCATGTGAGCTTCTTATTGACTACACATAAGAAAATCTCACTAAGAGATTGTTCTTGAAGTCACATTGGTTCTAGGATTTAGAAGGTAAATGTGGTGATGCACCCGACATCTCAAAAGCCAAGTTAGAAGTTGACCACAGAAGGAGCAGTTTCACTTCTTTCCCCATGAAAACTTCTTTCCCCATGAGTTTTAGGTCTTATAGAACTCATTAGATTGGGAACCGATTTGGCAAGTATAGTCCTAGATGAGTACCTTCGAGAACCACTAGCCAAGGTCAATTTCTCACATTTTTATCACATCATTCTCATATTAGATTCTAGGCCAACAAAGATGCATCTAACATAATTTTTATCCCAATATTAGCTGAGCTTTAGTCTCTCAAAAGGTTCAATCTCTCTCACATGAAAGTCAAAGAAGCACTCAAGATATCACGAAACCACATCCCATCTGGCAAGAAGACACTTATACCCAATACATGAAGAGGAGTGAAATCTATTAGTGATCTGAAATGACCACCATAACAACTAGATTATTCCCAGATTTGCATATGTGTATGCAATAGTTTAGTGGAATAGTTATGTGCATTGAAGGTTGGAAAGAAATCTATTGGTCATCAATACAAACGAATAAGAGGCCGGTTTCACTTGCTTTCAACCCACATAAGGTACTCTGAAAGCGGCGCCCTCAGCACACCTCAGCCCCCAAAATAGAGTATCTCCCTTCATAGTCATAACCAACACAAACCAATGCCCAAGAAGAAGAGCACCACTACTATAGAAAACGACCGTGCTAGACACTCATGCACTAGGTGATGTTCATGATGAACCCTCATAGTACATTATGCGATTAGTAGAAGATCCCTCCACACAACATACACAAAGACCTACATTTGAGACTTCTGATTTTCCAACGAATGAGCAATTTCAAGACTTTGAATATAACGACTCTTTATTTTGATTGGAATAGTACGATCACCCAAGTTATCCAAACACGCAAACCAACCATGAGCAATAGAAGCCATCAAAAGATTACATGAAAGAATCCCTATAGTAGAAGCATGTGCACAACAAGAACAGGCATGAGGCTATGCCCTGCTACAACAAGACACGCATTATAAAGATTTTGATGCCATATTTGTGACTATGAATAACAAAATACACAGAGGCTGTCGTCCTTTACGAGACATCTTCAATCGTATGCCCACAACAGCCACGACCATTAATTACTTATGGACCATGATGGCTATCCACAGGACTTTGGAAAGGTTACATGATCCACCTCCCTACCTCTCTTATTGACTCTAGTTTCGCCATCGTTCATGGTTACATCCACCACACCATTGAATCCATCAACCCTCACCACACGCTGATAATTCACCATATAATGCAATGCAAAGATGTAAACAAATGTGACAATACTACAGAGAAATCTTGCCACTACACAGGAAGAGAACGCTCACCTACAGAAACAAAATTGAAGAAAGCTTGAGTTTTCTTGGAGCCAAATGATCCATCTATTGATCTTTCCAAGTTCCACGGACTCCCCCCTCATCAGATGTAGATAATCATGGATGATTATACATCTTTTGCCAGAATCTCATGGAACAGAGATCAAGGAGCTCAATGCACTTAACGGAGTCCCTCGAACAATGACATGCACCACCATGATAGAACCATTTACGAAGCTACTTGCAAAATTCAAGCAATTAAAGAGTGAAATCATTGAACTACAAACCAGGAAATATGAATATTCACGTTTACACTTACTCCGAAACCCCCTTTGTCAAATTTGAACAACTTGAACCTTAATAAGTTTCTCATGTCCATCAAAACCGCATATAGATTATTAGTACAAAAACCCAACCACCGGTTGTTGGCCGTGTATAGTGTAAGAATAGGAGACTTTGGGTTGGAAAGACTAGAGCGGTTGAAGAAAGCTAAAGATTTAGGAAGGGCATATTTAGCATAGATAGATGTGCAGCAAATGCTCCTATCACTCATTGAAAAGCACATATTGAAGTCTCCATATTTCTAAGTCTATTTCACCACGGCCTAGTACATACCGATGAAGTGAAGATAGCTCCATATTTTTTGATGATAGATAGATATTTTCACCAAATCCAAGCCATTCTAGGTAGTGCTAGTATGTTTGCAACTCAATATTTTCATGAAAACCTTCCTCGGAGTGAAGATCCCTAGATGTAAGAGTTGAAAAATTGGGTAGAAAGATTTGTTCGAGCCTTGTTCTAAACCTTCTCCTCGTTTTTGTTTGCCAAGGATGAAAACACATTCCACCTAAAGTGCAATATGTCTCGATTTCCGTTAGGTAGGAAACTAAAGTTTGAGTCAAGTTTGATTTTCGTATGGATTTACTCAAAGAATAAGTTATATATGTCACAATTGTGTGTTCCTCGAGTGGCTTTGATGTGAACCTATACCCTGTACATGGGCACCTTTTATTGTAGTGCTTGCTAGAGGTTTTTTACCACATACATGATTCACTCATATATGGTGGTACTTTGTACTTGGGGATATTATTTAGCTTTTACTTATGTTCAGTTCATTGTCAATATAGAGAGCTATTCTAGCCATCCATCTTCTCTGTGTGCCTTTCTGCGTTTGTGCTCCTTGTGTGCTTCTTGTGTGTCTCTCGCACTTCTACACACACCCAACAATGCTATCACAACAGGTTCAACTCCTTCTCAAGTTTTGATTTTTTGCATCACGATGTGCGCACACTTTTAGCAATGCAAATCCACTTTAGAGCATAGAACAATGAATTTTAGCAATGAAGAAAAATTTCTATCACTTGCACCAAAGTTGCTTTGGGGTTTTACCCCATTTCAAAGCCATTTATGCATTTAAAATCACCATCAGAGTGATGGTTTGTGAGCTAAAATTTCAAAATTCATTTCAGCTTTCCTCAAAGTAAAGATTTTGTCAATTTCTTGTTCCTTAGTGAAATGGCAGGCAGCAATGAGTTTTTTGGCATGATTCAAGCAGAAGATAAGCTTTATGGGACCAGCTATCCAATGTGGACTTACATGATGAAGCATGTCCTTGTTGCAAAACAACTCTGGAACATAGTGGTAGATGTAGATCGAAGACACCCAGGTGCTTCTACTTCAGAGTCTACTCTCACAGATGGAGCTTCTTCCTCAAGTACAATGGTTTCTCCTTCTCCACCTACATAGGAGAGCCTTAAAGGGATGGAAAAGATGCTCAACCTCATGCATTGATTGTGCTTTCTGTGAAGTGTCATATAGTTCCACACATTCAGTCATGTTCTACATCAAGATAGGCATGGGACACTCTTGCTTGTTTTGTATGCCGTGCATAATGAAGCAGGTGTTGCATAGTTCAGGAAGCAACTTGAAGATGTATGTATGGAAAATGAATCAGTTGATGCGTATGTTTCTCGCATCAAGGACTTGAAAGAGGAATTGGCAAACATAGACGAGATTATTATGGATGCATTAGTCATTTCTACATTGTTGAAAGGATTACGGGAATGTTTTCAAAGCTTTGCTACTACACTCTGATTGCTTGCAAAATGGAATCCTAATATATATGTGTTTGATGAGTTTTGTCTCTTCTTTTGCAAGAAGAGCAATCTAGGGTGAATAGGAGTGGTTTGATTGAGGAAATACAGCCACTTGCTATCTCACAAAAGGGCAAAAGCAAGTATGGTTCATCTTTGGGTTCATCAAAACCAAAGCCTCGACCTTTCACTTCAACTCATTCCTCTAATTATGATGATTCACAAAAGAAGAAGAGATGCAAATGGTGGCCAAAGGCTGGTCATACTATTGATGAGTGTAGAAAGCTTGCTACAAGAAACTAAGAATTACGACCACCATGTGCTAGAGAGATGACTCTCCTCCCAACCTTATGCCTGTATATATAGCTACTTGAATGAACGAGGACCACAAATGTAACTAGAGTCCATAAGTGCATGTGCAATCTCCTCCATCCAGCCTTATAATTCATTCACTACTTTGTACTTTGGCCAGTTTATCAAAGTGCAAAGCCGGATAGTGTTTTGAAACATTTGGGTAGGGATCCCACCACAAAGCTGAGACATGTTCTTCTACGTTTTAGAACATGACCATGTTCTTCCGGTTCAAGGACATGAGGCTCAGGAGTTGCCTATGGTTATTATATATGGCTTTATTTTCAAGAACAAAAATGTTTCCCAAGGGGAAAGAATGTCATAAAGCAAGTGTGTGATCTAAGGGTCTGGCTGGTTCAGAGAGACCTAAAATCGGACACCGTTTGGTCACTCATGTGTATGGCCAAAGATCTCGAGACTAGACTTAAGCATAAGTCCATGTGCTCTCTTAAATAAGTGATCCACTTAGCCTAGTGGTTAAGTCTCAAGGATGTGAAGGAGGAGGTCTTGGGTTCAACCCCCATGGGGAGCATGGGAAGAGAGTTTCGCCTAAGGAGCTCTAGAGCCTTCTTACTCAAGTAAACGTGAGTTAACCTGAGACTAGTGGACTTAACTTGAGAGTTGAGTACACCAACCACTAGTGGACTCTAGTGGATGGTACTAAAGCAGTGCTCAAGATCACTCCAGCGACTACTAGACTCTAGTAGAAGATATGAAAACATATGAAATGGATTGATTCCAATTACTAGTCTAGTTCTAGGCATGACTAATGCATGGAGGTAGTAACTAAGGTGGGATTTTTACCCCGATCAAGACTTTTAGTGCTCTTCATTCACTTGATTTTGATTTGGAAAACTTGAAGTTTGATTGACCTAGACATCTGACTTGGATGTTTTTTCAATGGTTAACTCCCAACCAACAGTTACTTGATTTTTTCACCCGACTTGAGGACTACTTTCTCCTAAGGGCTTGAAAAATCCTATGTAAACTGTAGGAGAAAATTTTCCATTTACTTTAGGTCAACCTTACTATATCTTGACCAAGTCAAATTCAAAATGAAAATTATCCAACTTAGGATACTTTTCTCAAAGACTTTAGCCGAAAGTTCTTGGGAATTGTCAATCTTATGAGCCATTCCTCACTTCACTGTTCTAGAGTATACAGGACTCTAGGAAATCATTTATGCTATAACTTGAAGCAAACTCAAATGAATAAGTCAATGTTGGACTTATCATTTTTTCAAGATTGAATAATTTTTTATATAGAACATCTATCTAGGATTTAATTTAGTTATCTAGGTCCAATCGGCTATCCCTGGACTTTTGAAAAAGAGATCAAATACCATATCTGAGTCAACTCCAAAAGAGTTGGAAAATGGAAGGAAATAACTAAAACTCTGTTTAAATAATTCGAACTTCTAAGATCTAAACTTGCTATGAGTCAAATACTTGATGACCCAAGTCTTTAGCTCAAGACTTTAACTTCTTAACAATCTTTTCAATAAGGTATTGAAGCATTTTTCCTATCTTGAAGAGAAATAAACTTGATTCTCAAAAAGATTCATAGAGTAAATCTAAACATCATCAAACCACAAGATACTAGTGTGGTATCCAACATCAATGTGTCAACCCACTGAGGTTCTATTGATGAGTTATTTATTCTTTATGAGTTCTTTTTGGGAATGCAAATCTTGTGCATTTCTTTAAGTCAAAAGATTTAGTTTTACCAAGTTACACTAGGAAATTGTTGCTTGACTTAGTCAGTTTATTCCATAGTTAAAAGACTTAGCTCAAATTCAAAGTCTTACTCTTTCAGAAATTTATCAAATATTTCTGAATCATCAACACTTTAGCTTGAAGTGGTTCAAGAAGAGCTTGAAAGCTAATTACTTCATATCTTCTTATGAACTTGATTTTGAAGTACCTTGAGATCATACTTTTATTCTCCTTGAATTAAAACTTATACTTGGAAGTTTTAATTTCCTTGAAGATCAAATCTAACTTCAAGACTTATTCTAGAACTAACAGATTATTACCATCACACGGTCCGTGTCCCATACCCTCTTTCCTACATTAATCTCATAATATAATCTAGCATCCCATACCACCCTATTTTATATTCACATTAATGTGTGCATCATATTTATCCTAAAGTCTACACATATATTGATAGAGTACCTTTTCACTTCAACTCTTTGAAGTTTCACACATTACCTCTAACTTGATATTTTAGGTTTTAATTCCTTTGCAGGATTGTTTCACGATCTCGTGCCTTTATCTTGGAAATTTGAAAACCTCTTGATAGAATATCCCTTGTTTTTTTCCAAGGTTCTTCAAATGAAAACCATTTAGAATTCCAAGTACTTGAATTTTCACAGATTCAAGTTCAATTGGTTTATTCTTGACCAATTTGTAGTGACAAGAGTGTTTAACTTCTCGTCTTTAGATTCCTTTCTCACTAATGTTTTAGGTACCTACCTTGGTTGGGAGTTTAAGGAATCTCTCTAGTGCATAAGTCTAAGCATCTACTCATGCTTTCTACATTTGTACAAAAAATCCCTTTAAGGGTAGGCAAACATTATGTTTAACCTTCCACAGACCTAAGTATCGTCTTCATGGTTGTAGACTACATTCTTGGAATTTCTTCCCTTTGTTCAAACTTGGAACAGCTTACTCTTTTCACAATTTTCCATTGGATAAATGGAACCTGAGTGAATATTTCCCATAAGAAATTTTATTGACATTACTTGGGCAAACTTTAGAGTATTTTATATCATAATTTCTTGGACAATCTTACCAAGATTGACCTTGTGACTAGAATAAAGACTATCTTTATCTTTAAGATCTCTTGAACTATCGAAAGCTTTTTTGCTTATCCATGGGCTTTTAGAGATCTTTCCTCTACTCCAGTCCAAGCATATACTAATGCCTTTTAGATTCTAACGCTAAGAATCTTTGCTACACTTACGAGTGATATCAACCATCGGAATTTAATTACCACTTTTGGTGGTTTGGGATTGCTGGGGAACTACTTGCTATCAAAGAGTTTGAAGAATTTTGTTCTCACTACTTGGGAGAATGTTATTCTTCAAGGACTTGGGATTCCTTCTAGGGAATCAAATAACCTGAGAAAATGATTCATCTTGGAATTTTTTGCAATACTAGAAGGATATTTGAAAGAAATTCTATGACTTTCAAACCATATCTAGAAACTTTACTGATTGAACTCTGTTCATTTCATGAGTATCAAACAAAAGAATAAATATCACCTTTAGGATATGGTTTCCCATTCCACTATGAAAGTTTGACTTGAACTTTCATTTATGTGATATTGACTCTTGTTCTTTAGTTTGATACAGATTCATTATTATTGGTCAATCTTTAGATGTTACTAGAGTACTTAAAACATCTTTTGACGATTGATCCAATAGTAATGCTACTATGAACACATAACTTTGAACTTTGTAGCTTGTTTAGGAAACATTCATGGATTGGAGATCCATTTCTTGGAGCTCTATATTCCTAAATGAAAAGTTCACAAATCAATTCATGTCTTTAGGAACTTATCTCATTCTCTAAAGATTGCTTACTTTAGTCTCCTCTTGAAGCTTCAATTAACTTGAATGAGATCAAAAGTTAACTCTCTAAAAGAGTTCTTTCATGTTTCCATGATTGCTTAGCAAGTTGCATTGTCACCAAAGATGCAACTATGGAACCTAACATCCGCCTATTGAACGCCAAAGTTCAATTGATGCTAAGGCTCAACCTTTGATTTCCATCACTCCTTGGGATGAAATCAAGTGAAAACTTACAAAAGTCTCATAGTTTTTCTTGGCACTTTGCATCCTTACGAGGGATGCTAGTTATGAAATAAAACAACTATCTTATGAACTTTAAAAGTTCAGCTATTGTAAATTCCATTTAGCTTTATTTTGATTTTGATTAGGTCTTGGGATAAAATCAAATAAGAGCATTCATTAGAAAGTGCTCAAGTGTCTAAGAAAAACTCTTATCATCCTAGTTGGATGCAAGATTTCTTAAATCCAAGCTAACCACTACATCTAGGCTTGTCATTAGTATTCTCTAAGTTTTCTCATAAACTTAAACTCATCATGGAAACTTTCAAGCAACACTATTTTCTTGCCAGTCCAATGAGCAAGTAAATTGAACATTTCACTTTCTAAAGGCCTACTTTTCATAATCGAGACTCAAAATTTATGAATCCTAAGTATCACGTTTGAGAAAAATAAACTAGCTACTTGAGTTGCATGGAAACAGGGAGCTACCTAGTTTGCGATTTTCCCTAGCTATCTAAGTCAAGTTAGAAAAGTAGGTAAGGATTAGGAAAGTACATTTGTTCAACTACTTAGCCAAAAATCAGCAAAAAACCATGCCTCATCATACGCCAATGCATGTTCTTCCACGCAAATGCATGTGAGTGCATTCATGTGTTTTGCATGTGTTCTCCGTTTCATGCTTCAAACTTAAATCAGCAATTTTTTAGCTTGACATGTGTCCATCCAATACTCCATGCACAAACAATCTATCTTCTACCTTACAAAAAGCTATAAATATACATTTGCACAGACTTGAGTGCATCCTATTCCTTTTGCAAGCAAGAAGAAAATATGAATTGTGCATGAAAACATTCTTTTGAAAGGAGAGATGCACCAATAATCATTTCTTTTTTGGGCATGAATGTCTAGATGCATGCAAGTGCTTGATGTATTTCCCAATACTTCTATATCTGTTTAGCTTTCATTGGGTTCGTAGCATTTGCAATCATTCTTAATAGATGACTACCATGCTACCAAGGAGAAGTTGAATAAAAGAATCTATATACGAGAATGAACTCAGAAATTTTAGAGAATAGCTTGAAGATCGCCATAAGAGGTGGAAGTGAAGATGATGGGACCACTACGATCACCATGAGTTCTTGAGGAAGGAGATGATAAGAGCAAGGTCTCCATGAAAGCTCTAGCTCTGATAACAATGTAAGAAACTAAGAATTACAACCACCACATGCTAGAGAGATGACTCTTCTCCCAACCTTATGCTTGTATATATAGCTGTTCAAATCAACGAGAACCACAAATGTAACTAGAGTCCATAAGGGCATGTGCAATCTCCTCCACTCCTTTCATATCTTCCACTAGAGTTTACTAGTGGTTGGAGTGATCTTGACCACTACTTTAGTACCTTCCACTAGAGTCCTCTAGTGCTTGGTGTACTCGCCTCTCGATTTAAGTCCACTAGTCTCAAGTTACCTCACTTGAACTTGAATTGAAAGGCTCTAGAGATCCTTGAGCAAAACTCTCCCCATGCTCCCCATGGGGGTTGAACCGAAGACCTCCTCCTTCACAACCTTGAGGCTTGACCACTAGGTTAAGTGGATCACTTGTTTAAGAGAGCACATGGACTTATGCTTAAGTCTAGTCTCGAGATCATTGGCCATACACATGGGTGACCAAATGGTGTCCGATTTCAGATCTTCCTGAATCGGACAGACCCTTAGATCATAGACTTACTTTATTACACTTGCTAAGCACAATGAAAAGAAGAAGGAATCCGGCATGTCTATTGTTAAAAATTGAGCAATTGCAAAGAGTGATGAAGCCAACATGGCTCAATATTTTTGGGCATATGTTGTTACATGTCATTATGATGCATCTTTGCATTTTAATTGTATGGTCGTGAGTGAGGCTGATTCCCATTGGTTATTTGATAGCGGTGCTTCAAAGCACATAATATCATGCAAAAGATTTTTTGTATATTTCAAAGATGCACCCAAAGAAGGACATGTGGTGTGCGCAAACAATGCCTCTTATCCTATCATTGGAGTAGGAGAAATTTAGATTACAACTGCAAATGGAGGCGTGATTCTCTTGAAAAATGCATTGTAAGTACTTGTTATCAAGAAGAATTTAATTTCAATTATGTTGATTGCCAAAGTTGGACTTCATGTACACTTTGTTGATGGTAAGTGTATGGTTCATGATTTTTGCAATGGTGATATTATCATGATGTTGAGTACATTATGTAATGGTTTGTATCACATGGATACATACAAGATGGCTGCCTCGAATGCCTTGGTTGCTCATACTTCTTCCATGGCTGAAATGGAGCTTTTGCATGCTTGTTTTGGTCACTTGAACTTCAATAGTTTGCTTTAATTGCAAAAGAACGACATGGTTATTAGTTTGCCAACACCTGAGTCCATTGAAAAGCATGCATGTGAAGGTTGCATTTTTGGAAAAATGTATCTTGCTTCTTTTCCAAAAGATATTCACACACACACACACTATAAGAAAATTGCACCTTGTTCATAGTGATGTATGTGGTCCCGTCAAGAGTCCATCTTTTGGGAAGCATGTATATTTTTTACCTTCATTAATGATGCTACTCGCCATACATGGGTGTATCCTATGAAAGAAAAGAATGAGGTACTTTCTTGCTGCAAAGCATATTTAGCTATGGATGAAAATTTTTCTTCACAAAAGCTTTTGACTCTACGCATAGGCCCTATTGAAGAATACATGTCACATGAGTTTAATGCTCTTCTTCATGACAGAGGTATTTCATACCAATGTACGATGCCATAAACACCTCAACAAAATGGTGTTGTCGGGTGTAAAAATAGAACTCTACTTGAAATGGTACAATGTTTGGTTAAAAGAAAGCACCTCCTTGATAAGTTTTGGATGGAGGCGATCATGTGTTCAAACTATGTGTTGAATCAATGCCCTACAAAAGCATTCAGAGCCATCACTCCTTAGGAGGCTTGGAATGGACATAATCCCATGGTTAGTCATATGTGTGTGTTTGGTTGTTTGGCATATGCTCTTGTGCCATCACAACAACATCATAAACTTGATGAAAAGGTAAAGAAATGTATATTTTTTTGTTATAGTGCTAAACGTAAGGGATATCATTTGTATCGTCCATAGATGAACACAAATGTAGTGAGTGAAGATGTGGTATGTACTTAAAATTCAAGTTTCCCTCTACTTAAATGCAAAAAACAGCCAATAGTTATCTCACAAGATGTGTTCTATACACTCATGCCTTTTTCCCAAAATGGTGCACTTGACTATGGCCATGTAGATCAGCCAACTCATGCTCAGAGGGCTAGAAAGTTCAAACAAAATAGAGCTGAAAATGCAGAGAATTCCCAACCAAACATGGTTGAAATGTTTCTGCCAAAAAAAGTCAAAACTATTGGAAATTTCTAGCCACATATGGCTGAACATTTGTGACAAAATATGGCTGAAAATGAGCACGAAATTCAGCCCATGCATGATGTGCATATTGGTGATGTATTGCATAATTCACACATGTCTATCAACAGTTCAAAAACTATGCCAAAGTGGTTGAAACAAACTTTGTAGACTGCAAATTGAGTGCACCTTTACTTGGTAGAACAAGATCAAGCTCTCACCATGCATCAAGTAAATTTGTGTATTATTTTCTTATTGCAATAGCCTGTAATGAAGAGCCACTTTATTTTGAAGATTCATGTGATGATCCACAATGGATGAGTGCTATGCAATCAGAAATGGATTCCATACATAGGAATAGTGCTTGGGAGTTATATGAATTTCCAAAAGGAAAGAATGCCATTGGTACAACGTGGGTCTACAAGATTAAGAGAAATTCTGATGGTAGCATTGATCGCCACAAAGCTAGATTGGTTGCCAAAGGATATGTGCAACAATATGGCATTGACTATGAGGAAACTTTTGCACCTACTTCATGCATGACTACCATTCATACCGTGGTTGCATTGGCTACCCATGGAAGTTGGAAAGTGCATCAGTTAGACATAAAAACAACCTTCTTGAATTGATTTTCAAGACGAGGTCTATGTGAAGCAATCTCCTAGATTTGCCATGAAAGGGAAAGAGGTTTATGAAAAAATCCATAAGCACTTGATTACTATTGGCTTCACATGTAGTCCAATTGAAAGCACACTCTATGTATGCAAAAATGGGGCTGATCTTATAGTGTTTGTTCTTTATGTCAATGGCATACTCTTGACTGGGTCATGTGATCCAAAACTTGATATTCTTATGGATGATTTGAAGCATACTTTTGATGTCACTTATCTTAGTGTTTTGAGCTACTATCTTGGTATCCAGTTTGTATCCATTGAGGGGGGAATTGTTATGCATCAAGCAAAGTATGTCAAAAACTACTTCAATGTTTTCAATTTGAGGATTGCAAGCCACTTTCCACACCAGTTGAGACAAGATTTAGATTCTCAGTTGAGGATTCTAGTGATGCATTTGACGCTTCTCTTTATGAGCAAGTTGTGGGATGTCTTATATATGCATGCAACACAAGGCCGGATATAGAGTATGTAGTTTCACGATTGGGTCGATTCATGCATAGCCTTAGCATTATGCATTGCCAAGTGGTGAAACATGTGTTTAAATATCTCAAAGGCACTTTGAGCTTAGGTCTCTTTTATGGAAGAGATATTAAGCCATGCTTGCGTTCTTTTAGAGATAGTGATTGGGTTGGTTGTTATGATACTTATGTGTCCATTAGTGGTAATTGCTTTCTTATTGGAGACTCATGCATATCTTGGTTGAGTAAGAAGCAACCTACAGTGGCGACATTAAGTTGTGAGGCTAAGTACATGTAGTTTTCATAGCTACAGTGGAGTGTATATGGTTATACCTATTCATTGATCTTTGCATGGAGATTGATGTTGCTATGCATATTCTCACTGATAGTTAGAGTGCATTACCTATTGCACAAAACCGAATGTTTCCTGCACGGACCAAACATATTGAGGTGCATTATCACTATGTAAGAGAGTGCCTTCATGTAGGAGATATTAATTTGGTATATGTGTCTACACAATAGTATGTGGTGGACATATTGACCAAAGCTCTTCCACGAGATAAGTTTGAAGCTTTTCACAAAGTTTTAGGCTTATTTCCTTGTGGGGGCTGATGTGCCACTCCTTTTATGTGTTCACATCATTCGGTCCAGGGGGGTTTGTTACACTTACGTGTTCTTTGAGTAGCTTTGATGTGAACCTCTGCCTTATACATGGGCAATTTTTACTCTAGTGCTGGCTAGAGGTTTTTTCCTTATGTTCCCACATACATGACTGACTCATATGTGGTGGTACTTTGTACTTAGTTTCTTTTTATGTCTTGCTACATTTGTGCTCCTTGTGTGTGCTTCTCGTGTGTCTCTCACATTTCTACACACACCCAAGCAATATTATTGTGATGCACCTTGCCATCATCATGGGATACATTTTGCACAACTATTAGCAATAGTGCACTTGGTGGTAAACTCATCTATGATGACATACTTGGAGCACTCTTGAGTGAGGAAATTTGTAGAAAATCTATGGTTGACACTCATAGTGAAGATGCATATAATGTTTGTGATTCTTACCAGGGAAAGAATCAACAACATGGCAAGAGCAAGAATAAGGAAAATCATGGTCAATAGAATAAGAGTAGAAGTAAATCAAGGAAGAGGGATATGGAATGCCATTATTTTCATAAGAAAGGACACATGAACAAAGAGTGTTATGCATTAATGAATGCTAAAGGTAAAGGGCAGAATGTTGATGGGCATATTAAATAGTTACTTGCACCATCTACTTTGACTATGAAGATTGAAGAAATTAATGCTATGTCTGATGATGCTGATGTGTTGACACTTGATAGTATTGTTCCAAGTGAGGCCCTTATGATTCCTTTTTACCTAAAGACCAGGATATCAAGCAATAAAGTGGGCATTTTACAATATCTAGAAAGCATCACTTGTTCTTGCTTGTAAATATTTTCACTAGAAGCTTGATCTCATATCCCAAGTAGTCAAGATAGATATAATAAAATACTTGGTGCCATGAAAACTAGTTGTTCAGCATGATCAAGAATCCCACATCATGATCTTTGACAAGAGATTAGAGTTGAAGGTACAAGTAAGAGTTCGGGAAGCTCCTTCATTACATCTATAACCTCAACAAGCACAGATTATAGCTGTTGATTAAAAGCTACTCGAAAATCAGAGTACATGTGTTGCAAAAATCAGAACATTTTAACAAGGCAATTAAGATCATCCCCTTTGTATAGTTAAGATTGTCATTGAATGCTGGGCCATATTCACAGAATATGAAATAAATTTCACAAAAGCATTCCCAAGAGAAGATTATAATCAACAAAATTATACTAAGAGACATTCACACATTCATCAGAGAAATGCTCAAGATAAGTCAAGCTGAACACAAAGTGGAAGCAGAACTCGACATTATATTTCGATTAAAATGATGTTTTACATTTCATGTGTTTTACAAGAGTAATATGAATCTACAATAGAAGCTGATCATAGCTTTCCTCAGGCTCAAGCATAATGGGATCCTCTGGAACATAAGAACACATCTCCTGCCTCTCTTGCTCCAAGAGTGGCTCTTCAAGGTTAGCCATGTCCCCCGCTTCATCTGCAAGTGGGGGAACAGGCTCCCTTGAAGCCGGTTGGAATCTCTCCATGTCTGCAATGTGCTTCCTTCCAACCTCTTGGTCTTCATCTCGGCATTCATTCAGCCCATTGGTTCTCATTCTAATGAAGCTCACTTGAGCATCATCCTTCTCCACAGCTATGCAGTGCCTGAACATCTTTAAGGAGCAAGCTAGAGTCGTTCCTGAAACAACAGAAAACCACTTAGAGGCCAATCAACATGATGACTAATGAAAATTGTTAAAATTGAAATTACCTGTGCCAGGACCCAGTCATCATCATTGGAGAATAGTTGAAGCAATCTCATTATGAGCATTTGTGGCTTCTGATAGGGGTTAACCAATGTCCTGTCCCCAGCTACATGAGGAAGTTTCTTGGTAATGGCTAGGAACATGAGCACATTTGAGATCCCATTATCATTGCAATGCTCCCTGACTCTCCTTTTGCTTACTTCATCATAATAGGAAACTATGATGCATTCAGTGGAGCTCACAAACCTATGCAAAGGAGTGTGATTGACATTTGTCTTTACCTTGCCAACAAGAAGTATAAGTGATAGCGAGCATCATTAAAGCCATGGAGATAGAAAGAAGATTACTTACCACGTGAGGCACTCCACAGCATGACATCTTGCCTTCAGAGCAGTTGAAACAGAGAAAGACTGGTCTCTGCTATGGAAAATTACTATCCTCCAAAGAGGAGACATAGTCAACTCTGCAAAATCAGTGACCATCTTCCGAATCTGAGGGTGTTTGAAGGGTTCATCGTCATTAACTGATTCCAACATCCTAAATCCATAGGGTATGTCTGCTATGAGAAGGGAGAAATGCTTTCTAGGCACAACAGAACAAATGTTATTTACATCACTACAAAATACATTGTAATATACAAGCCTAAGGGGGTCTAGGGGATTGGAGAAACATTTCAGATCAGGTTCATTATCAAAATCGATCTCCTTGGCTTTCAGTCTAGATTTCTCATGCCTTGCTCTTTGAATGTGAGCTAGGAATGCAGGGGGCAATCATCTAGTAGCTCTGCAGACTTACTTTTCTTTGGTTTCTCCAGAATAAAGTGGAAAGACAATTAAATGAGCTCTTCAATACAGCAAAGGAAACATAAGGAATCGATGCATGGCATCAATTTTGTGTGTGGGTAGATGCCAGGCATCAACTTTGGGACATAAATAGATGCCTAGCATCGACTTTGGGACATAAGTGGATGCCTGACATCGACTTATGCCACGAGGTCGATGCCAGGCATCGACTTATGCCCCCAAGTCAATGCCACGCATCGACTTATGCTAGGAGGTCAACGCTAGGCATCAACTTTTGGCATCAGGTCGATGTCAGGCATCGAATTTAGCAGTAAGGTGATGCGAGGCATCGAATTCCTACTAAAAGCCTCGCATCAAATTGGTTAGGTGAATCAAGGCATCTAGACTAATAGCAAACAAGGCATGACCTCTGAAAGAGAACCTACCCAATCATGAAACAGGATAAAATATTCTGATAAAGCTTTGTAGGATGATGTGGTTGGATAGTCTGCTTGGACCTCTGTCCAAGAAAAGCAACCTAGCCTCTTCATTATCAGCTCGTGAATCTTCATGTATACTTTATGACTACAGTCACAGAAATGAAAAAGAGACTACGTTAGACCAGAAACATGGGAGGAGGGAAAAAGGATCTGAGAATAACATACATACTTATTGAGCTCAGTCACCATCTCCTCCAGGCTTAACTCCTTGGAGATTATGCTTGACAAAGTTGATATAATCAATGTATCATCCTTGATTCCTTGAACGGTCCTCCATGGTGTCAGCTTCATGTCCTCACGAGCCTCTTCAATTGAGAGGTCAACTTTCCTTCCCTTTCCCTTGAGATCAAAATGTGGGTCTGGCCTCGACTTCTGTTGCTTCTGGCCCTTGACCTCCTTATTCTCCCACATTGTGAAAATTTTATCCTGCAGATCCCAGATCTCACCTGTTCTGAATGCCAGTTGAAACCATGGTTTCATATTTTCTCAAAGCATCAGACTTTCTATTCTCATCCAGTGCAATGCCAACCTCAATAAGGCATTGATTTCGTAGATTTGGATGTATTATTCCAGCTTCCTTCACGAGACAATCTTCATATTCATTGTGGAAGAACCGAATTCTCTCTATGGAGGACATTTTTTGCCTGTAGTCATTGTCATTGTTGTGATCCCAAGCAAGAAGCTTGGCTTCCTCAGTTGTAAGACCAACATATATCTTGCACTCTGCATACCTAAAGAAGAATGTGGTAGGGTGCTCCTTCAGTAGCTCTCTGCGGGCCTCTGTAGAGTGTGAACCTCCAATCACATAATATGTATAATCCTCAAATAAACCCTCATTGAACTCCTCCACAGAGCTGCACTCATTCGGATCCACCTTGACAAGGAATGGCACAACAGTAGCATGAGGATTTAGTTTCAATTTCTTCTTAAGATTCTGCACGTGCAAATTGTGTGGCTCCCTGATCTCAAGGGGCCTCCTCCCTGTGACTAGATCTATTGGTGGCCTATGGATGATATTGATTGGCAGGTGGAAGAATTTCCCCTTCTTCACAACTTTTCTTCTAGCTATGTCCTCCCTCATCTTGTTCTGCTCAGTACCAAGAACACCCAAGGCAAGCTCTCCACCAGGTGCAACTATTATATCCTCAGAGCTAGAGCTTGAGTCAGAAGACTCCTCATCTGCAATTCTCTTCTTTTTCTTCTGGAACTTTTTCTGCACGCTCTACTTACCCCTTGCCTTTACAGGGGTTGTCATCTTTTGTTGTGTTGGCATGATGTTGCCCTGGATCCATGGCATCAAGTCCTTGATAAGATTCACCGAGTCCCTGCATATCTCTGCAAGCCCATCTCGAACACAGCACTCTAGGCACAAGAAATCCATCTTGCATATAACATTTCTTAAACCTTTCGATGTCTCTACCAGGACAAGGAGGTTGTCATAATCCTCATCCTCATAATCCAGTTTGTACACAAGGCCATACTGAAAACCTTGTGTTGTCGTGATCTTTTCTCTCCCATACGCCCCTGCAAACACAAGAAGGACTGCATTCTTTTCTTCAACATACTGAAGGCACCACTCCAGGTTTTTCATGTCACGCAGTGGACGATCTGTCCTTAAGACCTCTGCATCCCTCGACCTTTCCTTCCTAGTTGTATCATCCTTAGGAATTTTGATGCTACTCTGTCCACCAAAGGATAGTCCAACCGGATTGCTGGCCTTCTCAGAGGATAAGGATGCAATAATTTTCTTTGGTTTTTCTTGGTGACCAATGCCTTTGTCACGTTGCTGATTGGTAGAGCTCATGGTCACTCTCAGCTTCTTGAAGGGCCTCTCACTCTTGGACTCAGCATCCCTGAAGGGGCTTGGAAATATCAGCTCATACGTTATTGAGTTTTTCAAGGGTCCAAGTCGATGCTTGGCATCGACTTGCACCTAAAAGTCGATGCCTCGCATTGACTTTGCACCCTAAAGTCGATGTCTGGCATCGACTTTCAGGCCACATTCGATGCAAGGCATCAACCTTCCAGGTCGATGCCACGCATCGACTTGAGGGTGCAAGTCGATGCCAGGCATCCACTTACACCCTCAAGTCGATGCCTGGCATCGACTTACACCCTCAAGTCGATGCCTGGCATCGACTTGCACACAAAGTCGATGCGTGGCATCGACTTGCACCTAAAAGTCAATGCCTTGCATCGACTTAAACCATTAGGTCGATGCATGGCGTCGAGTTGTACCCTCATTGGATCTATATTTTAGGAGCTAAGAAAAATAAAAACCTAGAAAGCATACTATTTACTCAAACATACAAAAGGAATCTTTTAGGAATCTTTCTTTGTGGTATGATTTTTTCTACCTCTTGGTACTCTTGCCAACATTCTTCTTCTCCATGAGAGTTTCCTTGCTGGTATGCTGAGCTTTGTGCTCCATGGCTGTCTGTGCTCTGTTGCTCTCTCTTGCTCGTGGATTTTGAAAATGAGAATGATCTCCTCCTTTGCTATTTATAGGCAATTGGGTAACTTGAACCAGAGACTAACTGGATCTAACTGAATGAATCCAGTTGCTAACTATACCTGTCAACTTATCTAACCAAGACATACCACTCACACAAATAGGTTGTTTCACCTCGACTTTAATGAAATATTCATAGAACCTTGCAACTATTTATATACATTTGCATGGAATTTACACTTCAATGGCAAGAGTATGGTATGTACATGAGGAAGTATAATCTCATGTATAAATTGTTTCTTAGAATCTCTTGCTTGGGAAAAAATCAAGTCGAAGTTGTGTTGAATATGGGAGATTAATGACATTTTTATAGTGTTATCCTTCTCAGTTCAGTTCATATTCACATTTATCTTGTAACACATTGTTGAAAAGGAAAATCAATGTATGAATAAACGTTCAACGAAGAACTTTGGGGTAATTTCGACAAAATAGGTTGGTAATTTCAACAAAATAGCTTGGTAATTTCAAACGTCACTCATTGTCTTTGCATCCAACGTTCAGGAAAATCGTAGATTCAAAATTCATTTGAAAATCTTTTGTAACAAGCATATACTTAATTCTTACATATAATTCTTACATATACTTTTCCATATACTTCTTACATATACTTTTTCGTGTACCTCTTTTACACATAATTCTTTTTTAATATACTTTCATCTACCTCTTTGAGATCTAGCCAAGACCACAATAAAACGTAATCCTTGAAATCTTAACCAAAGGTAAAATTTCTTCTTGTAAAGTCTTCAATGGCACTACTCCAAACAATTTTAATATCTAATCCAGTTGGAACTCAACTTGGATATATTTTGATTCACTCATAATGCTAAGACTCAATGACTCATATCTAGTTAGAAATCAACTGTGTATCTCATCTTTCAAAAGTGAATCAAATCTTTGGTTCTCTTATTAGTGTATATTTGAGTAATTAAGTAATTTGATGTAATTTGATGTTTAATGTAATTTAATGTACTGTAATGAAATTTTGATTTCATATCTTCTTGATGTGACATTTGATGTGACATCTTCACTTGATCTCGGATTTCTACTTATTTAAAAAGGTCATTCATCTTCAATCTTCTGTGAACTGAGTGAAGATGAGCTCAATCTTTTCAGTGGATGCTTGGGCATCAGCTTCCTCTGCTCATATTGATACAGTTTCGGATTCATTGTTCTCAGTTGACCCTTTCCACATAAGTGATGATCCCTATGGTTTAGAACGTGCTGATGATTCTATGTTTTCTGTTAAGTTATTTAAGTTATCCAATTCACAGTGCAATGCTGCTCAACCAAATGCACCTCTTGATCTCCCATCTGATCCAACCATTGATCTCACTTCTGACTCAAGTGCATGTGGAGCAACGGAAAAGCAAAGCAAGCTCAATGTACGATTTAAAAGAAGGCCTCGTGAAGTAAGTCAAAAAAGATTTAAATTTCTTACTTCAGATAGACAGATTGCATTGGATATTGTGAAGCATTGTTGTGGTTTGAAATGTTTGTACAATTTAGGAATGAAGAAACTAAAGCACCTAAGAGAAAAATTCCTCCATTTAGATAGTGAAAGGCAGGATATATACCTTGTTTCTTGCATGCAAATGATTGAGGATAACATGTCAGTAACACGTGTTGCTTTTGAATATTTCTTTAGTCAAGGGATGCAATGTTGTAGGGCTGCATTTAAAATTGCAATGGGTGTGGGAAATTTTAGAATACATAGGGTTCAACAAGGGCTTTTGAATGGGGATCTCATTTTGGATATGTTCCATGTTGGGACCAAAGGATCTGTTGGACGTCATGGAATGAATTGGATGATGAACTATTTTAACTTGCATTGTGAGGTTATGCGACGTCATGGAATGAATTGGATGATGAACTATTTTAACTTGCATTGTGAGGTTATGCCTACAACTGGAAGGTTGCACTTGTCAGATAACTTTACTCATCGAGAGGTATTTCAAATATATAGAGAAGACATGGAAAATAGAAATGAGAAGTATGTGTTGTATCATCACTTTACTCGAGTATGGAAGGAAGAGTTTAACAATGTGTCTATTCCTCGTAAAGTTAGAATGGGTGAATGTTCAGTTTGCACCACTTTGAAAAACATGGCAAAGGGGGCTACAACACCACAGGAAAAGAATAATTCTAAAAACCTTCTTAACACCCATCGTGAGACTCAAGCTTTAGAGAGAAAGAAAGCAATCCATCATCGAAGTGAATCACTCAGAAATCCGGAGCGTTATATGTGTTTGTTGATCGATGGTATGGATAAAAAAAAACTTGTTTGCCACATTTTTATCGCATCCCTAAGGACATTGGAGATGAAGTCCTTGTGTAAATGCATTTGGTTGGTGCTTTGGTATACAATGGAACTGTAATGTCCAAGGTTTTCTTCACATATCCGAATGTGCATAATGATCCAAACCTTATAGTTACTGTCATTCATCGTGTTTTTCAATCATGGAAGGGTCTTTTGCCACCAACTCTATATTTGCAACTTGATAATACTACAAGAGAGAATAAAAATTCTACAGTCTTTGGATATTTAAGCATGTTTGTTGAAAAACAGGTATTTTAGAAGGTTAAGGTAAATTTCCTTCTGGTTGGCCACACTCATGATCACATTGATCAAATGTTTAGTACTTTCTCTAAGAAGTTGGCATGTAACAATGCTTTTACTCTTCCGATTTTATCTGAGCTGATTTCAGAAGCATATACTCCAAAACTAAAAGTTCAACACCTCACACAGATTTATAACTTTAAGCACTTTTGCTCAATGGGCCTTGATAACAGTGCTAAGGTTTTGGCTCCATTGCACAATATTAGTTTCAACCATGTATTCTTGATGAGGAGGATTGATGAAATAACCCTTTTATTTGCAAAGCAGTATTCATCTTCTCCTAGGTGGGAGCCTAAAGAGGGATGCAGATTCTTATTGCAGGTGCCTAATTTGTCTACAGTGTATGGTGCAGAACAATCACCATATGAAGATAAAAACAATACAGAAAGATGTGGAAATGTGGTTGATCAAAGTAAAAGTTGGATGCATGAACTCATTGAAAAGAAGAGACATATTGAGCGTGCAAAAAAATATGCTGGAGATCAAGATGTATCTTGGTGGGAGGACTTTTTCAATCATCAAGAAGAGATTATACAGTAGACAATTGCAGGTCATTGACCAATTGATGTTCCATTCACATGGGATTTTTGTACACAAAGATCCGTGAATGTGGCCCAAGCATGTAATGCAGATGCACTTCAAAGTTTTATACATCCACCAGAAAGAAATATTTATGTAGGCCCAAGGATGACAAAAGAGGCAGAAGCGAGATGGCTAGGAAATTTAATAGAGATAAATGTTGGAACACTTATTGCAGTACTTGCTGATGGTGATAAGGCTAACAGACCATTTTGGATTGCAAAGGTTTTAGAGATAACTATAGATATTGATCAGAGAAGAATAGAGGCTTTGATGGTGCATTGGTATTACACTAAAAGTAGTAATGCATTCACATGTAAATATAACTTAGAAATGGTGTGTGATACTAAACGAGCAGGCTCAAAAAAGAAAAAGAATATTCGAAGCACATCCACTCTTAAAATGCATGATGTAGATATTCTTGTTTATGATTTTTCCTTGACAAAAACAGGTCACTTGAGGAAAGCAACCATCAATATGATAAAACAAAAGCTTCCAGATGTATGTGGTACAGAAAATCATAGGCCAACAAGAAGATTTGTGCATGATCCTGCAGAATTTGGTATGTACGTGGATGAAGATAGAGCTCTTGTGGATATAGAAGAAGAAGAAGAGAGCTCTCAATAGTATGAGACTGAATCAAGTGCATCAGATGATGAGGGTGTAGACATAGATCGACATAGTTGTGAGTTGCATTGAAGCTCTCTAACATTTTTAGTGCTTATGTAAATGCCTCGAAGTAGTTTGGTTAAGGAAACCATGTTTTGTAGCAATTTTGAATAACAATCAGATATCCACCCATTAAAAATATGTCTAAAATGTTATTATTGTATAGGAATTATTCAGTTTTACATTCTTTATATAGATTTTAGACATGTCAATGTCTTATCATATAGATTTTGGACATGTCAATGCCTTATATAGTGAAATTTTGACTACATTTGGAGCTCTTGTTTTATGAGAAAATGACAAAAAATGTCAAAAAATCACATGTTTTCACTTCATTTTTGTAATATATGTATACTGGTATAAAGGAATCTCAAACATAAGCTGCCATTTGCTTGATTTTTGAAGAGTGTTCTCTTTTTATGACATAGTTCTCGTTTGTTACGACTTGCTGTTGTACTTGAATTTTCACAGATTCAAGTTCAATTGGTTTATTCTTGACCAATTTGTAGTGACAAGAGTGTTTAACTTCTCGTCTTTAGATTCCTTTCTCACTGATGATTTAGATACCTACCTTGGTTGGGAGCTTAAGGAATCTCTCTACTGCATAAGTCTAAGCATCTACTCATGCTTTCTAGATTTGTACAAAAAATCCCTTTAAGAGTAGGCAAACATTATGTTTAACCTTCCACAGACCTAAGTATCGTCTTCATGGTTGCAGACTACATTCTTGGAATTTCTTCCCTTTGTTCAGACTTGGAACAACTTACTCTTTTCACAATTATCCGTTGGATAAATGGAACCTGAGTGAATCTTTCCCATAAGAAATTTTTTTGACATTACTTGGGCAAACTTTAGAGTAGTTTATATCATAATTTCTTGGACAATCTTACCAAGATTGACCTTGTGACTAGAATAAAGACTATCTTTATATTTAAGATCTCTTGAACTATCGAAAGCTTTTTGCTTACCCATGGGCTTTTAGAGATCTTTCCTCTACTCCAGTCCAACCATATACTAATGCCTTTTAGATTCTAAAGCTAAGAATCTTTGCTACACTTACGAGTGATATCAACCATCAGAATTTAATTACCACTTCTAGTGGTTTGGGATTGCTGGGGAACTACTTGCTATCAAAGAGTTTGAAGAATTTTGTTCTCACTACTTGGGAGAATGTTATTCTTCAAGGACTTGGGATTCCTTCTAGGGAATCAAATAACCTGAGAAAATGATTCATCTTGGAATTTTTTGCAATACTAGAAGGATATTTGAAAGAAATTCTATGACTTTCAAACCATATCCAGAAACTTTACTGATTGAACTCTATTCATTTCATGAGTATCAAACAAAAGAATAAGTATCAGCTTTAGGATATGGTTTCCCATTCCACTATGAAGTTTGACTTGAACTTTCATTTATGTGATATTGACTCTTGTTCTTGAGTTTGATACAGATTCATTATTATTGGTCAATCTTTAGATGTTACTAGAGTACTTAAAACATCTTTTGACGATTGATCCAATAGTAATAATACTATGAACACATAACTTTGAACTTTGTAGCTTGTTTAGGAAATGTTCATGGATTGGAGATCCATTTTCTTGGAACTCTATATTCCTAAATGAAAAAAGTTCACAAATCAATTCATGTCTTTAGGAACTTATCTCATTCTCTAAAGATTGCTTACTTTGGTCTCCTCTTGAAGCTTCAATTATCTTGAATGATATCAAGAGTTAACTCTCTAAAAGAGTTCTTTCATGTTTCCATGATTGCTTAGCAAGTTGCATTGTCACCAAAGATGCAACTACGGAACCTAACATCCACCTATTGAACGCCGAAGTTCAATTGATGCTAAGGCTCAACCTTTGATTTCCATCACTCCTTGGGATGAAATCAAATGAAAACTTACAAAAGTCTCATAGTTTTTCTTGGCACTTTGCATCCTTACAAGGGATGCTAGTTATGGAATAAAACAACTATCTTATGAACTTTAAAAGTTCAGCTATTATAAATTCCATTCAGCTTTATTTTCATTTTGATCACGTCTTGGGATAAAATCAAATAAGAGCATTCATTAGAAAGTGCTCAAGTATCTAAGAAAAACTCTTATCATCCTACTTGGATGCAAGATTTCTTAAATCCAAGCTAACCACTACATCTAGGCTTGTCATTAGTATTCTCTAAGTTTTCTCATAAACTTAAACTCATCATGGAAACTTTCAAGCAACACTATTTTCTTGCCAGTCCAATGAGCAACTAAATTGAACATTTCACTTTCGAAAGGCCTACTTTTCATAATCGAGACTCAAAATTTGTGAATCCTAAGTATCATGTTTGAGAAAAACAAACTAGCTACTTGAGTTGCATGGAAACAGGGAGCTACCTAGTTTGCGATTTTCCCTAGCTATCTAAGCCAAGTTAGAAAAGTAGGTAACGATTAGGAAAGTACATTTGTTCAACTACTTAGCCAAAAATCAGCAAAAAAACCATGCCTCATCATATGCCAATGCATGTTCTTCCATGCAAATGCATGTGAGTGCATTCATGTGTTTTGCATGTGTTTTCCTTTTCATGCTCCAAACTTAAATCAAGCAATTTTTGAGCTTGACATGTTTCCATCCAATACTCCATGCACAAACAATCTATCTTCTACCTTACAAAAAGCTATAAATATACATTTGCACAGACTTGAGTGCATCCTATTCCTTTTGCAAGCAAGAAGAAAATGTGAATTGTGCATGAAAACATTCTTTTGAAAGGAGAGATACACCAATAATCATTTCTTTTTTGGGCATGAATGTCTAGATGCATGCAACTGCTTGATGTATTTCCCAATACTTCTATATCTGTTTAGCTTTCATTGGGTTCGTAGCATTTGCAATCATTCTTAAAAAATGAAGATGACTACCATGCTACCAACGAGAAGTTGAATAAAAGAATCTATATACGAGAATGAACTCAGAAATTTTAGAGAATAGCTTGCAGATCACCATAAGAGGTGGAAGTGAAGATGATGGGACCACTACGATCACCATGAGTTCTTGAGGCAGGAGATGATAAGAGCAACGTCTCCATGAAAGCTTTAGCTCTGATACCAATGTAAGAAACTAAGAATTACAACCACCACATGCTAGAGAGATGACTCTTCTCCCAACCTTATGCCTGTATATATAGTTGTTCAAATCAATGAGAACCACAAATGTAACTAGAGTCCATAAGGGCATGTGCAATCTCCTCCACTCCTTTCATATCTTCCACTAGAGTTTACTAGTGGTTGGAGTGATCTTGACCACTACTTTAGTACCTTCCACTAGAGTCCTCTAGTGCTTGGTGTACTCGCCTCTCGATTTAAGTCCACTAGTCTCAAGTTAACTCACTTGAACTTGAGTTCGGAGGCTCTAGAGCTCCTTGAGCAAAACTCTCCCCATGCTCCCCATGGGGGTTGAACCGAAGATCTCCTCCTTCACAACCTTGAGGCTTGACCACTACGTTAAGTGGATCACTTGTTTAAGAGAGCACATGGACTTATGCTTTAGTCTCGAGATCATTGGCCATACACATGGGTGACCAAATGGTGTCCGATTTCAGATCTTCCTGAACCGGACAGACCCTTAGATCATAGACTTACTTTATTACACTTGCTAAGCACAATGGAAAGAAGAAGGAATCTAGCATGTCTATTGTTGAAAATTGAGCAAATGCAAAGAGTGATGAAGCCAACATGGCTCAATATTTTTTGGCATGTGTTGTTACATGTCATTATGATGCATCTTTGAATTTTAATTGTATGGTTGTGAGTGAGGCTGATTCCGATTCGTTCTTTGATAGTGGTGCTTCAAAGCACATAATATCATGCAAAAGATTTTTTGTATATTTCAAAGATGCACCCAAAGAAGGACATGTGGTGTGCGCAAACAATGCCTCTTATCCTATCATTGGAGTAGGAGAAATTTAGATTACGACTGCAAATGGAGGCGTGATTCTCTTGAAAAATGCATTGTAGGTACTCGTTATCAAGAAGAACTTAATTTCAATTCTGTTGATTGCCAAAGTTGGACTTCATGTACACTTTGTTGATGATAAGTGTATGGTTCATGATTTTTGCAATGGTGATATTATCATGATGTCGAGTACATTATGTAATGGTTTTTATCACATGGATACATACAAGACGGCTGCCTCGAATGCCTTGAATGCTCATACTTCTTCCATGGCTGAAATGGAGCTTTCGCATGCTTGTTTTGGTCATTTGAACTTCAATAGTTTGCTTTACTTGCAAAAGAACAACATGGTTATTAGTCTGCCAACACCCGAGTCCATTGAAAAGCATGCATGTGAAGGTTGCATTCTTGGAAAAATGTATCTTGCTTCTTTTTCAAAAGATATTCACACACACACACTATAAGAAAATTGCAGCTTATTCATAGTGATGTATGTGGTCCCGTCAAAGAGTCCATCTTTTGGGAAGCATGTATATTTTTTACCTTCATTAATGATGCTACTCGCCATACATGGGTGTATCCTATGAAAGAAAAGAATGAGGTACTTTCTTGCTGCAAAGCATATTTAGCTATGGATGAAAATTTTTCTTCACAAAAGCTTTTGACTCTATGCATAGGTCCTAGTGAAGAATACATGTCACATGAGTTTGATGCTCTTCTTCATGACAGAGGTATTTCACACCAATGTACGATGCCATATACACCTCAGCAAAATGGTGTTGTTGGGTGTAAAAATAGAACTCTACTTGAAATGGTACAATGTTTGGTTAAAAGAAAGCACCTTCTTGGTAAGTTTTGGATGGAAGCGGTCATGTGTTCAAACTATGTGTTGAATCAATGCCCTACAAAAGCACTGGGAGCCATCACTCCTTAGGAGGCTTGGAGTGGACATAATCCCATGGTTAGTCATATGTGTGTGTTTGGTTGTTTGGCATAATATGCTCTTATGCCATCACAACAACATCATAAACTTGATGACAAGGTAAAGGAATGTATATTTTTTTGTTATAGTGCTAAAAGTAAGGGATATCATTTGTATCATCCATTATTGAACACAATTGTAGTGAGTCAAGATGTGGTATTTTCTTAAAATTCAAATTTCCCTCTACTTAAATGCAAAAAACACCCAATAGTTATCTCACAAGATGTGTTCTATACACTCATGCCTTTTTCCCAAAATGGTGCACTTGACTACGGCCATGTAGACCAGCCAACTCATGCTCAGAGGGCTAGAAAGTTCAAACAAAATAGAGCTGAAAATGTAGAGAATTTCCAACCAAACATGGTTGAAATGTTTCTGCCAAAAAAAGTCAAAACTATTGGAAATTTCTAGCCACATATGGCTGAACATTTGTGACAAAATATGGCTGAAAATGAGCACGAAATTCAGCCCATGCATGATGTGCATATTGATGATGTATTGCATAATCAACACATGTCTATCGAGAGTGCACAAACTATGCCAAAGTGGTTGAAACCAATTTTGTAGACTGCAAATTGAGTGCACCTTTACTTGGTAGAACAAGATCAATCTCTCACCATGCATCAAGTAAATTTGTGGATTATTTTCGTATTGCAATAGCATGTAATGAAGAGCCACTTTGTTTTGAAGATTCATGTGATGATCCACTATGGATGAGTGCTATGCAATCAAAAATGGATTCCATACATAGGAATAGTGCTTGGGAGTTATATGAATTGCCAAAAGGAAAGAATGCCATTGGTACAACGTGGGTCTACAAGATTAAGAGAAATTCTGATGGTAGCATTGATCGCCACAAGGTTAGATTGGTTGCCAAAGGATATGTGAAACAATATGGCATTGACTATGAGGAAACTTTTGCACCTACTTCATGCATGACTACCATTCATACCGTGGTTGCATTGGCTACCCATGGAAGTTGGAAAGTGCATCAGTTAGACATAAAAACAACCTTCTTGAATGGTGATTTTCAAGAACAGGTCTATGTGAAGCAACCTCCTAGATTTGCCATGAAAGGGAAAGAGGTTTATGACAAAATTCATAAGCACTTAATTACTATTGGCTTCACATGTAGTCCAATTGAAAGCACACTCTATGTATGGAAAAATGGGGCTGATCTTATAGTGCTTGTTCTTTATGTCAATGGCATACTCTTGACTGGGTCATGTGATCCAAAACTTGACATTCTTATGGATGATTTGCAGCATACTTTTGATGTCACTTATCTTAGTGTTTTGAGCTACTACCTTGGTATCCCGTTTGTATCCGTTGAGGGGGGAATTGTTATGCATCAAGCAAAGTATGTCAAAAACTACTTCAATGTTTTGAATTTGAGGATTGCAAGCCACTTTCCACACCAGTTGAGACAAGATTTAGATTTTCAGTTGAGGATTCTAGTGATGCATTTGACGCTTCTCTTTATGAGCAAGTTGTCGGATGTCTTATATATGCATGCAATACAAGGCCGGATATAGAGTATGTAGTTTCGCAATTGGGTCGATTCATGCATAGCCTTAGCATTATGCATTGCCAATCGGTGAAACATGTGTTTAAATATCTCAAAGGCACTTTGAGCTTAGGTCTCTTTTATGGAAGAGATATTCAGCCATGCTTGCATTCTTTTAGAGATAGTGATTGGGTTGGTTGTTATGATACTTATGTGTCCACTAGTGGTAATTTCTTTTTTATTGGAGACTCATGCATATCTTGGTTGAGTAAGAAGCAACCTACAGTGGCGACATTAAGTTGTGAGGCTAAGTACATGTAGTTTTCATAGCTACAGTGGAGTGTATATGGTTATGCCTATTCATTGATCTTTGCATGGAGATTGATGTTGCTATGCATATTCTCACTGATAGTTAGAGTGCATTACCTATTGCACGAAACCCAATGTTTCATGCACGTACCAAACATATTGAGGTGCATTATCACTATGTAAGAGAGTGCCTTCATGTAGGAGATATTAATTTGGTATATGTGCCTACACAAGAGTATGTGGTGGACATATTGACCAAACCTCTTCCACGAGAAAAGTTTGAAGCTTTTCACAAAGTTTTAGGCTTATTTCCTTGTGGGGGCTGATGTGCCACTCCTTGTATGTGTTCACATCATTCGGATTAGGGGGGTTTGTTACACTTACGTGTTCCTCGAGTAGCTTTGATGTGAACCTCTGCCTTATACATGGGCAATTTTTACTCTAGTGCTGGCTAGAGGTTTTTTCCTTATGTTCCCACATACATGAATCACTCATATGTGGTGGTACTTTGTACTTAGTTTCTTTTTATGTCTTGCTGCATTTGTGCTCCTTGTGTGTGCTTCTCGTGTGTCTCTCACATTTCTACACACACCCAAGCAATATTATTGTTATGCACCTTGCCATCATCATGGGATACATTTTGCACAACTATTAGCAATAGTGCACTTGGTGGTAAACTCATCTATGATGACATACTTGGAGCACTCTTGAGTGAGGAAATTTGTAGAAAATCTATGGTTGACACTCATAGTGAAGATGCATATAATGTTTGTGATTCTTACCAAGGAAAGAATCAACAACATGGCAAGAGCAAGAATAAGGAAAATCATCGTCAATAGAATAAGAGTAGAAGTAAATCAAGGAAAAGGGATATGGAATGCCCTTATTTTCATAAGAAAGGACACATGAACAAAGACTGTTATGCATTAAAGAATGCTAAAGGTAAAGGGCAGAATATTGATGGGCATATTAAATAGTTACTTGCACCATCTATTTTGACTGTGAAGATTGAAGAAATTAATGATATGTCTGATGATGCTAATGTGTTGACACTTGATAGTATTGTTCCAAGTGAGGTCCTTATGGCTCATTCTCTTTCTCACACATGACCGCTAGATTTTGGTGCTTCTTTCCATGTGAGACCACACAGAGAATGGCTCTCTAATTATGCAGCAAAGTTTCTTGATACCATGAGACTTGATGACTCTTCCCAGTGTGACATTGTGGGGATTGGAGATGTCATTGTGCAGTTCATTGATGGTTCAAAATTTACTATGCATAATGTATGCCATATATCTCAGTTATCATGCAGTTTGATGTCAATTGGTCAACTTGATGACCTTGGTTACAAGGTGGTTTTCTATGCTCAGTCCTTTTGTATATCAGAGGGCAATATGGTTATTGCAAAAGGAAGAAAAGTTAGCTCACTTTATCCTTATTTGTATCACAGAAAGAACACTTGTTAGCTGTTACTGAATGGCCTATGGCTTGTATTTGGCATGGTCATTTGAGCCATATATCTCATAGTGGAATGGAAATTCTTCTCGTTCTCACTACTTATCTCTGTTATCTTTCTCTGATTTCGCATTTTTTGAGTATTGTCAATATGGAAAGTACACAAAAAATCTGCCTGTGTGTTCAATGCCCACTAGGTCTTAGGTGGTTTTCTTTACTTTGTCACTTTCATAGATGATGCTACTAGAAAATTTTGGGTATATCCTATCAAATCAAAGGATGAAGTATTCCCTACTTTTAGAAAATGGCTTACTTCAGTTAAGAATGAAAAAGGAACTTAGCTTAATGCTTTACGTTCAGATAATGGGAGTTAGTATACCTCACATGAATTCAGACTTTTCTATCAGTCTAGAGGGATTCATAGAGAGTTTACACCTCCTTATCCCCGAGTACAGAATGGTGTAGCTGAAAGGATGAATAGAACTATTCAAGATAGAGAAGTTTCTACATTGCATCATGCAAACCTTCCACAAGGATTTTGGGCACAAGACGTATTAACTGTAGTTCATGTGATTAACCTTTCACCTAGTATTGCCAAAGGTCCAAAAGTGGCATAAGAGTTATGGACAGGGAAGCCACCATATTATGATCATGTTTGCCTTTTTGGGTGTGAATCATATGTTCATATATTCAAGAATCTTAGAAAAAAGTTGGACCATAAGTGAAAGAAATGCATTTGTCTTGGATATGGTCGAGAAGGACAATTTGGATATCACTTATGAGATCCTGAAACACGGTCAATGATCAGAAGTAGTGATGTCATTTTCAATGAGTCTAAAATGCATAAATAGCCCTATAAGGAGGTTGAAGTGAGAAGAGTGGTGTTTGAGGATATTATTCCTCTAGTTAGCATGCATAAAAATGCTACACATAGAGACGTTCAAGAGAATGTCCAATCAGAATAGTTTGCACATGTTTCTGTTCAACAACCATTGAGATGTTCTGCACGTGTCTCATATCCACTTGATGGATATGTTCTAGGTTTAGATTTTGTTATGCTAATAGATGCCGGTGAGCATTCTTGCTACAAAGAGGCTATGCAAATAGAGGATCATGTTAAGTGGGAGCATGCCATGAAAAGTGAGTTGGATTCTATTCACAAGAATGGTACTTGGGATGTACCTTTGCCAAAGGGCAGGAAAGCTTTACCATACAAAGGGTACATAAGCTGAAATTAACAACAGATAGTGCTTCTCTAAAGTATAAAGCACAAATTATTGCAAAGGGTTTTAAGCAACAACTTGATGCTGGTTTCAAGGGAATCTTCTCTCCACTAGTCAAGATGACTACCCTGCACATGTTTCTTGGATTCTTTGCAATGGAGGACTTAGAGCTAGTTCAAATGGATGTGAAAAATACTTTCTTGCATGGGGATCTTAGAGATGAGATCTATATGGAACAACCAGAGGGTTATGTAGCTCATGGCAAGGAAAGTCTAGTTTGTAGGCTCAAGAAGATTTTGTATGGACTTAAACAATCCCCTAGACAATGGTACCAATAGTTTGATGCTTTTATGAAGTCTCAAGGGTATTCACAAAGTAGTGAGGATCATTTTCTCTACACAAAGAGATGATTAGATGGTAGCTTGATATGCTTGATAATTTATTTCAATGATATGTTCATTACTGGGAAGTCCTCCTATGACTTGTCAATTCTCAAAAAGAAGTTGAGTCAGACATTTGATATGAAGGATTTTGGGGATGGGAGACATACTCTTGGCATGTACATTACTCATGATAGGAGTAAAAGATGCATATACCTGTCTCAAAGTGAGTACATATCTAAAATACTTCACATATTCAATACGCATGGTGCAAAGGCATTGAGTACACCTTTACCCACATATGTGAAATTGAGCAAGGAATTCATGACTGAAATTCCCTATCAATCTACTTTTGGTAGTCTCATGTATGCTATGGTAGCTACGAAACTAGACATTGCATTTGCAATGGGAGTCCTAAGCACATATATGTCTAATCATAGCAAGAAACATTGGGAAGTAGTCAAGATGATTTTGAGATATTTGAATGGCAGTAAGGACAAGTATCTATGCTTAGGTAGAGAGAAAGCATCCATTATTGGTTACATAGATTCTAACTATACGGGTTGTGTAGACAATTGTAAGTCTACACCAGGGTACATTTTTTATTTTGTTATACGTGCTATCTCTTGGAGATCTCATCTTCAAGAATGTAGATTTGTTTCCACCATGGAAGCAGAGTATGTTGTAGCAAGTGAGGCATGTAAGGAGGCATTGTAGTTTTCTCATCTTGCTTGTGATATGGGTTTACCTCAGCATGTACCTCCTTTGCTCAATGATAGTCAAATTGCCATTGCTTTGGCTAAGAATTTGGTCTATGATGCAAAGACCAAGCACATTGAGGTGAGGTATCACTTCATAAGAGATTGCTTAGCCACTGAGTGCATTATTCTTGAGAAGGTTCAACCTCAAGATAATGTTGTAGATGCTTTGACTAAAGCTCTATCACAAGATAGCTTTTGACATTGTTGTCACTTGATTGGGGTTACTTGATTCATGATCTTAAACACTCACTTATAAACAATGTATCATGCCCATTAGGTGGGAGGTATAGTCTATATACTTACACTTAGGTATTCTTTATCATTCTTCATTTTCTCCCATAGTTATTTTGGTCATATTGGCCTTTAGTGGAATATTGTTACCCTTAGTTTCCGTGTGAAAGGCCAAATGGCCACCAACCACTTCTTTGTATATGTTCTTTAATAAAACCTATAGTGGCATGGTTAGTCAAGGATTATAAGTTCGAGTGCATTTGTAACACTTAAGAATTTTGTGTTCATGCTCCTTGTGTACTATGTTTTTCTGTATATTCTGCAGGCTCCCTATGGAGTACCGTCTGCGGCCCTAGGAGCTCAATTTTGTACTCTCAGAATATCATCATGGAGCTCTTCAGAAGGAGAGTGCACTATGGTGCTTTGCTATCGAAATACTTCAGATGCTTCACTATGACTCTACTTCTCTCTGAGACTAGTGTCTGTAGTTTCTAGTGCTCTAGTTTCTTCTTATAGCGCTCCTTGGACTCTAGAGCACAACCTCGCTGATTATATATACCAAAACTACACAACATTAGGAGTAGGATAGTAGAGCAGTGTGCACCGTGTGGAAATCAAATGAAGAGAAACATGGAAGGAATCATTTACCTCACTCGAGGAAGTGTGCTTTGGACATTTGTTGGTGTAATGATCACTCAAACCCAAGGATTTCATACATGGTGCTGCGTCTTTTGATAGTTAGAACCTATGTTGGGTATGTCCATACTCACCATATTTATAACTCATGATCAATTTCTTGGGTTGGTATCTCATTTCACTAGTCTAGCCCGCTGGGCCGTTTTGCATGTCACGGTTAATTGGAGACAAATAGAATAGTGTCACTCATGAAGTGTTTCCAAGGATGGAGTTCTATGCAGTAGCCATGGGCTGTGTTATCAAAACAGAACTGTTGCAAGTCATTGTTGGTTGTCTCAAGTATGCGATAGGTAGTGGCTCTACTATCCCCTTGAGGTAGTAAGATCCTCTACCATGTTAATGCCCCTGTTTATAAAATATCTTTCACTAGAGAGTGTTTTTTGCTTCACCTTCCTTGATGTCTTTAATCTCTCTTGGGAGCCTAGTAACTCTATCCACCTCACCACTCACAAACTTCTATTGCATTTAGAATCTATGTGACTCTCTTTGGAGTTGTAGTGAAGAGTCTTCCAATTGTCTTGTTAGGGAGGGAACCTTGTTGAAGTGAACTTGCATATTCTTAATATAAATATCCATGGATAAAATTTCTTCCACCAAAACATATGATGATAAACGGTCCCAAAGCTTATGGATGGTGCTCATACGAAGTGATTTCTCCAGTGGCTTCTTCGTGAGAAGGTTGCCAAGTGCTTTTGGAAACTTGTTCACAAAGGCCTTCATTCCGGTCATCAATTCAGGGAAGCATTCACCCTTTTTAACATAGGGTTTTTTCAATTCATTCAACACTTTGTTGGTGGAGCTCCCATTTTGCAATCCAACTACAAGTTCTTCTTTCATGGCCTACCATGTAAGGAAATGGTCATCTTCAAACTATTGCTAGAAAAATACCCATGAATGCATCATATTGGCCTTTTAGGTTGTTGCTTTTGTACAATAACGTCATACATGCTCATCTTGTTCTTTTTAGAGATACTCCTTGAAAGATTGGGAAGTTGATATTGATGTTAGAGAAAGGGTATGCAAGGTCTCCTTGGGGCATTCTTATCTCTAGGAGGGAGCACATGGGTGGAGAACGTCATGATTCCTTCTCTCTAATGCACTATGATAGAGCCTTACTATGATTACTGGTCCTATGATAAAGGCATGGTTAGTGATGCAAAAAATACTAAGGGAAGTATGATGAGATAAGGTTCTATTCATAGATCATTAAGTACACATGTGAAAAGAATCACTCAACCCCTAGCTGCCATCTTTGTGTATTGAATTTGTCCAGATCCTACCACAATTGTATGGTGTCAATGATGTTTTGAAATGTTCTTCCATGTTCCATAAAAGGGGTAGTTAAGACCATTCATGGATATTGCTAAAAGCGACAATTAGTAAACAATGATAGATGGGCTCATTAATTCACATGCATCAAGGAAATGTTAAAAGTAATCTAGTTCTACGTCGAGCTAGAGCATATGTTTTGCACTAAGTAACTTCAATTGAAGGATTTTGAACCTTAGGAAACTCAAATCACATGTTTGAAGGTGCAAGCTTCTGCAAAAGGAGGCATTGAACCACAAAAAAAACACTACAATGAAGCGAAAAAGTCACCAGGTAGCTAAAGAGGCAAAGAGGGCATGTGAAGATACATAGAGGACATGTGAAGAGTCATGGAAGGCACCCATGGTTATCTAAACACCGCCCAAACTCCTTCTAATTATGTGTGGATGGCAAGAAATTAGGTTGTTGGTTATACATATGCTATTGTGCAATTATCTATGATAGGAGTCCTTATTCTCTTATAAACTCTCCCAACCTTTCCAAAGGGTTTTTAATTTTCTATAGCACCATGTTAGAAGTTCATTTTCTCTGTCTAAAAAGCTTGACTTTTATCATACTTATTAGAAAGCATATAAATCAAGACTTCAACACCGAAAAGGATTCTAGGAAAATCCTCTTGTATTGTGAGTTATAATTGTATCTCTCTTTGTTGTTCTATCTAAATGCCTCTTAGGAAGATCAATCTCTCTAGTGTGAATGACCTCACTAGTCAGTACTGTCCAATTCCTATGCTTGATAAATCATTGGATATATCTTATTGTCTAGTCTATGTGGATTAAATGGTGTGTACATTGGATTTGGGAATTGAGATTTTTAGTTGTTTCATTGATTGTTGATTTGAGTGTAGCTAGCTATTGGGGATACTCCAAGCTTCCTATTTTGCATTAGGAGAAATCTTCCAACATTCGCATGAGAGCAACCCAAAGACATCAATTTGAGTGCAAGAAGATGCATTTGAATCCCGAAGTGAAGCAAGAAAAGATCATTAAGTAAATATAGGCTACATCAAGGGGGAGCATCTAGAGGAGTGCTAACCATGAAAGGAGTAAATTTATCTACAAATATTACAGAGGTTACACATGCCAACTTTCATCATGGCTCATAATTCCAATGTTATTGAGAAGCTTGAGAAGGAAAACTACCAACATTGGAGGTTTAGGATGCTCAACTTGCTACTAAGCAAGGATCTAGGTGGCATCATTCATGGATGAGATGTCAAGGCAGTACCATTGGATCCTTTGACACCTAGCCTCATTGAGTTGAAGATGATGAAAGATTGGAAGATGTGAAATATAAATCTAATGTTCATGATCTCATAATTTTTTAGGAGTCATATGCGTGAACATAATCAATGAATGGGGACAACTGAGGACAAGTGGGATTACTTGAAGCATATGTTTTCCACTAATACCAAAGCTAGGAAGGTGTAGCTCAAGAATGAGCTTAAGAATCTCAAGAAGCCAGATAATCTATTAGTGCATGAGTACATTATCAAAGCCAAATGCATTGGGGACTTCCTTGTAAAAATAGGTACCCAAATGGATGATGTTTATATAATGATCTCTTCTTTGAATGGTGGAAGATGACAAATGAAGGCTATTCACTTCTTCTTTGTATGATAGAGATAGCATGTCAGACCTTGATCGACATTCCACACCCGTGATCAATAAGGAGATGCTTTAAGGAGGTAGCAAAGGTAAATGTTCTCAATCTATGCTATATGGAAGAAATAGAGGGTAAGTTAGAGGAAAAGGGGGAGGTAGAGGTAGGACAAAATAAGTCCAAGGACACAAATGTGGATGAAGCTAAAACATTCTATGCCAAAGGAAAATGAAAAAAACAAAGATGTAGAGGCAGGTTTGGTTACAAGAATGAAGGCAAGAGAGGTGAGTGCTATTCATGTGGAAATCAAGGCCATTGGTAAAATGAATGAAATACAAAGAGGAACAAAGGTAAATGCTTGTTATGAAGGTAATAACCAAGTTTTAGCAATTAGTCATGCCTATAGGGATCACATGTAGGACGAAGATGAAATATGGTCCACAGATAGTGGTTCTAGTAACCATATGTTATGTAGGACAGATATGTTCACTAATTTGTTGATTCTTAAGTACAAAGGATGTCTTGAGATAGGTGATAATGCAGATCTTGGCATTAGAGATATTGGAGAAATCAGATTTCAAAATTCTAAAAAAAGCACCACACTTCAAGAGGTATTTCATGTTCCCACTATTACTATGAATCTCGTTTTAGTTATTTGGATGGTAGAGAAGAGTTACTTGATCAAATTCAATGACAAAGTAGTTTTCATAGAGAATCCAAATAATGGCTTCAAGCTTATTGCCAAAGGCAAAAGGCAAGGGAGGATGTTCACACTTGGAGTCAAGGTAGATTCTACTAAGTATATGTTCATTGTGGGTGGATCCTCTAAAACCGTAGCTTTTGATCTATGGCACAAAAGAATTGGCCCTCCTAATGTATAGAAGCTCAAAAATATGTAGAAGGATGAATTTATTAAAGGAGTTTAAAGCTTCACCACACCTAACTTGAAGGCGTTATGTGAAGCATGTCAATTTAGGAAGCAACCTAGGAGGCCCTTGAAATCATCGACTTATGTGGCTCCTAGGGTTTTGGATTTGCTCCACAAAGATGTATGGGGACCTTAAAGAGAGCCATCAAATGCAAGTAACACGTATTTTGAAACATATGTTGATGATTGTTTTAGAAATATTTTCTTGTATATCATCAAGAATAAGAGTGATGTGTTTGATACATTCAAAAGGTTCAAGGAACAAGTTGAGAATGAAACAAGCCACAGGATCAAAACTCTAAGATTACATGGTTGAGGAGATAACTTCTCCAATAATTTTACCAAGTTCTTGGAAGATGAAGGGATGAAGAGGCAAGACACATGCATGTATACCCTCAAACAAAATCATATTAGTGAAAGAAAAAAAGACCGATTGTAGAGATATACAATGATCACATAAGGATTTCATGGTGCTACTCCAAATGATTTTTATTAGCAAAGGAAGCCTCACTTGTCACATCTAAGGTCCTTTGGATGTGTATGCTATTTCCAAGTACCTCCATAGGGGAGGGAAGGTAAGATGAATGCTAAGGCAGAGAAGTGCATCTTTATAAGCTACTCTACAAAACAAAATTGACATAGGTGCTACAATCCCATCACAAAATAGCTTAGAGTATCAACGAATGTGATATTTGATGAAGTCAAGCCATTTCATGAGCCACCTAAGGCATATTAGGTTGAAGATGTTGAGGAATCAAAAAACCTCTATGAAGACAAAACTAAGGCTAGCAAAAAGTTTGAGTTGCCCCTCCACTTCCAGTACATCAAGGAATCCTTCAGCACTCAAAGCAAAATTACAGGAAGGTGAAAAAAGATTGAAATGTAGCCATAAATGATTTTCTAAGGGTAATGTGGAAAGGGACTTCCACTCTAGTGATGTTGAAGATGATTTTGAAGAGGTGGAAACTCCTAATGTGAAATAAAAGAGGGATCAAAAGAGGTATTCTGCCATAAGTAATGAGCAAAGGTCAGAGAGGATTAAGCACACTATTCAAAGGCTAATATATGGCAGCTTCATTGCTAGGCATTATTTTTTTATGTCTTAGGTTCTGAACGACATGTAACCATGCACATAAGAAGAAGCACTCAAGATAAGGTATTTATAGATGCTATGAGAGAAGAGATGGAATCTCTTCATGAAAATCAATCATGGGAGCTTATACCTAGGCAATATGACATGAAATTTGTTACAAATTGGTGGGTGTACAAGATCAACAAAACTCGGATGGAGCCATAGGCATTTATGAAGCTAGAATTGTGGCTAAGGGGTTTACTCAAAGACATGGGATAGTTTATGAAGAGATATTTAGTCCTCTTGAAAAAATGAATACAATTAGGATATTCATTGCCATTGATACTTTGAAGGTGAAAATTTTTCCAATTATACACAAGAATGCTGTTCTAAATGGTGATCTTAAATAGATTATCTACATGTAGCAAATCATGGAATATGAGGAACCTAGAAACCCTAATTTTTTAATGCATACTCAAGCAAGCAAACATCAAGGACATGAAATCGAAAGGCATGTTGAGTGCCTTGTTAGATGTGGATATGTAGCAAGTGATGGCAATCCTTTACTTTATGTAAAATGGATTGATTAGAAGTTAGTGTACATATGTATATATGTTGATGATTTAACCATAATAAGTGAGGAAGATATAGGAATCAAGAAAATCAAGGCCTTACATGATCCTTTTTCTTGGTTTCTTGCCCTCATGTCCACTTGGACCATGGGCTTAGGGAAAAAGCTATTATATGCTTATACCTTGAAGCATATTCTCAAGATCCATAATGTTTTTCAAGGGGGGATATTGTAAAGCATCTTCGATAAGGTTCACGTAATGATAACATTAGCTACTTCCTAAGGATAGAGAAACTTTAAGCATAGCTTAGTGGTTAAGTCTCAAGAATGGAAAGGAGGAGGTCTTGGCTTGAATCGCCATGAGTTGCATGGGGAGAGTGTTTTGCTAGATGACTCTCTAAATCCTTCTATAAGCATCTAGTCAATTTAATGTTATTTAAAATGCATCAAGAGAGCTAAATAAAAGTTTGACTATGCCTACCACTAGTGGACCCTAATGGAAGTTCATAAACTAATGGAGGAGATCACACAACCATACGTCCACTACAGTTACAACTGAGGTCACAATTGATCCCATAAAGTATATAATGCTAGGTTGGGAGTAGAGTTAGATACCATTATGTCACATGCATGGAGGTTAGGTTCTAGTGATATTACAAATGTCACGCTCACCCTAGTCTTTGTCATCCGAGAATTAAGAAAACTTATGAATTTCAGAAAAGGCAATTTTATTGGCCAAGTATATAGAAAGATGTATAAAACTATGTACTTAAATATACAAGGTATCAAGTAAATGAAGCATATACGTTTACGATTCATAGTCTTTAACACACTTTCGACACCATTTAACTCAATGCTTCTCCAAACTTTGAGAAATGATTGCTTAAAATGAGGACTTTGCTTCTACGAAAATTTCTAGTCCCTAAAATGTCATACCTTCAATGTTTTGCTTATTTCTCTTAGCACAAATATTATTTTTCCAAGTTCTTTCAGTTATGAAAGTAGAAGAGAAGAGCTTTCCAACAAGCTATTACTTGCTAAAAACTTTGCACTACACACCAAGTTATTGCCTTCACAAGATGTCCCTGTATGAGCTACCAAAACTAGAAATCTTGCCTGTTTTAGTAAACGGGCTTGTCTAAATATAAAAGTTGTCAACTAAGCATCAACTTGCAGCAAGAATTCGATGCCACGCATCAAATTGGTGTGTTTTTGGCCACTTTTTCAGTACCTGAAAGACCCCCATGCACAGTTATGAAGAAAACCACTTTTATGTGGGAATTCGATGCCACACATCAAATTGGTGTGTTTTTGGCCACTTTTTCAGTACCAGAGAAGAGCTTTCCAACAAGCTATTACTTTCTAAAAACTTTGCACTACACACCAAGTTATTGCCTTCACAAGATGTCCCTGTATGAGCTACCAAAACTAGAAATCTTGCCTGTTTTAGTAAACGGGCTTGTCTAAATATAAAAGTTGTCAACTAAGCATCAACTTGCAGCAAGAATTCGATGCCACGCATCAAATTGGTGTGTTTTTGGCCACTTTTTCAGTACCTGAAAGACCCCCATGCACAGTTATGAAGAAAACCACTTTTATGTGGGAATTCGATGTCAGGCATCAACTTTATGCTGAAACTTGATGCCACACATCGAGTCACTTCAGAAAACTCAAGTTTTGAAGAAGACTTAATAGTAGATAAAACGTAGAGAATAAAACAAGGACTTATCAACACAAACTCGATGCAAGGCATGGAGTTACTTGGAAAACTTGAACTTTTGAACTCATTACCACAATAGCCAAAGCATGAAGCTGGAAGAGAGAGTCTCATACACAGAACTTTAATTAGTTCTTCTCATAGATATGAAAAACTCATAAGTTTACAAGTTCTTTCTTACTTTAGAAGACCAACTATTTCGCAGTCATACCAAATCTCTCTTTCTCACATTCTCTCTTATTCTCTCCCTCACTTAGCATCTCTTGATAGAAACTAGCTTATATAGATTTTCTCAATCTCGTGACTTTTGAAAATTCTACAACTAAAGTTAAGTCTAACTTTACAAAAATATAGTACATATGTGAAATTGTCCCTTCACATAGGCATGTGATTTTCTTCTTAGAATTTAACCTTGAAATTTATGTCCAATTTGTGATTGGTTCTCCAACAGCTCCCCCTCAATCACTAATTGACATTCTTTGTTTCTTCATATCTTCTTCTTTTCTTTTTAGTCCTGCCATACTTTTGAATATGCTAGTCTTCACACCATCCAAGCTCTTTGTCTTTATATCTACTATCTAATCCTTTGTAGAAATGTACTCCACTTCAATTTCTTTCTCCATTACCTTTTCTTTGAGGAAATGCTATTGTATCTCTATATGTTTTGTTCTTGCATGAAATACTGGATTTTCTACAAGATAAAGTGAACTCATGTTATCTCCATGTATTGTAGGTATACCTTGATTAATGCCCAAGATTTTGAATAATGTCTGCATCCATATGCCCTGCTTAGCTGCTTCTACAAGTCCTTTGTACTCAGCTTCAGTTGATGATAATGCTACTGTATGTTGTTTCTTTGAACACCAACTTACAAGCTTATCACCAATGTATATCATGTAGCCATGGGGTGATCTTCTGTCATCTTGATTACCTTCCAACTCTGAGTCACTAAGGCTCTCAACTTCAAATATGAAGTAAAAGAATAATAATCCTTCCTTAATGGTTCCTTTGATATATCTCAGAACTCTTTGACCTACAATCCAATGTGGATCCTTTGGACAATGCATGAATTATGAAAAAACTCCCACTCCATAACTAAGATCAGGTCTTGTTAGTGTAGTATAAATCAAACTACCCACAAGAGATTGATACTTCCTCATATCTTTGTATTTTGCACCATCATATTTACTCAGCTTGTGATTGACTTCAAGTGGAGTTGAAACTTCTCTCCAATTTTGCATAGCAAACTTCTTCAATAGGTTCAGAAGATACCTTTCTTTTGATATATATATATATATATATATATATATATATATATATATATATATATATATATATATATATATATATATATATATATATATATATATATATATATATATATATATATATATGTATGTATATATATATATATATATATATATATATATATATATATATGCCATAATCTATATAAGTGACTTGCATTCCAAGAAAGTAAGATAAATTTTCTAGATCACTGATCTTGAACTCTTTCTCATGTAATCTCTTTACCTCCTTGATTCCTTCATCTAAAGTACCTGTCATTATAATGTGATCTACATAAATACAAATGTAGATTGTACCTTCCTCTCTTCTTTTGATGAGTAGACTTGGATATCCTTTTGAAATTTGATATCCAAGATCATTGAGATACTTCATCAGTCTATAGATCCATGCTCTTGTATCTTGCTTCAATCCATAGAGTGCTTTTCTCAATCTTCAAATAGATTTTGGGTAAGTGGAGTTTATAAACCCTTGAGGTCGCTATATGTACACCTCGTCTCATATGTATCCATTGAAGAATGCATTTTTTATGTCCACCTAACTTAGAGTCCATCCTTTTGAAGCTACAATAGCAATGTTTGTCCTTCTAGTTGACATCTTAGCTACAAGACTGAGAGTCTCATCATAATCTACACCATATATTTGGGCATAGCCTTTCACCAGGAGTCTAGCTTTATATCTGGCTATACTTCCATCTGCAAGTTTCTTCGCTTTATAAGCCCATTTATTTCCAATTACCTTCTTACCATTTGGTTTAGAAACAAGTTCCCAAGTCTTGTTCTCCTCTAATGCATTGAATTCTTCCTTCATTGCTTCTTACCTTTTGCTTCATCATAGTTCTAAGGCTCTTCATCATCTTTGACCATATATGCATAGTTCTTCTGAGTTATGTAAGAAGTAGCATAAGAATATCTTTCTGGTTGTTGCCTTCTTGTCCTACTTGACCTCCTTGTTTCACATTCTTCATGTGTGTCTCGATACACCTCTTCATCAAATATAGGATCTTCTTCATGTCTTCTTGTTAATCCACTTTTGGATGTACTTGCTTGCATATACTCCTCATCCCCATTCACCTGCACACTTGATTTTCCTTTCTCAAATCTTCTTATGTCTTCTTCAAATTCTTCAACTATATGACTTTGACCTCTATACAAACTTTTCTGTTCATCAAATGTAACATCTTTAGGAATAAGAAATTGTTTGGCTAGAGGATTCCAGAACCTATAACCCATCTACTTTTCATCATAACCAATGAACACATATTTTTCTGCCTTTGGTTCAAGTTTATGTCTAAGTTGTGATGGAAAATAAGCATATGCAATTGATCCACACACTTTACAAAGATCTAGTGTTGGTTTCTTACCCCACCAAGCTTCATGTGGAGTCATTCCATTTAGAGCTATACATGGTAATGTATTCACAAGATATGTAGTTGTATTGACAGCCCTAGCCCAAAGATAATTTCGACAGTTCTTCTCCTTCAGCATAGCTCTAGAAAACTCAACCAAAGTCATGTTTCTTCTTTCTCCTACACCATTTTGTTGTGGTGTATACCTGTAGTTTATTTCTCTGGTAATACCTACATTCCAAAGATAATCATTGAACTCTTGGGAGAATTATTCTCCCCCTCCATCACACCTCAGTCTCTTCTTCTTTTGACCTGAGTCATGTCGTGGGCTATATAAACTCAAGATGATGCAAAATTTGTAAATGATTGAACATGTGTAGCTCATGATTTTGAGGCTATCTCAGATGAAAATGTTTGGCATGCAATGCTTTTTTCATCTAAGGTTTGCTAGTTTTGTTTTCTTGTAGAAATTGGATATGGCATTCTGTTTTTTTAAGCTTGTGTCATATTTTATACATGTTTTTGAAGGCTCTATTTTGGAAAAAATGCAACATTCTTCCTTCCCAAAAGATGGTTATCTTAGAAATTCTCATAAATTGCAGCTTGTTCATAGTGATGTATGTGATTCTATGTGGACACCTTCATTTGGGATTTAGCGATACTTTGTGAGTTTCATTGATGAATCTCCATGCATGCATTTTTTATCCATTGAATGAAAATTCTAAGCTGTTTATGTGCTTTAAACATTTTTTAATTATGGGTGAAAGCTCTTCACCATGTTGAATGGGAACCCCCTATTTTGGTCAAAGGGGGAATAAAGTCTATGAGGTTAATGTGTTTCAGGCTAAGCATGGGATAAAACATTATTTTATAGTGTCATATACAAGTCAACGAAACGGAGCTAAATGGCTAGTGCATACTTTAAGAAATAGCCAATTACATGCCTTTTTGTCATATCCTACTCATTGAGGCTTTTGTAGTGTTTCCTTTGCATTTGATTGTTGTGCAATGTCTATCTACAGTCTTTTTGATGACAATGGTCCTCATTATTTTGATGAAGCATTGAATTGAGACAATTGGACGGCGTTTATGCAATCAAATTATGATGGTATTAAGAAGACTCGTTGTTAAAGTTATAAAAACACGCAAGTGTTTCAGAGTAAGTCCATGATCAACAGGACTGATCATGGTCCACAAAGGAATAATCCACATAATGTGCTTAAAAATATTCGCGGATGAGAATGTTTTAAGGTGAAATGAATGTTGTAATGGGTGAGTTTGTAAGGGTTCTAATGTTCAAGACCCTTGGAGAATCCTTGGATTAAATCCTTGTATTTATCCATGGTTGTATCCATAGTGGAAATCCTTGGCTTATTTATTAAATTGAAGCCTCTTTTAAATGGTTTTGATCTTGTGGATTAAGTATCCTAATGTATGATAGAGTTAGCATTGGGAGACGCTTCTTCTAAGTTTCATTTTAATACGTCTGTGAAGGGAAAACCTGAATTAAAATAGGAACCATGTGCTAGCCTTTGATACGTGTCGACATAAGGGACACTCGGAGGGACACTTGAAAGTTCCCTATGACATGCACCTCCTTGGCCTAGTGATATATATATTTGTGGAGTAGGATGGATAGATATGTATAATTATTGTCACTTGGTGAAAGTTATCATCTTGAAGCGCACTAAACACTCAGGAATCAGTGTGTGGAAAATTCATCCTTGGTTTCAATGCCCTATATCAACGATAATTTTAGCAATCATAGATGGAATTTATGTATTCCACTTTACAAATCGTTCTTGACGTGAAAGCGATTGTATATGCTTCTCTGAGAAAGCATCCCTTCAAATAGAGCAGTTATCTAGCCTAACTTGGAAGAGTAGTGATCCACCACAAAGTTTGCTCCCCCTTTTGAAAAACGTACATGCCTTCATACCGATAGAATTAATCTCCTTGCTACCTCACAAATTCGAAGTCATAACATCTTACTCGATGATAAAAGTGGATCAATTGCTATAATAGATATCCTTGGCAATCATAGTCCTATCTTCTTTTATCTATTATGTCGTTGGGCTAATCATAACAAGGAAGGCATCGAGAGACAATGTATCAATGCTAGCTTGAAGTGATGTGGAGTTGACACATATACTCATCTTAATTCAAAAGAAAATATCTTAGGTGTGTGAGGGAATAGGTGTAGGTGGTTGAAGAAGAATCTTCGCTTTTCCATTTTCACTTGTAACTAGTGACTTAGCCCCTGCTATTATGATGATCCTTTGTGTTTTAAAGATGGGAATTCTATCATTGTTACCCTATTTGATAGAAGAGGGTTGAGTTCCTCGTGTGAAACAAAATACTATCATCTTCCACTCTCGCATTCTCATCACCCACACACACGTACACACAGGCAAATAGATGAAACGACAATTCCATTCTTGTGTAAAGATGGTCTTGAACTTTCTCAAACGTCATCAAGCGATTATGATGTGTTTGAGAAATCATACAGCAAGATGGCGTCTCTCTCTGTCTCTCTCTCTCTCTCTCTCTCTCTCTCTCTCTCTCTCTCTCTCTCTCTCTCTCTCACAGAGTAACGAAGGAGGACAATAGAAGCAGGTAACCAAGCAGATGGTTAATCGGCGAATGTGACAAATCCATTTTCAAATGTAAACATGAATCACTCTCTCTCTCTCTCTCTCTCTCTCTCTCTCTCTCTCTCTCTCTCTCTCTCTCTCTCTCTCTCTCTCTCTCTCTCTCAGAGTAACGAGGGAGGACAATAGAAGCAGGTAACCAAGCAGATGGTTAATCGGCGAATGTGACAAATCCATTTTCAAATGTAAACATGAATCATTTGTACAAGAGGGTCAGATTATCGGACCTGTCTTGATTGTGTATGTACAAGAAAGGATCAAACGCATATTCTGCATTTGTATGAGCTAAATCAGACGTCATGCCAATGAGCATGGATATTTCTTGCAATCGGTTTAACAGAAAGAGGGCTGAGCTTATGCCTCAATCTCATGGAAGGTTCATGTATATAATGTGTGTGTTCCTTCCTGCTATTGATTTGACAAGATTCTGATCGTGAGCTTGAAGAGAAAGTTCTGAGTCCCGAATGTACACAATCATCTGCGTCCATGAGTATGCAGAAACGCCTGGTTATAGGCAAACGCTCAAGCTTCAGCGTTCAGACATCCTAATTGATACCCTTTTAGTCAGGAAGCTCGCTGAATCAAATGATACTTCATTGCCGCCTGTCACAACCAACTCATTTCTTGTCGTGAAAAAAGGCTTTTCTTCCAGTTCAGCACGGCCGTCTCCGTGCCTGACGATGTACCATACTTTGCTGCGATCTCTTGAAAAATCTTCGTGGACATGCTTCTTTTCTTCTCTTCTTGCAGGCGAATGAAAGTCTGTCGTATATATGCTTGACATGAGCGGTTTCAGTGAGCCGGATGAGTTGGAATACGTGTCCATGTCTGAATAGAAGTCCAGCGCACTTCGAGGTGATGCTTTGCTTGCATAAGAAGAGTAGCTACATTCCTTCCTAGTTACAAAAGGATGCTGGAGAAGCTGCTCTGATGTCCATCTGTCCATCGGATCCCTGCATAAGCACTTACTTAGAAAGTCTCTAGCCTCTGCAGATAACGATTCTCCCACGGGAGGTAGAGCATCATCAGAGCATGCGATCCTTACGAGAAGTGGCTCTAAGTCCTTGAAAGAAGTTCCGCACGATGGGTCGCCCCAGGGGAGTCTGCCGTGTAGCATCTCAATCAGCGTGCATCCCAGGGACCATATGTCGGATGGAGGTCCCTGATCTACCCCTTGCAGCACCTCGGGAGCCATCCACAGGGGGGTTCCGGCAATTTTACAGTCTGCCGAGGTTTCCCTGAACGAAAATTCTCTCGCTGCTCCGAAGTCTGCTAGCTTGATCTCCCCATTTGCACCTAAAAGGATGTTGCTCGACTTTACGTCGGAGTGAACAATGCCCTCTTTGTGCAGGTAGCACAAACCTTCGAGGACTGCGCGCGTGCAGCCCGCTGCTACGTTCTCCTCCAGCTTCCCCCCTGATCTTCGCATGAAGTCTTGGACGCTTCCGCCGGGCATGTACTCGAGGAAGAGGTTGAACCATAGACCTTGATCGTGAGGTGAGACGTCGGCGCCGAGGCAGCGAACGATCCTCGGAGAGTCCAACCGCCGAAGGATTCGCAACTCGTCCTGCAGAGAGGAGATATGGGAGACAGAGGAAGAAAGCGGGGCGGACTTCACCACGATTACAAGATCATCATCGAGGCTCAGGGCGAGGAAGACTGTGCCGAAAGTACCAGATCCAAGGCGGGGTCCGCGTTTCCACGGTCGTGCAGGAAAGATAGCAGCATATGTGTGCTGCTCCGAAGGCGACATGCGTCTTGGATGATACTCGAGAAGAAGAATAAGGCAGCAGAACAAGCTTACCTAGGCAATGCGACTACACAGTTGGAAATTGGCGAGGATCTGGTGGAGCAGGGACGGAAATATGTGTCGTTGATAATGCCGTAGATGGCGCTTTCGTGTGATTTTATGTTCGGGTACTGAAAATGTCGAGGTCTGTGTGAATCTTTAAACTTGAAAGTTATTTTCAACACCGCGTGAGAATATAGACTGATTTCGTAGTCCAGATCCGACGACAGAAAGTTACAAAATGGGTAAATCGACGGTGCTGTGAGTCTGACCTGTCTCCTCTTCATGCACAGACGACGACCGCCAGCAGGAGAAGAAACAGTCAGAGTGAGTTGAATGCTTGAAACTTGGTTCACAGCCGACATTGTAGCAATGTGTTAAGAAATGGGATAGTCAAAGCAGGCAAAATGAAATGGCTGCATAACATATCGTAAAGACTGCTTCACAACGGCGGGGATTCAAACCTCGAAGGCTGGGTCGAATTGGCATCCAAGACTTTTCTTACAACCCATTGATTGTTTCATTAACATGAGGCTTTCCATATTATTCAATGCACGTGATTCTCAACACGGTTTGACTAGATTGAACCACCATTAGAAGCATCTATCTAAGGCAAACTTCACATAATAAAGTGGAACTTATAATTTGCACGTGTTACCTTAGCCATTAGCCTCTCAAGGTTGGGCGTAGAGTTTTGATCCTTATAGGTTTTAGCTAGATACCTTTCATGATTAGTCCCTTAGCCTCTCAAGGTTGGGGGTTGATTATGCCAAGGTTGTAGTTGAACACCTTTCATGATTAGTCCCTTAGCCTCTCAAGGTTGGGGGTTGATTAGTCCCTTGGCCTGTAAAGGTTGGGGGTAGAGTTTCAATCCTTAGAGATTGTAGCTGGATACCTTTCATGATTTGGGTGGTGAGCTATCAAACCAAGTCCTTGGGAAGACCATTCAGCCTCTTTGATTTTGTCTATAGATTTGGCTGCCACACCACCCTCAAAGGAGAAGCCAAGGAGGACATTATATTTTTCCTCAGATACTTCAGAAGAAGCACCACTGTCAATGAAGCATTTTTCTCATTTAATCCCTAGGTTGAATATCAAGTTTCCTACTTTTAAGGGACTCTCTTATGAGGATGCAGATGATTAAGTGAGGAGATTCATCTCCTTATGCCGCAAATGAAGTCTGTAGAACCAAGAGGATGCAATGTTGGTACTCTTCCCATCTACATTGGAAGGCCTTGCCATTTCACTACATGGAAGGCACTGAAGATGGCATTCTCACAGACATTCTGACCAAGCGACTCCTCGAAAAGAGCTCTAGATTAGCAAGAGAGCCTAAAGCTCAGATCAAGTGAATCCTTTCACGAACTTCAAACTAGGACAAAAGCACTTGTTTCACGTCTACCACATGCTCCAAGCAATTTCCTAGTAAAACAATGGATAGAGAAAGCTCTATCCAAGTCATCTCTACAGAAGCTTCACAAATCTCTAAGATTGGATGCAACATGATGATTTTGTTGGACCTGCATCATGCATTGAGGAAGCTAGACTACATTTTCAAGGGGATGCACAACCAAATTATGCATGAGACTTAGACCCTATCAGGCAACTCAAGAAGGAGTGGGAAGCCTTAAGAATGCAGCAAAGTCACCAAGAAGAGAAGTTCATGCCACCACCACCACCACCACCATACAAGACCACAATGATGATGAAGTAACTAAATTCTTCCATGATTTAGAAGATTTGTGGATCACACATGACATAGGAAGGCAGGTTTGGTGTACAGTATGTAGCAATAGTGGACATTCCAATGTTAATTGTCCTAACAAGGTAAGTTGTGAATTCTGTAGCAAAAATGGTCATGAACCAAGAGACAGCTACTACCTCAAGGGAGCATAGCACTGAGGTAACCCTCCAGTTCTTGATTTGTATTATGCTAGTACTTCAAATGCACTTGAAGCTAGGCAAGTGGCAGCAACTTATAGGGAGGAACAACAGGGACTCGAAGATAGAAATGAGGAAAAGAAGTTTGGTTGGAAGGGCCAAGTAGACATTGAATCAGCTTATGAGAAGGTGACTACTTTGTTAAAGGACCAACCAGCAAGTTCTCAGGAAGACACACAAGAGGTGAACATTGAAAAAATATTGAAAGGTATTCATCATAAGGTTAGTCTATACGAACTCATAAAAACGGATTCAAAAGTAAGAAGTGACTTGTTGAAGATTATACACTTTGCCTAGTTCATCCCACCTTCTTACATTCACCGTTGTTCGTCTACTCGTCGTGCTCAGGGAAGCCTCACGAAAGCTCACATAGAGATGAATTTGTACTTTTCCACCTAACTACGAAGCTGCTCCTCTACATAATGAGTTACTTCTCTTGAAGTCTCACATGAGAGTTCTAATAGACTCTCCTCGCAAGTCCTCTACCAAGTGGGGCAAGTTGCCTCAAGTGATGCCATGTCACATATGTACCATCTAATTTAAGAAGTTGTGCATCCATGATGTGACATTGTGCCATGTCGCATATGTTGGAGTTTATTGACCTCCAAAATATAGCTGGAAGTAGGTGGAACCCCCTAGGAACAAGTTGACCTTCTCACAAACTTTATCAAAGAAAACCAATCATGCTTGCAGAGATTACTATTCTCTACTCACTTAGAATTATTTTAAACTGTTTTAACCACATATACTGCAGACCAAGATCTTTCCAATGAGCCAAAGAACACTCAAATTGGATAAATAAAAAAGGAGATATGACCTCTCCAAGTTTAAGGTTTAATGGAGACCTTCAGCAGCGGTGAACCCGAGAACACACACTACTTGCAGAGAGTACCGCTCTCAGCTCACAAATCCAATGCTTATAAAAATTGAGAATATGAAATTAGAGAGTAAGATCTTTCAAATGATCTATGAAACATGTAATTTGGATATATAATGAGGGAGATACAAGCTCTACAATCTCAGCATACAAAACTACAGCAGCGTAGAGATACACATATGACTCTCTTGGACTTCCCACAAGATCACGACTTCTCTCCTCTTTTTATAGCATGGGGAATTAATCCAAAACCTCCCTAATACATCTAAATTCGTGGTAGACACTTGGGTGGAGGTATTACATGACTCAAGGGCTCAAATAAGCAAAGTATTGATGGACTTTGAGAACTAGCAACATCGACCTTCGACTAGGACACCACTGGAGCTCCCTTGTGACTCACTAATTTGACACACCATGTTCTAGAACTCACATGGTATTTTGGCTATATTTTATGAATAATATGAGCCTTCTTGAAGTATTTGAAGACTTCCGAAAGGTATTTACATAATTTGAAACGTGTACCCTACATAAAACAAATGTTCGCAACATTCTACCCCTCAAGTTTCAAAGGGTATTTCCTTCATGCCAAGAATATAGTTGAATCTTTGAAGCTTTGGTTCATCCAAGGATTTGGTGAAGATATGTGCAACTTGATCCTTTGTTCCCACAAAAGAAACTTGTACTTCATTTTTTATGGCCTTCTCTCAAACATAATGATAGTGAACCTCTATATGCTTTGTTCTAGCATGAAAAATAGGATTTGAGGTCATATGAATGCTGCTCAAGTTATCCCCATATATTAGTGGTACATCAACCTGCACATTCAAGTCATGAAACAACTTTTTAAACCACATAACCTTAGTAGTAGCCAATGCTAAACCTCTATACTCAGCCTCTCTAGAAGATAAAGTGGTTGTAGGCTGTTTCTTTGAACTCCATGTTAATGTCTTGTTTCCTGCTATTACCACATATCCACTTCTGGATCTTATATCATCTTTGTTTCTAGCCCAATCTAAGCAGTCTTTTTGCTGCATGTATATGAGGTACTCTAGGTTCATGCATAAACTGTGATAATACTCCCACGGCATAGCATATATGAGGTCTAGTTTTTGTTGCATAAATCAAAGATCCTACCATGGATCTATATGCATTCATACCATGCAACTCATCACCTTCCTTTGCACTCAGCTTTACATTACATTCCATTGGAGTTCTCTATATCAACCACATACCTTCATCGCTATACACAATTTCAATCCCAAGAAAGTATCTAAGCAAACCAAGATCTGAAATTTTAAATTCCTTTCCCAAATTACTTTTTATCTCATCAATTGCTTTTGCATCATTCCCTGTAATCAACAAGTCATCCACATAAATGCATACAAAGACACACATGTCATCTACATGTTTTACATAAAGTGAAGGATCAACATGACTCGCTGTGTATCCTTGCGGCATAAGATACTTTACCAACCTTGCATTCCATGCCCTTGGTGCCTGTTTAAGACCATACATTGCCTTCTTTAACCTGCATACATGATTAGGACATTTTGCATCCACATAACCATCTCGTTGTGACATATACACTTCTTCACTTAACTCACCATTAAGAACGGCATTCTTTATATCGAGTTGATATATATTCCATATTTTACTTGCAACTAAAGCCAACAAAGTTCTCACTATTGCCATGTTTGCTACTCGACTAAATGTTTCCTCATAGTCCAATCCTTGAGTTTGATTATATCCTTTTGCTACAAGTCTAGCCTTATATCTTGACACACTACCATCACTATTTCTTTTAATCTTAAAAACCCACTTGCAACCAATTACCTTTTGTTTTGGTGTCTTTGGAACTAAATTCCAAGTCTTGTTATCCTGTAGTGCTTCCATTTCATCTCTCATTGCTTTCTCCCACTTTTCATCTCCCTTTGCCTCATCATAACATGTGGGTTCATTTTCCTGCTCAACTTTTGTCATAAAAGCATAATGATATTCATAAAAGATTCATAAGTATACCTTTGAGGTTGCTTACTCACCCTTGAAGTTCTTACCTCCAATGCAAATGCTCTTCCTTTCTTATTAGGAACCTTTGATGATTCTCCATACTCATATACACCACTAATTTCCTCTCCTTCATCATTAACTTCTTCACCTCCATTTATGACCTGCAAACTTTTCTTATCTACATACCATGAAAGTGATTCATCAAAGTTTACATCTCTTGAAACAACCACCTTATTGATATGAGGATTATAACATCTATATCCTCTTTGAGTATCTGCAGAACCAATAAATATACACTTTTCTGATTTCATATCAAGTTTTGATCTCACTTCACTAGGTACATGTACATAACATACACAACCAAATACTTTCAAATGACTTACACTTGGTTTCCTTCCAATCCATATATCATATGGTGTCAAATGATGAACTCCAACAGTAGGTACTCTATTCATAATGTACACACTTGTGCTAACAACTTCAGCCCACAAAGAATTAGGCAAACACATATCATTTAGCATGCTTCTAGAGGCTTATGCTATGATTCTGTTTCTTCTTTCTGTGACTCCATTTTGTTGTGGAGTATACCTGCATGTAACTTCTCTTTTGATACCTTCATCATACAAAAAATCAGTAAAAGCTTGAGAGAAATACTCTCCTTCTCCATGAGATCTTAGCTTCTTAAAAATCTTCCTGTTTGCTTCTCGACAAATGATTTAAAATTTTTGAAACAATCAAAGACTTCACTCTTATGTTTAATGAAATGCACAAATTTCATTCTACGATGATTATAAATGAATGATACATAGTACTTATTACCAGCTAAGGATGCCTCTTTAGTAGGACCCCATACGTCTGTGTGTATAAGGTCTAGCAATCCACTACTTACATAGCTTGAATGCTTGAAAGGCTGTCTATTCTGCTAACCCATTTGAAATGCTTCACAAAGATGCACCATATGTTGCCTAGCATGATCAGGTAATCCTTCAACAATCCTCTTCTTTGATAGCTCCTTTAACCTGTGTACATTCATGTGTCCAATCCTTTTGTGCCATAGATCAATCTCTTCTATTTGATGCATATCGTAAGAGAAATAGTTTGTATGATTTGGGTTTACCTTGAATTTAAACAATCTACCTTGTTTTTGGCCTCTAGCAGTTAACTTTCTTTGCTTTGGATCCTCAATGAAGCAACCTGCATGATTAAATCTTATTTGCAAACCTTTTTCTACCATTTGCCCAATGGACATCAGATTCTTAGTAATTGTTGGCACATAAAGTACATCCTTCAAGCAATTTGTCTTGCTCTTATCTTGCATAACAACATCTCCAACCTGCATAATCTTATGTGTTGTATCATCTCCTGTTTCAACATGACCTTTACATGAAGGATTATGCATATTAGAAAACCATGAAGCATCATGTGACATATGGTTAGAGCAACCACTATCTACATACCATACATCACTATTGCAATTCATCTTAGTTTCTACATTCATCATAAGAAGAGAATCATAATCATCACTTTTACCTTCAACTACATAATTTCCTTGTTGTTTACATCTTCTTGAATAGCCTCCTCTTTGATTACCACCTTGATTATTTTCATTTTGATAGCAATCTTTGGCATAGTGTCCATACCTTCCACATATATAGCAATTGTTATTATCTTCACTCCTTTGTCTTTGATTATAGTTGTAGTAGCCTCTCATACCTCTAGCGCTTGATCTTCCTCTTCCTCTTGTGTTGAAGAAGCCAGTTGAAGTCCCTTGATCATCGCTCCTTCTTCCTCGACCTCTATTTGAACCTCTTCTTCCTCTATTTTCACCTCTTGATGATCCTACATAAAGAGCTTGTCCTTGAGATCCTTTTTTATTTGAAGTAAAGCCATTTAGATTCATCTCCTCCATGACCATAACAACAACAAGCTGATCAAATTCTGGTAATTCTCCTCTAACATGAACTGAAGTAATGAATGGTTTCCATCTCTCATCATCCTTGAGTCCGTTGAGAGTATGTGCAACCAAGTCGTCGTCCTCCACATGAGCTTGAATTGATCCTAATTGATCTGCAATCTCTTTAACCTTCAACAAGTAATCATTGACCAATGTCCTTGTATCTTTATTTATGTTATTCAACTCATTTTTGAGTTGAATCTTCCTTGCTCTTGTACCTGTAGCATACAACCTTTCCAATGCAAGCCAAACATCTCTACTTGTGTCTAGATCTTGTATGTGTCCTACCATTGAATCTTGAATATTTTGTGATAAAATGAATATAACCCTTTTGTCTCTTTCATTCCAAAGTCTAAACTCCCTCAATTGATGCTGATTTGGATCCTCTAGTAATATAGGTTTGATATCTATTCCATCAATCAAACCATACAAGCCTCTACCTTGCAAGTATGTTGTGATCCTAAATCGCCATGCTTGATAGTTGTTCTTATCAAGCTTCTCTATTTGTGCATGTTGATCGCCCATTGTGTAAATACTAAACTTCCTCCTTTAACCTTCCTTTTAGATATGTGTGATAAGAAGGAGTATGAGATTCACCTTTGTAATAAAGTTTATGCACCTTTCTTTGCTTGGATGTTGCTTGAGATGATTCCTTGCTATCTCCTTCTACCTTTGTATAGTGTCGAGTGGACACCACTGCAGCTCCCTTGTGACTCACTAATTTGAATCACCATGTTCTAGAACTCATGTGGTATTTTGGCTATATTTTATGAATAATATGAGCCTTCTTGAAGTATTTGAAGACTTCCCAAAGGTATTTACATAATTTGAAACTTGTACCCTACATAAAACAAATGTTCGCAATAGCATATGTACCATCTCACTTAAGAAGTTGTGCATCCATGATGTGAAATTTCCTTCCCCTTGAAAGCATTTTCGTCCTCAAAAGTGTAGATGAAATGTCTGTAATGGTAGAAGAAAGTGCTCCGACTTCCTTGAACCCCATGTACTCTATGTACATTGTCATCTCTGTGTGTTGTTTCCCCATATGCTTCCTTTTAAGAAGTCTCATATAAGATCATATCAAAGTTGGGAAACCATCTTAGTGCTGCCTACTATCTCCCATGTACACTCAACTTCTAAACTATCACTCCCATGACATATAGCATCATCAAAATGACCTAAGTCCATAAGATGTATTGTCAATGGAGTAATAGTACAAAAAGAAAGTGTAAAGTGCTCAGCGTATAGGCTTGAACATATCAAATTGGAGATAATAAACCATAGAATCCTATGAAATATAGAAGAAAATCCCATAATAAGTTACTCCAAACCCATCTAGGAATAAATGATAGATTTCCCTCATAACACTCGAGGTCTTCCCAACCTTGAGTGTGCTCACAAGTAATAGTTTACCTAAACTACCTTGTGACTATGCAATTCCATCATCTAGCTCATATATAAGAATTTCTTGATAGTAAAATGAAATCTCTACATCTCACCAACCAAGAAATCTATGGTTTTTCATCCTTTACCATTGGACTAAGTTCTATTGGAAGAGCATCTATTGGCACAAGTGCAAACTCAAAAATATTCTCTTCCCTTTAGTTTGCACTATGAATGCAAAAGCATTCCCTTTGAGATTGAGATAATCCCTAAATACCCATCCTCCTAACTGATGTTTACACATCATGCTCATGATGTAACACCAACTGAGAGTTTAGTACCCCAATAGCTTAGATATATCCATATCTCCTAGAAACTCTAAAGAAAGGTATCATCAATCTACTCCCAATCTAACTAATGTCAATAACTAGATTATCTCATCTAGTCAAGGACCATCATTGAAAGTAGCATAACTGCTTCTCTCTAGAGTCTATAGGTGAGACTCAATCTAACCATCATGATTAGCTGACCTCCCTCTTGTCTTTGATAGAAGAGTGCCACTTCTATCTAGACAATCTAAAAGTGATAAAGTGAAACTCTCTCTCTTTCTCTCTCTAATCTCTTCCAAGGAAAAGAGCTCTAACAGTGAAAGATATTCCACTTTCCCTTCCCCTTTGAAGGAGATTTTGTTGAATCCAATTGATCCACTCATCCATAATTGGGAGCCTACATATAAGTTCTCCATGTTTTTTCCTTCCAAAATAGTGGAGAATCAAACTCCCATATGAAGGAAAATTACACTAAAAAGTAGAATAAATGAATTCCTTCTAGAATGTAGACTAAGAGATGGTTTCTAAACACCTCCTCTCTCTGAAGGGAAATCATAATCTATTCTTTCATATGAAAAAATCATGTTCTCCTTTCCTCTCTTCCATAACTAATGCATAATGCCCATTAAATTCATTTCTATGAAGATGTAGAACAAATATCCTCTAGGTAATGAAGGTATATGTAGTGAAGAGTGGAGAAAACAAATTCCTTATAAGGGTCAAAGTCCTTTGCAAAAATGGTAAGCAATGATATGAAATGATACCGTAAACACATGTGTATCCATACTAAAGGACTATCTCTGCCAGCCATACTCTATGCATGGATCTATACGATCCAATCAGACTGATGGAATTATCCTTCCTAAAAAAACTCAAAATGAGTATGTGATACCAATGGTGATAAAATCACATATCACATTGTCTACTAGAAGAATAATTCTTCCTTAAACTATGAAGGATGACTCCAAATCCTAAGGAGATGTCTATTAAGAGCTCTCCTCTAATCTAGTGAGACATGATGCCATGAATGATGAGTCCTTTTCTTCCTAGCCATAGAAGAAGAGTGCTCTACCATCCCATACTAGTGGAACCTTCTTCCAATTCACGGTGTCATACTTACACTAAACTGCATATATATTCTAATTATATGTAATCGAATATATAGGTGGACTCTTATGAATCCCATATCCCACAATCATTTCGATGGACTCTAATGAGTCCCATGTCCTCAAACAATTTAGTTTGGTTCTAGTCAATGTGTGACAATGAATATCCCTTTCTGTTCCAAACCAACTGGTTCCTAGGTACTAGGACTAGGTCTAAGTAACTCTCTGTAGATCCCAACATACATATATGTAATGGGTACCCCAACTATTTCTTACTAAGGGATCTATGCTCTAAGTCATAGAGATAGTGTTATGCATGTGGCCTTTTGAATCATTGCTCGAATCACATAAGCACCCGTCGATGCTCTCTCATGAAACCCATCCCTCTGATCCCATCTAATTGGTTTCCTTAGTATTGTAGCAAAAATGCTTCACTAATTTCTCAAATGATGTGTATCAATGACACTAATCACTCTTTGGGTATTTGTTATAATACCCCATAGTCTACTAATCATACTGTGATACTCTTGTGAAGATAAGTAAATCTTCATTACCTTGGAGATTATCATAAATGTATCTCCCCTGCCTCTATGCAACTTCATATAGCCTATAGGATTGCTTGTGCACATTCCCATTAGGGGAAAAAATGAACCCTGCATGGGCCTTTTAGATTCAGGGGTGATTAGTGATGAACCAATGAGAGGAGGGTGGTGGCCATAGTCTAGAGCCTCAATCAAGTAGGCTAGGCCTATGTTTCCTTGGTTTTGGGATAGTCAAAACATCCAAAATAAGATGCTAGAAGTGGTATTTCCTTACTGAGTGGTTTCAAAGACCATGAAATTCGAATTTCACCATTCGAAATTCATTTGAGCCCTTGGATATGGAGTCAATCCAATGGTCAAGGTTGAATAGACAAAATAATGGCGTCTTTCATTGTCCATCATTCGATATGCATGTCAATCTAACGATGAGGATTTGTTCAAAACTAGATTTAGCGCGTTTGCATCTGAGACATCCGATCGCCACCAATCGAATGGACTACAATTGTTCGCGTCCCCATGTAATCTCTCTCTTGCTTTTCCCACTTCCCATGCATTTTATGGAGCTTATTTTGTCTTTTTCTGCTAGAGAATCTAGCCCCGATCGGCGTCCTCCGCGAACGGTGATCATTGCCCACGATTTTGAGTCTCTCTCTTCCTTTTTTCCCACCTCCCACAAATGATGTGACTTCTTGTTTTTGTCTTTTTCTGCAGGAAACTTGTCTTATCGCATCCGTCCATAATGAAGATCCAAGGGTTCTAAATGGCCACGAACCCTTCCCAACTCAAAATGCTATTTTGTCTTCATTTGACAGACATTGTAGTACAATCTTGTCCGTCCATTTGAAACATACGATGGCTCTAAATAGCCACGAGCTCACTTCAGATTTGTGAATCAAATAATGACCGTTGAAAATAATACTTTTATATGAAATACCACTAGTGGTTTTTTATGCCTCCTCAATACTAGGCTTGATTAATTTTAATCCCTGAAAATTAGGGATCCTTACAAGGCCCATGCAGGGTTCACTTTTTCCCCTAATGCTAATGGTGAAGCTATATCTCCTTCCACTTAGCAACCCTATGGTCTCAAACCCATAAGGATTATGTGTAGGCATCCTGTTTCTAATGAAGTTGCTTATTTCTAATATTGTGATGGTATTAAATCCATCAAATACATGCTTATAAGCATGCCTAGAGCTTATTGATGTTTGCAAAAAAGGCATATTACCATGCCATAACATTCTTAGCTAAAGGGAAGTGTGTATATAATGCCATGAGGTGGGAAAAGTATTGACAGCATTTTCCAAGGAAATCGAATCCAAAAAATTTTAACCATAAACTCAATGGTACATGGGCCATCTAACAACATAGGGATTGAGAGGCCCATGGTATGCACACCATAAACTCATACATGTACTCCATAACCTCCAAAAACATAAAAACAAATTTTAGGAACAATTCCCTTTGTTGCATAACCATGTAGTCCCTGCACTCATATTTCTTACAAACAATCAAAAAGTGTAATTCTCCCATGTTGATCCATACTTTTAGAATTGAAACAATGATCAACTTGGATATATGCACTCCAATCCATGCTTGTACATACAGAACATTCCATAAAATAAAGTAAGATGCCTGAAAATATAAAGCATACATCCTTGAGTGCTTTGGTATTGGAATTGCATGCATCCAGTCCTTCTCGACGAGCTTTGAGACCTCTACACCTTCTTCCTCAGATCCTAATATAAACTTTGAAGTCTCCGAAAACATCAGATCACTACCCAAAACATAGAGCGTCATCAAATGATTACCAAAAACATCAGATCACTACCCAAAACATAGAGCGTCATCAAATGATTACCAAAACAATGTAAACTTAACCAAATATGCATTTTTAATCCCTCTTTAGACCTGAGAAAACCATTTTAGGGCCTGAAAAGAATCATAACTGGAATATATATTAGTTGTGCTTCAATTGCCTTCCCGGTTTGTAAGATATGGCTCCCAAAAGGTAGTTGCCAAAAATTTTCCAGACTTTGCCAAGCTCTATAGACCTCAAAAAATACATAATTTCCAAATTTGCTTTTGCTAAGTTGAAAGTAGAGCTTGTGCTCTTTGAAACGAGCCATAGCATATCCAATTTGGAGTTTTCTAGCCCAAGATATGGACTTTCTAAGCGAGACATGCCAAACTAGTTGACTATTGGAGGGGCTCGAGAAAGCATGAAAATGTGATTTTTGGAGTGCCCAAAAGCATTCTTCCATCAAGAAAATTCTAGAATTCTCTCCAAAATCTCAAAGAGTAGTATCTAAAGATGCTTGGGCCTATTTTTTTCCTTTCCAAATCCTCCCTTAGTGCATGGTAATTTGCTTATGCAAAAATGCTAGGCTGATGCATATATGGTTATTCCATGAACTCTATCTTATAGATGTGAGGAGTGAGGATCTTGCTTCAATACTTTGTACTTCTTGTGTGAACATCTTTACTCTAAGAAAATACATGTCATGAAGCCCCATCTCAAGGAGGTCTCACAAATGCTCCATCTGTCAGAAGTACATAAGATCATGGCTTGTTGCACTTCATGAAAAGGCATCAAAAAGGGATGTCGTCTTGGTTAGGTGCTTTGCCTTCTATCCGAGCCACCTAGGTTCCATTCCCATCACCTGCACATGCGAAAACGTCCAGAAAGCTCTCAAACTAGTCTTACAATCCGTCGCTGAATGTCTACTTGTCGTGCTCATGGAACCCTCATGGAAGCTCACACGAAGATGAATGTGTATTTTTCCACCTAGCCGCCGAGCTTCTTCTCTACAGAATGAGTTACTTCTCTTGAAGTCTCACACAAGAGTTCTAATAGAATCCCCTCACAAGTCCTGTACCAAGTGGGGCAAGATGCCTCATGTGATGCCATGTCGCATATGTACCATCGGAGTTAAGAAGTTGTGCATCCATGATGTGACATTTTATATTCATGTCGCATATGTACCATCTCAGTTAAGAAGTTGTGCATCCATGATGCGACACACCTCCTAACATAGATGGTTTCATGGTTGACTTTGCCCCATACACTTTTGGTTGACTATCAGAGCTCAAGGCTATCACCATTTATAAGAGATGAAGCTCTAACTAATGTTATTATAGATGGTGGCCCTAGCTTCAATTTGGTGCCAAATTTCACAATGAAGAAACTAAAATTGAACCAATGAGAGGAGGGTGGTGGCCATAGTCTAGAGCCTCAATCAAGTAGGCTAGGCCTATGTTTCCTTGGTTTTGGGCTAGTCAAAACAACCAAAATAAGATGCTAGAAGTGGTATTTCCTTACTGAGTGGTTTCAAAGACCATGAAATTCGAATTTCACCATTCAAAATTCATTTGAGCCCTTGGATATGGAGTCAATCCAATGGTCAAGTTTGAATAGACAAAAGAATGGCGCCTTTCATTGTCCATCATTCGATATGCATGTCAATCTAACGATGAGGATTTGTTCAAAACTAGATTTAGCGCGTTTGCATCTGAGACGTCCGATCGCCACCAATCGAATGAACTACAATTGTTCGTGTCCCCATGTAATCTCTCTCTTGCTTTTCCCACTTCCCATGCATTTTATGGAGCTTATTTTGTCTTTTTCTGCTAGAGAATGTAGCCACGATCGGCGTCCTCGGCGAACGGTGATCATTGCCCACGATTTTGAGTCTCTCTCTTCCTTTTTTACCACCTCCCACAAATGATGTGACTTCTTGTTTTTGTCTTTTTCTGCAGGAAACTTGTCTCATCACATCCGTCCATAATGAAGATCCAAGGGTTCTAAATGGCCACGAACCCTTCCCAACTCAAAATGCTATTTTGTCTTCATTTGAAAAACATTGTAGTACAATCTTGTCCGTCTCGGATGGCTCTAAATAGCCACGAGCTCACTTCAGATTTATGAATCAAATAATGACCGTTGAAAATAATACTTTTATATGAAATACCACTAGTGGTTTTTTATGCCTCCTCAATACTAGGCTTGATTAATTTTAATCCCTGAAAATTAGGGATCCTTACAAGGCCCATGTAGGGTTCACTTTTTCTCCTAATGCTAATGGTGAAGGTATATCTCCTTCCACTTAGCAACCCTATGGTCTCAAACCCATAAGGGTTATGTGTAGGCATCCTGTTTCTAATGAAGTTGCCTTATTTCTAATACTCTGATGGTATTAAATCCATCAAATACATGCTTATAAGCATGCCTAGAGCTTATTGATGTTTGCAAAAAAGGCATATTACCATGCCATAACATTCTTAGCTAAAGGGAAGTGTGTATATAATGCCATGAGGTGGGAAAAATATTGACAGCATTTTCCAAGGAAATCGAATCCAAAAAATTTTAACCATAAACTCAATGGTACATAGGCCATCTAACAACATAGGGATTGAGAGGCCCATGGTATGCACACCATAAACTCATACATGTACTCCATAACCTCCAAAAACATAAAAACAAATTTTAGGAACAATTCCCTTTGTTGCATAACCATGTAGTCCCTGCACTCATGTTTCTTGCAAACAATCAAAAAGTGTAATTCTCCCATGTTGATCCATACTTTTAGAATTGAAACAATGATCAACTTGGATATATGCACTCCAATCCATGCATGTACATACAAAACATTCCATAAAATAAAGTAAGATGCCTGAAAATATAAAGCATAAAGCGTCATCAAATGATTACCAAAATAAAGCGTCATCAAATGATTACCAAAATATTGTAAATTTAACCAAATATGCATTTTTAATTCCTCTTTAGACCTGAGAAAACCATTTTAGGGCCCAAAACATAAAGCATCATCAAATGATTACCAAAATAATGTAAATTTAACCAAATATGCATTTTTAATCCCTCTTTAGACCTGAGAAAACCATTTTAGGGCCTGAAAAGAATCATAACTGGAATATATATCATGTGCAAGTGGTTTGAAGTGAAGTTGCTTCAATCGCCTTCCCGGTTTGTAAGATATGGCTCCCAAAAGCTAGTTGCCAAAAATTGTTCAAACTTTGCAAAGCTCTATAGACCTACAAAAACACATATTTTCCAAATTTTCTTTTGCTAATGGAAAGTAGAGCTTGTGATCTTTGAAACGAGCCATAGCATATCCAATTTGGAGTTTTCTAGCCCAAGATATGGACTTTCTAAGCGAGACATGCCAAACTAGTTGACTATTGGAGGGGCTCGAGAAAGCATGAAAGTGTGATTTTTGGAGTGCCCAAAAGCATTCTTCCATCAAGAAAATCCTAGAATTCTCTCCAAAATCTCAAAGAGTGGTATCTAAAGATGCTTGGGCCTATTTTTTTCCTTTCCAAATCCTCCCTTAGTGCATGGTAATTTGCTTATGCAAAAATGGTACGCTGATGCACATATGGTTATTCCATGAACTCTATCTTATAGATGTGAGGAGTGAGGATCTTGCTTCAATACTTTGTACTTCTTGTGTGAACATATTTACTCTAAGAAAATACATGTCGTGAAGCCCCATCTCAAGGAGGTCTCACAAATGCTCCATCTGTCAGAAGTACATAAGATCATGGCTTGTCGCACTTCATGAAAAGGCATCAAAAAGGGATGCCGTCTTGGTTAGGTGCTTCGCCTTCTATCCAAGCCACCTAGGTTCCATTCCCATCACCTGCACATGCAAAAACGTCCAGAAAGCTCTCAAACTAGTCTTACAATCCGTCGCTGAATGTCTACTTGTCGTGCTTATGGAACCCTCATGGAAGCTCACACGGAGATGAATGTGTATTTTTCCACCTAGCCGCGGAGCTTCTTCTCTACATAATGAGTTACTTCTCTTGAAGTCTCACACAAGAGTTCTAATAGAATCCCCTCACAAGTCCTGTACCAAGTGGGTTAAGATGTCTCAAGTGATGCCATGTCGCATATGTACCATCTGAGTTAAGAAGTTGTGCATCCATGATGTGACATTTTAATTTCATGTCGCATATGTACCATCTGAGTTAAGAAGTTGTGCATCCATGATGTGACACACCTCCTAACATAGATGGTTTCATGGTTGACTATCCCCCCTACACTTTTGGTTGACTATCAGAGCTCAAGACTATCACCATTTATAAGAGATGAAGCTCTAACTAATGTTATTATAGATGGTGGCTCTAGCTTCAATTTGGTGCCAAATTTCTCAATGAAGAAACTAAAATTGAACCCCACTAAGGTGGCACCCTTAATAGTTACATTAGCTGATCAGCACCACGTTGCACCACTAGGCATTGTTGAGAAGGTACTTATGATATTATAGGGTTGTCACTTTGTTCTAGACTTTGTTGTTATTGCCCTGCCACAAGAGACCTCCTAACCTCTAATCTTGGGAAGGCCTTGGCTAAGACAAGCAAAGACTCTACAAGATTGAGTAAAAAAAAAGTTTTGGATTTCATGAAACACAAAAAATCAACTACAAATACATATGGAAGAAGGATCTGACATTGGAAAAACTATTGGGTATACAGTTCACATACGTAATGACTTCTTTAACTCAGGAATATAATGCATTACTGAATTGGATGATGGAGATTGTAGAGTGTTGCACTTTGGAAATTAGTGAAATAGATGAAGAAGCTACAAATGAAGAAGTTGTAGAAAAAGCTCACGGAAGTCACAAAGAATCAGAAAATGAAAATTTGCACGAATAATAACAGAGCTGGGACAACAAATGTGGGAGCATCATAAATGGCTAGTTTTGAGCAGAGTCCACCTCCCATTTTTCGATATCCCTCAAGGATGGACCGAGGAACATATTGCACATCACAAGCTGAAGTTCACTCCTGCATATAGTGGGAAAGATTTTTCAATAACAATGCCACAGTTGGTTGCTTCTTAGATGACCATGAATTCAACTTAGATCCTGCAAAAGATAGGTCGCTAGGGGTGCGTCTCTTATCATCTTTTAAGCCATCCCAATCTGCATCAGAATATAGCTTGATATCAAAATAAGATGTGAATGGATAAAATAGCCTTTCATTTATGGTACCCTTCAAGTACTTTAAGATCCATTTGACAGCTTCCATGTGAGGTTTTCTTGGTGTATGCATGAATTGACTCAATGTAGTCACCCCATAGCATATACCCACTCTTGTTAGAGTTACATAATTGAAGATCCCAACAAGACTTTGATAACCTCTAATTTCTTCAAGAAACTCTCCTTCATAAGTAATAAGTTTTTGGTTGAATTCCATGGGTGTACCTACAATTTTTTCATTTTCCATTTTGAGCTGGACTAGCATATCATGGATGTACTTCCTCTTAGTAATGAAAACACCACAATCTATGTAAACAATCTCTAAGCCAAGAAAATATATAAGCAATCCAAGATCATTGATCTTGAACTCCTCCTTCATGTAGGCCTTGATCTTCTTGATCCCATTGGCATCATTTCATGTAATGATAATTTCATCCACATAAATACATAGGTAAATAACCTCTGAATTAGTATTCTTAATGAACAATGAGGAATCTACCTTGCTTGCAAGAAAACTTTGGTCCTGTAGGTATGTGACCAGTCTATGGAGCTTGCTTTAAACCATACAATGCCTTCCTTATTTTACATACATAATCAAGTTTGTCTCTATCTTCATATCCTGGTGGTTGAGCCATGTAGACCTCTTTAGAGATCCACCCCTCAAGGAATGCATTTTTAACATCTAATTGGTACAAGTTCCAATTCTTTGAAGTAGCAATACTTAAACTTTGATGGTTTGCATCTTGGCTATTGGTGACAAGGTCTCCTTATAATCCACTCCATGAGTTTGAGCAAACCCGTTTGCTACTAGCCTTGCTTTATACTTGTTTATTGTGCCATCTGAATTCTTTTTCACTTTGTAAATCCACCTACATGCTATTACCTTGATGTATGGTTTTTTGGAAACCAAATCCCAAGTGTTATTCTCTTGAAGTGCTTCAATTTCTTCTTGCATAGCTTCTCTCTATTTTTCTTCCTTGTTGGCTTCCTCAAATGAAGATGGTCCCTTTGACATAGAATCTTTAGCCATATATATAGAATTCTTGGTGACTAGTGATGTGTCATAGCCATACCTTATAGGTTTCTTGCTTTCACTTTGGGATCTTCTAAGAGCTTGATTGGATGACTCTGAAATGTCTTCCAATTTCTTGATTTTTCCTTTGCCCTTGGACTTCCAAGCTTTGAATTCTTCAAGAGAATTGATTTGGTCTTCATCTTTTAAGTTAACATCCTCTCATGTGTATGGTTCTTCTTTGCTTAGATTTGGGAAATCATTTTTTGAATCATAGGGTAGCTTTATTCTCCTGCAATCATCCTCAAACGGAGAGTTATTTTCATCAAATACCACATCCGTAGTAATTGTAAATCCTTTGTTAGTGGGATCACAAGCATTCCTCTAGTCTGTGATGGTATGTGTGCATAAGCAATGCACCCAAAGATCTTACAATGATCTAAAGAAGGTCTACCACCATTCCATGCCTCATAAGGTGTCATCCCATCCAGAAAGTTGGATGGGGGCCTATTGATTAAGTAAATGGTTGTAGAAACAGCCTCTCCCCATAGAAAATTAAGAAGTTTTTTCTCATTCAACATTGATCTTGCAGCCTCTACTATTAATCTATTTCTTCTCTCTGCCACTCTATTCTATTCAGGAGTGTACCTTCTTGTAGTCTCTCTTTTTATGCCTTTGTCTTATAAGAAGGAGTCAAAATCATGTGAGAAGTACTCACCACCTCCATCATATATGAGCCTCTTTAAGATTTTACGTGTTTGATTCTCAAACAATGCCAAATGCTTCTTGAAACAAGTGAATAATTCATCTTTAAGCTTCATAAAATAAAGTATTGTCCACCTACTATAGTCATCTATGAATGAAACATAATAGCTTGATCCTGAAATTGATGGCTCTCTACTTGGACCCCACACATTTGTGTGCACAAGCTCCAAGTAGTATTCATATATGTATCCTCTTTTGTTGAATGGTTACCTATGTGAATTGCCAAATTGGCATGCTCCATATTGATAAATCATTTGTTTCTTGGACACATTTGGGATGCTAAGCACACTCTAATCCCTGCATATTTGCTTCAATGTTCTTTCACCTGTATGTCCTAGTCTCTTATGGCATATCTCCAATTCAGATAGGGTTTGGTCCTTATAATTGAGGAGCTTCTTGATTTGAAGTGAACTTCTTTCTTCATTAATAAATGTAGGCATGTATGGGAGTCTTGATGGCTTCAAAAAAACCAAGTTCAATTTCAATTGACATTCATCTTCTCACATGTAGCAAGCTCATCTAGATGACTTCATTTATTGATTAACAAAGTTACACTTTTGACATATTTTGAGCTTTTGATGAGTTTGATAATATGGTCAATTAAGTACTCTGAGCAGAGGAGTAGAATCTAACAATGTAAATGCTATGAGTAATTCCTTGTAGTATTTCATATGAAATATCTATGCCAAAATCATTACTTTCTTGATAACATTTGTTTTCTCTATTAAATTGTGCATGGTTCTCGTGAGCTTACAATAGCACAATGAGTTACTTCTCATATGAGGGTTGATCATCCTATGAAATAATGCTATAGGAGCATTGACTTGAAAGCATACAAACACTAGTGTTCACATGTTCACCTCCAAGTTGTCTACAAAGGTTGACTTTCTAGGTAGAGAAGATCTCTTTGACATTTGCCCCCTACTAAACCTACCCATCCTCCAGATGGGCCAAACCTGCACATCAACAAAACCAAAATCAAAACTTCTTTTTTGACTCAAAAATGAAAACTCAAAAGCAAAAAATAGTGACAAATTCATGTTCCAACTTAGTAACCATTTTATGCAACACTTTCTTTTCATTAAGTTGAAAAAAAACAATTACAAACTTGGTTTCAATATTCAAGAACGAACTCCCTAATTCACTCTTTTAGAGTCAGCCATTATCTTCTCTAAATAAGTGCATCTAATGCATTCACACATATTTATGAAATACAACTAATTCCTCTCATACATACAGCCACCTCGTGTGCCCAATTAGCCTAGATGTGATTTCACATCTAGTTTTTACATGTCATTCAGACACTTTTTAGCTGCTAACTTTTTGTCATTTTTCTTAATGTGTATAATCATCTGTGCTATCTTTTACTTTTTTGGGCTGGATGAAGAGTATAAACTTTGGTTTATCATGGTTTTGTAATAACCTTAGCAACTTTCGTGTTTTAAAGTGAAAAGCTTAACCTCTTATTTTGAGGTGAGGATCTAATTGCATGTATAAGCGAGAACTAAGATTTCATTTATACATGCTTTATGCACAAACATGCACTCATTTATATAAAACAAATCCATCATCCTACTTGAGCTTCAAAGATAGTTTGCTCTATCCTGCCTTAACCTAATTTGTAAATACTTTTAACTTAAAGTGAAGCTAGTGCATTCCTTCTCAAGTCAAATAGTTGCACATGTAATTTTGATACTATCATAAGTGAGTGTTATAATTTTGAAAAATATGAATGCAATATATATATATATATATATATATATATATATATATATATATATATATATATATATATATATATATATATATATATATATATATATATATATATATATATAATAAAGGAGAAATACAACCTGATTACTTTGCTTTTGTATCAATCACATCATCTTCAATTTTTTACTCTTCTTCTTCTCTTTTCTTAAATAATTTCACTCTTTTCCCTGCAATCAAAGATTTTAGTGAGTCCCATCTAATTCATGTAAAGCATATGTCCCATATCAAAGTACTCCTTATTTTTTATTCTAGATTCTTTCAATTTCATAATAGCTTCATTCAATTTCTCATTTCCTTGTTCAAGTTATTTTATCCTTAAAGCCAAAAGATGGTCACTAGATAGATTAGCATTCCAAGATAGAGTAGACCATATAGGAATTTGAGTGTGAATAGGAAAAATAGGTTTTTGACAATACATTGAAAGTAGACATGTATCCCAATGTCCTAGTGCAAGTCATTCTATCATCCCATAATGCAAAAAGAAAAATCTTTAGCCATTGTTTCAAATCATCATTACAAGCTTTAGAGATTGCTTTCACAATCAATGAGTGCACTCTCTCTATTTTCCCATTAGCCTCAGGGTTGTAAGCAATCATAAGGGACAAGTGAACTCAATGACTTGCAAAGAAATCTCTAGCCTCTTGAGCATCTAATTCACCCTTATCAGCCACTACTTTTTCAATATACCCAAAAATTTGAAATAACATCCGAAAGCAAGAATCTACATACCTTATATGTTTTTTTGGATCGTAGTGCTTAGCCCTCTACATGGTTTGTCAAATATTCCCTTGCAAGTACAATATAATGCATCTTATCAATACCTTTAAGCATGGTCACAAGGTCAACTTATACTGATTAGAAGGTGGATAGGTAGGATCTAAAGGGTCTCTATGCTCCACAAATGAATGTGTTTGGCATGTAGGACAAGTGTTTATAGAATCCCTTGCATTCACATAGATTCTTGGCCATGAATAACTCTATCTAATTTTCTCATAAGTAGCCACAAACCCCATATCTCTAACCCATAATGTATCATGCGAATCTTTCATAACTTGAAATTGAAGTTGCTTTTTGCCTCCTATCTTCTATGACATTTGGATACCTCACTATGCACATGTTGCTAATTGTCTTTACAATTGGTTGAGAAAGAATAGGAAATTTTTTAGGATTGAAAATCACTCAAAAGGCATGAAAAATTGAAAAAACTGTTACTTGATGCTCCTATCTTGGAACGAGTTCCCTATTGAGAGCATAAACCCCTTATTTTGACTCCAATAGGTATTGGCTAGGTTTTGGTTAGGATGATGAAGAGGGGAAAAGATATGTAGTTAGATTTGGAGCTAAAATTTTGTATGAAATTCAAAGAAAATACCCAAAAAACAAACGAGAGCTTTGGGGTTTAGTTATGGCTTTGAAAACACCGATTAGGAATATTTCATAGGAGCCAATGTGATTGTTGAGACAGATTGTTTGCCGTTTATATGAAGGATTGTGAATTGATCGTCACTCGACATTGCAATGTTTGAGAAGGATCTTATATATTAAATTTATAAATCAAGTTCTAGTTCATATTGCTTGAAAATCTAATTCTGTTGCTTATATGCATTCTAGAGCTAAGTTTAAAGATGATAATGCAGTGGAAATAGATATAAATTTAATTAATTATGATCCACAAGTATATGAGCATGAACAACTCAACGATAAAACTTATGAAGGGGAGTGGAAAGATATTGGAAAATACTTTATTACTCTAGAAAAGTCACCTACTTGGTTTAAGAATAAATTCAAAGACATTAGAAAACATGCTTTCAATTTCTTCTTAAAAGATGTATTATTTGGAGACATGTACGGGGAAAAGTGAAAATGCCATATAGTGACCACATACATGTCCATGAATGAGTACTTCGTGAACACCAAAAATAGATTTCTCAATAGAAAATGTTAGACCAACCCATTAAAATCTTTGAAATATGCATTCACAATCTGAGACGTGGTGAGTAACAAATTTGTTACATCCTAAAGAGTCTAAGGTTTCATCTTTCAGCTTTTCATCACATCCTTTAATAGGAATATCATCTATGAGATACATTGTCACATTTGGAAAAACTTTCAAAATTATGCATAAGGGGTTGCAAGATATCAATCCATGGTACACTATTGTCCCACGGAATAGTCACATCTAGAAAAAAATTTGATCAAAGTAAGTTCCAAACGCATGTAGAGGTAAGAAATCATCATATACTTTCTCTTGTGAGGGAATAGGAGTTTTTCTTATTTGTTCAAACTTCATACATGATTTGGTTTGATAGTCATTACTTGGAGTGATTGCAAGTCATCTTTAGCTTTAATCCTAGCATATGCAAACCCATTGTCCGTTACTTTACTTTCCATTCTAGTCTCACATATGAAAGGTTGACTTAAGATAATCTCATAAAACAATTTTCTTAGATGAAAAGGTGAAATGTCTCAAAAATGCTGCCTATCACTATAGGAATGTTTGCACAACCTCCTAATAGAGAACCATAACTATTATTAGTTATTTCCATAATCCACCCATGGTTTCTATCAATTGACCATTTGAATTTATCATAAAGTTCTTTGAAAATCACATTGATCTCTGACCCAGAGTCAACAAGAGCCAAAGTTGAATATGACTTCTTAATTGGTCCTAGGACATTTTTATTAACATTATAAACCTCATCTTCTTCATCTTCATCAGACTCATCAAAAGTAAGAGATTTGTTCATCACATGAGTCAAGTTTGCAATGTCTTGCATCTCAACTTCATGTTCGAGAGGAAACCTCTTCCTTTTTAATCAATTTGAAAAATTTATCCTTAAAGTCAAGTTTAGCAATGGAAAAGATTTGTTCTAAAGACATTGTGACTTGGAGTTTGAACAAAATGTAATATAAACTTTCCTTAGCATACCGTTTCTGTTCAAGGAAAATTGCTTTTGAAATTCTCTTTGGTTCTTTCATTTGTTTTTCATCAGTTTGTGTTTCATCTAGTTTGTCAAGTGTTCTTTCATCAATTTGTTTTGTTTGATTTTGTTCACTCACCATAGGTTTTCTTTCCTCTTTGATTTCTTTCGTTCTTTGTTGATTTGTTTTACACCCTTCCCCTTTCAAAGTGAACTTTCTTTGGTTCCTCCCTAACTTGTCTCTTGATAGCTCTTCTTTGAGGCTCATTTGCATCTTGTTCATCATCGCATTTCCTCTTCGCCTTTGCATTAACAATGTGAGAATATATGGAGAATTGGTCAACAAGTGAATTCCAGGTGGTTTTGTGCATAATGTCATCCTTTGCTTTGACTTGAGCTTGTATGGAATAATTTTTCATCTCATTGCATTGATGAGAATCCTCATCCCTACTATCCACACACTCTAGTTTAATAGCAGAGCCTCCTCGGTTTGAGTTTAAAAGGTTTTCATATAGTTTTTTCATACCCCCTTTTTCCCAATTGACAGCTAAAGGTAGATGTGTCCTAAAAGTACATAGTTTCTTATCGATGTCTATGACAAGAATTTGTTCTTTTGCCTCCTTCAAGGCCTCACATGATTAAGTGAGATGGTGAGTGGCATCATAGCAAATGCATCTCCTCACATTAGGGCTTCGACATTCATTATATGTCCTCGAAAAGGTAGGTTTAGGATTAGGTGGAGTATTAGGTTGAGGATTTTTAGTTGGAGTGGTCGTTTGAGCTAAATTTGAATGTCTTAAAGTATTTTCTTGAGTGTTGAAAGCATATACGGTATTTTGTAGGATTCTATTTTTTAAGACATATTGGTTTGCATTTGCATCACATTTTCAATTTTGTTAAAAACAATATTGAAGTCTAGATCACTACATATTCACATGAAGATGCTACCTGATCAACCTTAACAACAATATGAATTTCCCTAGTAGGTTCATGTAAGTGGGGTAGACTAAAAGAAGGAATAGGTGATGGCTCATAAAGCATAGACATTCATTGCTTCATATGAGCGATCGCTTCTACGACCCTTCTTACTGTAGCCTAGTCATCTGTAAGGCTATATATTTTCGTTGGCTCTTCAAGTCTTCTCTCAACCTCTACGCTCACATCTGGACTCAAAATTGTGAGGAAATGCAGATCAAGATCTCATGTGAGTGCACTCCTATCTACTTTTGGCAGTTGAGAAAAGCATTTCATAAACTCACTATGGAGTTGTGTAATGGTTGTTTGAGGCTTGGGCGAGCTAATCCATTTCATGAACCCCTGTCGGATACTTTGACTAAAATCTTCCAAGTAAAACAATTCATGGAGTTGTTTCCAAAATTCTCCCCATTCTAAGTTTTCATGAGTTTCAATTTTGAAAGAGATCCGATGGCTAGCCTCATTAAATATGGAACCCACTTAGGATCACATAATCCATGCAAGCTGTCAAGTTTCTCAAAGGCATCTAATTGAATCTCTCATGTTTACCCTAGTGAATTTTCCTTTTTCTTTTAATGAAGGTTCTATAACCTTTTGGACCTGAGTTTCATTCATCAATTTTTTGAAGAAGTTTTTCAGTGTATGCCTATTCTCAACTTGCGAGTGTGTCTGAATGTTGAATACTTTTAATGATATCTTTGACCTCCAATTTTAGTGTTTCTTTTGCATAGAGACTTATTCAAGGATCCCATTTTGTTCCACTCTTACATGTTTGTAGTTTCTCGAAGATATTCAAACAAAACAAAAGTTTGAGATTATGCGAGAACCTTACCATGCAGAGCTTAGAGAAGAGGGTCAATAAGTATGCTCATATGCAATTCAATACATTTTTTTTGCTAATTGTCAAACTCCTATATAGAATGGATTCTAAGAATATGTTGTTTGTGCAATCATCTCCACTTCTATGAGTCAATGAGATGGGTGACGGGAAGAGGTTCTTCCACTTGTAAATCTATGTGGAGGTCCTCATATCAAATCAATCAGTCCTCAACACCCAAGAGATTGTACAAGGTTTGGATATAGGTGACCCTCCCAAGGATGATGAAGCTACTGCATCAAATTATCAAATTGCACATATGCGTATGCAAATGTGCATGAATCTTACCTGAGTCATTGTGACATAGTCTTCACGTTGGGTTCACATTGTCGGAAGTAAAATGCTTGGTTAATGTATCATGTCAACCATTGCTTAAACAGTGCACACAAAGTGCCTCAAGTGAAGTCAAGCAAATCATGTTTACGCTTAGTTGGGCATACTCTAGCACTTGGAAGGAGAATGTTAGCGACAAAAAGGATTATTGATATCAAGTTCATGTGATATCATGATGGGAAAATAGGGTTGCACAAGATCTTTTTGGATGGAACAATGTTTTTATTAAATTATGGAGATGTATATGATGTGGTGTTATGTGAAACAAAAGTATCGTTTGATTTTAACACTTAACACCTCGATAAATTCAAACAGAGCGACTCCAAACACTGGTTTTTCAAGTATTATATTTTCAGGATGCCATTCAATGCACCTCTGAGACAACAAAACAAAAGGGAGCAAAGCCCAAATAATGATTGGAAAACCGTTGAAGTGATCATGGTTGTGACTTTTATCAAATATATGGATTATTGTTGTGACTTGACTGGAGCTAGTGATTTCCACAATTCAAGAATAGAATAGTTTCTCAAGAACAATGCAATTTCTTGATGCCAAATGGAAGAGAAGCCATTTGTTCATTATCATATTGGGTCTCTGTGTCTAGAGTGCAATATCTTCAGGACTGAAAACTAAAAGTTCCCTCATTTGAACATTAATTGAAGATTGCAATGGCTATGTTGTCCATGGCCGTTCATCTCTTCATGGCAATATTCGGAAGTGGAAGGAGTATGGTCAGAGCGTCAACAGAAGAGAAAGAGTTGTACATCAAAAAACGGTTATCATCATGGCCGTCAGATATAGTCGGATCAGCAGTGTCATTAGATTTGTCGGATCAGAGGTGAAAGTAGGTTGAGTATAGAGCGTGTGTTAAGGTCAGAATCGATCACAGAACGTTGCTGTAATCGCACATTAGAGAATGGCTGGAGGATAACAGAGTATACAACGTTCAGAGTTGTCATCATCAGATGAGTTCTAGTACGTTAGTGTTTTGTCAAATATAACGGAACTTGGAGTGTGAATTCAGCATCAGAACTCATCGGATTAACACCTGGTGCACCATTAACTCACTTCCAAATCCTTCTGCTTCATTCCAACAAAAAGTATGGCAAAATAATGTCGGAGGATCAGAGATGTTGTCAGAATTTTAGTGCTAGAAGTATTGTTCTCCAACGAATCTCCCGCTAGCGAATCTCTTTACAAAATTTGAGGGTGAGTACCAGAGGATCTTCCCCTTTTTATAAGTATAAATCACTAATTTTAGAGATTCCTACTCCTCCAAGTCACAACAAAAGTTCGTTTTATTTTGAGCAATCGGCTCTCTATCTTTAGCAGTACGCACAATTGCATCTAAAAGTGGCAAAATAACTTTGGAGACATCAAAATTAAACTGATATTCATATTTTGTACCTACGATGATTAATTTATTTACTTCCATAAGAATCCATGCTCTAGAGTCCATCATAGAACTCCATATGCCTTTCTGTGTCTACCCTCACTAATCTTGGTTTGATGTGACATAAATTAATGGCATCTTTTTTGGCTTGTTTCAATGGCATCTTTTTTGGCTTGTTTTTATGATCAGATAACGCTTGAATAATTAAATCTGTGTATGTTGGATATTCAGGATATTTTGGAGGGTACTAATTAACCACCATGGGCATATATGATGAATTCTATATTAGTAGTGAAAGGGTTGTGGAATATTGTGGATGATGTTGCAAAACATCCTAGTACACCTATAAATACTATTATTGAAGGTGATGAAATGGCATTAGAGATGGTCTTCAATTTCCTAATCATGTACAATTTCTACTGCACCTACTATAGAGCAACGTCATTGAGAGGGGGAAGTTTCTCAGGCAGATGCCTTGATAGGCGCTATGTCTATCAAATGTGCAATCATCCCCCATATTCACTCATCCAATATAATAAAGGCAAATTGGGATACACTTAAAACTTTATATCATGCAAGAAATGAGGCTCTTGTTGCTTAACATAAATAGTACCTAGAGAGTAAGCATATGAATGAAGTAGATTTTATGAATCGTTTTTTGGGAAAGGTCAAAGATTTGAGGGACCATTTGATTTCTACTTATGAAGTATTTCTAGATAGTTCACTTGCGAAGATAGTTCTTAATGACCTTCAAGATTCATATCAAAGTTTTTCTTCTAATATTCAATTGATGATGAGAGGAACTTTGAATGTCTTGACATTTGAGGAGTTAATCTATGTTTAGTTGTAGGGAGGTGATTCCAGGCAAACCAAGTCAATTATGTGTGTTGTAGATAAAGATTTGTTAGCTATTCAAAAGGGCAAAAGTAAATGGAGCTCATCTACTAGTAAGATAAAATCTACTAACATGAAATTACAACTGTACAAGTGAACAGGCCTAGCACTCAATATGGGAACCCCCGTACTCCACACAAGAGGGACCATAATTTTTATTAATTAAATTTTGGAAGAGTAGGCTATGCCGAACTTCCTTTAAAAAAAATTCTTGATGTGAGAGAATCTAAGAATGGAGAAAAAGACAAAAAAGTAAATTAAAAAAGAAGATAAAGTTTTGCAAATACTATGAGGTAAATGATCATTGCATAAAGAGTAGTCCTAAAGTGGTTGTAAAAGAGGCAATGATGAAAGATGTTGGAATGGTTATTTTAGAGGCCTCTAGACCTAAATCATAGTCCACTAAACTCATTCATAATGAAGAACGGGATTTTCTAGTGTTTGAAGCTATTCTCATGATTAGTGTATGCTTGTAGTTGACTTAGATGTTTAGTAGTTTCATAGTTGGGCAACCAGATATATAACCTTACAACATATTTTCTTTAGTTCACTTGAGCTTGCCCCAATAGGGATTATAGTCTCATATGCTAATAACTACTGTTAGCTTTTAATAGGAGTTCCTAAGATCATCCTAAGTATCATTGATGGTAGTTCTTTCACATTGTTAGATGCTTTATATATTCCAAGGATAAAGAATAGTCTATTATCAACTTTATCAATGACCAATATCATCTTGGTTGTCAAATTTCTTCATGATAGATGATACAATTCATGATCACTCAAATAATGATTTTCTTATTGCTTTTCCCATTTTATGTTATGGGTTGAATGTTGATATATTTAGGTAGTGATGTGTGTGAACACTCTAGGACTGCCGGGGCACTTTTTTCCCTCTCTAGGAGGTTTTTTTCCCCCGGCTTGTATATACGCCTATTGCCCTAATGGGCTACTTATCTTTGCACATTATCTAGTAATTGTTAGATGTGATGGCTGGATGAATCAAGAAATCAGTTGGTGCTGCAAAACCTGCTTCACACCTGCCCTCTTTTCTCTTCAGATATGCTTAGTACACTTGCTTAGCTTCCAAACGACACAAAGAAACCATATATGTACTTTGGAAATGGTTTGGGTAATGATCAAACCAAAACAGATAACTTGGTACTTCAAAAATCAAGAAAAACTTTCTATTCCTGTAGTGATACCTGCTCAGACTTTTGCTCAGTGTGACCAGCACACTTAAAATTGGAACAATTCCTTTTGGGAGTATTAATGTACCCTAGTAAGCTACCAATCACAAGTGGAATCACTTCAATTGATAAACTATGCACTGAGAAATAAGTTTAGCAAAATTATAATCACCCCCGACTTTTTAGGAACTCTGCAGAAACAGACCAGTGTGCACTTCGAAGCGGATTTCTCCCAAATGGCTGAACGAAATTCTTTGAGATTTTGTATGCTTGTAGTACACCATGAGCTGGTTCCAATGAGCTATGGATCACTTGATTTGGTTCAGTGAGCACTGAGAAATGCTCCTTGGAAGTTGACAGACTTGGAGTAGGAAACTCAGACAAACCAGAGATGATGAATGTAACTATTTGTATTATATCATATGAATGTACATTCCCATTGGCTTGATAACCATAGCACAATGGTACTCAGAGGTGTAGGCAATGGAGTAGGCCTTACACACTCTCGAATGGTACAGAATAGCCTCGAAATTTGAACTCTAAATGACCGCGACTTTTGATTGCATCTTTTATAGAGAATGAGTTGAGATTTGAATTTGAATTCAAATTCAAATCTCCTATATTCTCTACTCTAAAAGTAAGGAGATATTCTCTCCAATCATACCATCCAATTTCCACGACTCTAGACAATTAAGTGTGTATACATAATGCCAAGTCATTTAGATTTTTTACAAAAAAGTAAATGGTAAGAACATCTAAGCATATGTTCATATGAACCTTGCTTCAAGTGAAGCCTTGATAAAACATTTTGTCCAATCTAGTCTTCCATGGTTCCAAAGTTCTAAGCCAATGTGTGTAGGCTTGTCTTGGAGCAACAGCTCCCCCTCAAGCCAAACACTTTGGCTTAAGTCTTCTCTTTCATTCTTCAATCACTACCTGCAATCCAATCATAGATTTGAATTTGCATAACTTGTTTCCATCCAATGCGTTTGTAAGTAAATCTGCACATTGCATATTAGTAGACACATATGATAATTGAATTTCTTTGCTAAGTAACTTCTCCCTCACATAGTGGTAATGAACCTCTATGTGTTTTGTTCTGGCATGATAAATTGGATTTGCTGCAAGGTGAAGAGAACTAGTGTTATCTCCAAAGATAATAGGTGGTCTTGTGTGTAGACCTAACTCTGTATATAGAAGCTTCAACCAGATAGCTTCTTGAGTTGCATTGGCAAGCCCTCTATACTCTGCTTCAGTGGATGACAATGCCACTGTAGGTTGCTTCTTGGCTGACCAAGAAATAGGCTTATCTCCTGCAAAACAAATGTAACCTGAGGTGCTCCTCCTATCATCCTTGCATCCTGCCCAATCTGCATCTGAGTAGACTTTTATGTCAATATCTGATGTATAAGGAAAATACAAACCATGACTTTGTGTTCCCTTCAAATACTTCAAGATCTTCTTTGCTGCCTCTAGGTGAGGTGCCCTTGGTTTGTGCATGAATTGACTAAGCACACTTACTCCATATGCTATGTCAATTCTTGTCAAGGTAGCATAGTTTAAACTACCTACCATACTTTGGTATCCTGTAATGTCTTTGATTTCTTCTCCTTCATGAGCACTTAGCTTTTGGTTAACCTCCATTGGAGTAGTAGATACCTTAGCATCCTGCAAACCAAACTTCTTGACCATATCCTGTACATACTTCTTTTGAGTGATGTAGATACCTGAATTTGTGTAGACCAATTCAAGACCTAAGAAATACTTTAATAGTCCAAGATCACTGATCTTGAATTCTTTCATCATCTGTCCTTTGATGTGTCTAATCCCATTGACATCATTGCCTGTAATGATGATGTCATCAACATAAACACATAAGTAGATTACCTCTGTACTACTTCTCTTTATGAATAGAGAAGTGTCTGCTTTGCTCATCACAAATCCTTGGTCTAGGAGATAGGTGGTCAATCTGTAATTCCATGCTCTAGGTGTCTGCTTCAAACCATACAGAGCCTTCTTCAATTTACAAACATAATGTACCTTTTGTGGATCTTCATAGCCAGGTGGTTGTGACATGTAGACTTCTTCAGATATCCATCCATTCAAGAATGCATTCTTCACATCCAATTGGTACATGTTCCAATTCTTGGATGCAGCTACACTCACCAATACTCTGATAGTTGGCATCTTGGCCACAGGAGAAAATGTCTCCTCATAATCAATGCCTTGGGTTTGTGCAAAACCCTTGGCTACCAACCTAGCTTTGTACCTGTTTATTGTTCCATCTGAATTCTTCTTTAGTTTGTAGATCCATCTGGATCCTATCACCTTCATAGAGTCCTTCTTGGGTACCAAGTCCCAAGTGTCACTTTCCTTGAGAGCTTCTATCTCTTCATCCATGGCTTCTCTCCATTCTGGTTTAGTAATTGCTTCTTCATAGGTACCTGGTTCTTCATTCAACAAGTCTTTTGCAAGATATACAGAATGTTTAGTTACAAGTGATGTGTCATACCCAAATCTGATAGGCTTATTCTTTTCTCTTTGAGATCTCCTCATTGCTTGAGTTGAAGTTTCTGGTTTATCTTCTAATTGCTTCATCTTCATCTTCCCTTTGGACTTCCAAGCCTTGAACTCTTCAAGATTTATTGTATCATCATCTGAGCTTGAATCTTCTTGCTGAGTTGGTTCTTCCTTGGTAAGCTTTGGGAAATCTTCTTCCATGTCATAGGGTAAACTCACTTTCCTGCATTCGTTCTCATACCAAGAGTCATTTTCATCAAATATGACATCTCTGCTTACCTTGAACCCTTTGTTTGTGGGGTTGTAGAATCTGTATCCCTTTTGGTTCAAATCATAACCAATGAAGATACATTTTTCAGCCTTGGGATCTAGCTTTCCTCTTACCTGTGAGGGAATATGCACATATGCTATACAACCAAAGATTTTGCAATGATCCAGAGAGGGTCTCTTACCATGCCAAGCTTCATATGGTGTCATGCCATCAAGTGATTTGGATGGCAACCTATTGATGAGATAAGTGGCACTGGATACACTCTCTGCCCATAGGTAATTTGGCAACTTTTTTTCATTAAGCATAGACCTAGCTGTTTCTACTATAAGTCTATTCCTTCTTTCTGCTACCCCATTTTGTTCAGGTGAATACCTTGTAGTGATCTCCCTTTTGATGCCTCTTTCCTGCAAGAAATCTTCAAACTCATTGGAGAAGTACTCTCCTCCACCATCTGACCTTAGCCTCTTCAAGCTTCTACCTGTTTGATTTTCAACAAGTGCAAGATACCTTTTGAAACAATTAAACACCTCATCTTTGTGCTTCATAAAGTATAAAATGGTCCACCTGCTATAGTCATCAATGAAGGACACATAATACCTTGAACCAGAAATGGAAGGGTCCTTGCTAGGTCCCCAAACATCTGTGTGTACCAAGTCTAGGTAGTCTTCATGCATGAAACCTTTCCTTGAGTAGGGTAATCTGTGAGACTTACCAAATTGACATGATCCACATTTGTAAATCATGTGTTGCTTGGATACATTAGGTATCCCAAGCACACATTGATCCCTGCACATTTGCTTTAGAGTCCTTTCACCTATGTGCCCTAATCTCTTGTGCCATATCTCTAGCTCTGAAAGTGTCTGATCCTTATAATTATACAAAGCAATATTTTTGGTGTCTTCTAGCTCAAATGTAAACAATCTACCTGTTTTCTCCCCTTTGGCTATCCTTCTGAATCCATGTTTTGGGTCCTCCACATATGCTCCATGTTGTGTGAATCTGACCTGCAAACCTTTCTCCACAATCTGACCAACACTCATTAAATTCTTAGTTATTGTTGGTACATAGAGTACCCTGCTTAATAGGTTCTGATTACCATCACATGTCTTCACATTTCCAATTTTGACAACAGAGTGTTTAGTGTCATCACCTGTTTGTACCTGATGTTTGCCCTTGGGCTCTTCCAAATCAGAAAGTAGTGCCACATTGCCAGCTACATGGTTAGAACATCCTGAGTCAATGTAAAATAAATGATCATCATTTGTACCTATCTTGGAGGTCATATTCATGATCAATAGGGAGTCATCTTGCTCCTCTGTGTAATTGTTGTAGTCTCTTCTATTTCTGAATCCACCTTGGTAGTTTCCATTGTGGTTGTTGTTGTAGTTGTTGTTGTATTGGTTGTTGTATCCATTGTAGCTTTGATGTTGGTTGAATCTGCCTCTCCCTTGAGAGTATCCACCTCTTGAGTAGCCTCTTCCTCTCTGATTCTTGTAGTTCTTGTAGCATTCATCTGTGGTATGATTGGACAATCCACAAATGTTGCATGGTGATGAGTTGTAGGGTCTCCCCCTACCTGATTTACCTCCTCTGCCTCTTCCTCTAGATGACCTACCTCTCCCTGCATAATTAGCTTGAGAGGTAGAGCCTTCTTCATCCTGTTTCTTCTTGCCTTTATCTTTAACCTTTTTATCAGTATAGAGAGCAGAGGGATTATTACCTTTTGATTGATCTCCAGCCTTTGTAAACTTTGCTTCATGTGTAAATAGTTGGCCCATGAGTGTTGTGAGATCAGGGGTATGCATGTCCATATAGAGATCCATTGCAGTGGTGAAACTTTCCCACTTATAATCTGCCTTGAGTCCATTTGTCACTTGCCTGACTATTTGCTCCTCTTCAATTTCCTCTCCAATGCTTGCTAATTGGTCTGCCACATCTTTGATCTTTGTCACATACTTTGAGACTGATTGCTTGGGCTGCTTCCTAAGGGTTGTGAACTCTATCCATAATTGATTCTTCCTAGCCCTTGTGTTGGAAGAAAAATAATTTGACAAGGTTTCCCAAGTCTCTTGGGAAGTCTTACAATTCCTTACATGAGGTAAAAGAAAGTCAGATATAGAGTTTAAGAGATAAGACCTTGCCAAAGCATCCTTTGCACACCATTGGTTGAGCCTTTCATGTTCATCCTTTGTAGGTAGTCCTCTAGTCTTGAATGAGGGCAACTCCTCATCTCCTGATATGTATCCAAATAGACTTCTCCCTTGTAGATAGGTCTTCATTCTTAATGACCAAGCTTGATAATTGTTTCTGTCCAATTTGTCAATGAAGGAAGGGAAACCATCACCCATGATTACCTTATTTGCTCTGATACCACTGTTAGATGTGATGGCTGGATGCACTCAAGAAATCAGTTGGTGCTGCAAAACCTGCTTCACACCTGCCCTCTTTTCTCTTCAGATATGCTTAGTACACTTGCTTAGCTTCCAAATGACACAAAGAAACCATATATGTACTTTGGAAATGGTTTGGGTAATGATCAAACCAAAACAGATAACTTGGTACTTCAAAAATCAAGAAAAACTTTCTATTCCTGTAGTGATACCTGCTCAGACTTTTGCTCAGTGTGACCAGCACACTTAAAATTGGAACAATTCCTTTTGGGAGTATTAATGTACCTTAGTAAGCTACCAATCACAAGTGGAATCACTTCAATTGATAAACTATGCACTGAGAAATAAGTTTAGCAAAATTATAATCACCCCCGACTTTTTAGGAACTCTGCAGAAACAGACCAGTGTGCACTTCGAAGCGGATTTCTCCCAAATGGCTGAACGAAATTCTTTGAGATTTTGTATGCTTGTAGTAGAGCTTGAGCTGGTTCCAATGAGCTATGGATCACTTGATTTGGTTCAGTGAGCACTGAGAAATGCTCCTTGGAAGTTGACAGACTTGGAGTAGGAAACTCAGACAAACCAGAGATGATGAATGTAACTATTTGTATTATATCATATGAATGTTCATTCCCATTGGCTTGATAACCATAGCACAATGGTACTCAGAGGTGTAGGCAATGGAGAAGGCCTTACACACTCTAGAATGGTACAGAATAGCCTCGGAATTTGAACTCTAAATGACCGCGACTTTTGATTGCATCTTTTATAGAGAATGAGTTGAGATTTGAATTTGAATTCAAATTCAAATCTCCTATATTCTCTACTCTAAAAGTAAGGAGATATTCTCTCCAATCATACCATCCAATTTCCACGACTCTAGACAATTAAGTGTGTATACATAATGCCAAGTCATTTAGATTTTTTACAAAAAAGTAAATGGTAAGAACATCTAAGCATATGTTCATATGAACCTTGCTTCAAGTGAAGCCTTGGTAAAATACTTTGTCCAATCTAGTCTTCCATGGTTCCAAAGTTCTAAGCCAATGTGTGTAGGCTTGTCTTGCACCAACAGTAATACATTCAGTATTGTGTGTTTGTGTTGCAAGCTTCTTCTTCTTCCTTGTGCTGTTCGCATGCTTCTGCAAACGTCTATCTCCAACAATTGGTATCACAGTAGGTCGTCGCTTCATCTAGGGCGCCATCGACACTCCTCCATTTGCAGTCTCAGAATCGCAAGAATTTTGGTGAGCATACTCAGCGTGTTTTTGAGATCAAAATTGCTTCGCTTTTGTGGTGCCGAAATCTCGACCTGAGCTCGTTTCGGCCTCCGAACGCACTATCGTAGCGCTTGTGTAGGCTATTTCGTCTTTTTGTGCCAAAGGTATATACCAGTTTCTATTCGCCAGTTTAAGCTTCTCGAAGTCTGCTACAGGTCTAGCAAAACTCGTTTGGACAGTTCTGTTCAACTTTTTGAGATACAATCAATTTTCTGCATCAAGGTATTTTAGTCACCGGCCATGGTTGAAAGCAGTGATGTATTCCGTATGTTGGCTGTTGAGGATAAGTTGGATGGCACCAACTACCCATTATGTTCCTATATGATGCGACATGTATTGGTTGCAAAAGGATTGTGGAACATTGTGCAGGGTGTTGAAAGATGTCCTGTTACACCTCTGACGACAGGTACTACAAGTACAAGTGCTGGAGCTGATGAAGATGTTGTTGAAGATGATATTCTGCACATTCCTGTTCGTGCTGTTATTTCTACTGCACCTACTGTACAGCATATTTGCTGGGATGGCATAGATGCCCATACATATGCATTGATAGCTTTGTCTGTCAAACATGCCATTATTCCTCACATTCGCTCTTGCAAAACAGCTAAGGATGCTTGGGATACACTTACCACATTGTACCAAGCTAGGAATGAGGCTCGTGGTGCTTACCTCTGAAAACAGTTGGAGAGTGAGCACATGAATTAAGGTGACTGTATGGACAGTTTCCTAACGAAGATCAAAGACTTGAAGGAACAATTGATTTCTGCTAATGAGGTTATACCAGATAGCTCACTTGTGCAGACCGTTCTGAATGGTCTTCCTGATTCATATCAAAGTTTTGCTTCTACTCTTCGTTTGATGATGAAAGGCAATCTGAATGCCTTATCATTTGAGGAGTTAGTCTCTGTTCTGTTGCAGGAAGATGAGTCTAGGCAGAAGAGGTCCATTATGTGAGTTGGAGATCAAGCTTTCCTAACTAGTCAGAAGGGCAAAGGAAAATGGAGCTCTTCAACTAGTAAGCAAAAATCTGCTAATTCTGCATATTCAAAGAAGGAAGATAAAGATGAGAAGAAATCAGAAAAGCAGAAATTGTTTTAGAATTACTATAAAGGGAATGATCATATCATAAAGAACTATCCAAAACTAGCTGCTAAAGAGGCAAAGAAGAAAGACGCTGGAATGGTTGTTGCAGAGGCCTCTACACCAAAAATAGAGTCTGCAAATCTTGTGCAGGAAGAAGAATGGGCATTTAGTACTGTCTGCAGTTTTGACCCATCTTCTCATGGGCAATGCATGTCTGTAGTAGACTCAGATGTTTGGTATTTTGATAGTGGGGCCACCAAACATATTACCTCACAGCGCAGTATCTTCTCTTCACTCGAGCCTGCCTCTACAAGGAATAATTACATGCGCCAACAACTCCTCTTATCCTATTATGGGAGTTGTTAAGATCATTTTGACTACTGCTGATGGTAGTTCTTTCACTTTGTTAGATGCTTTATTTGTGCCAGGGATCAAAAAGAACCTGTTATCAATTTCTTCATTAGCCAAGATTGGCTTGGTTGTGAAATTTGTTGATGATAGGTGTACATTTCATGATCTGTCAAATGGGGATGTGATTATTGCTTCTGGCATTTTATGTCGTGGGTTGTATAAGCTCATAAACTATGAAAGATCTGTAAATGATTTGGCATGTGCAGTAAATGATTTGCAGGCTATGTTAGATGCAAAGCTTTGGCATGCATGCTTTGGTCATCTAAATTTTGTTAGTTTGCTATGCCTACAGAAATCTGAAATGGTCTCCTCATTGCCCAAACTTGAGATACCTGGAAAACATGTTTGTGAAGGCTGTATTTTGGGCAAAATGGAGTGTTCATCCTTTCCAAAAGATGGTTCAGTTTGGGCTACTCAGAAATTGCAACTTGTACATAGTGATGTATGTAGTCCTATGCAGACACCTTCTTTTGGGATTTATCTTTACTTCGTGACTTTCATCGATGATTATTCTAGGCATGCATGGGTATATCCTATGAAGGCAAAGTCCGAAGTGTTCATGTGCTTCAAACAGTTTTTGGTTTTGGTTGAAAATCTGTGAGCATGTAAAATGGGCACCCTCCGTTTTGATCGAGGGGGGGAATATATGTCTTCTGATTTTAATGCATTTCTGGCTGAACATGGGATAAAAAACCATTGTACAGTGCCGTATACACCTCAACAGAATGGAGTTGCTGAACAGAAGAACAGGTCTCTCATGGAGATGGCGAGGTGTATGGTCAAGAGTCAGGCTTTACCTCATAGTTTCTGGCTTGAGGCTGTCATGTGTGCAGCATATGTACTGAACAGGTGTCCCACTAAAGCGTTGTAGTCTATCACTCCATATGAGGCTTGGCATGATCACAAGCCATTTGTTGCTCATCTGCGTGTTTTTGGTTGTTTGGCATACACATTAATGCCTGAAAAATATCGTAGAAAATTGGATGATAAAGAAATAAAATGTATTTTTGTTGGGTACAGTTCTGAAAGTAAAGGCTATCCTCTGTATCATCCACATACTAAACGCATTTTGGTTAGCCGTGATGTTGTTTTTGTGAAAGATGCTATTCAACCATTGCTTTCATGTACTAAGGAGACATCTGTTAGCTCCAAAGACATGTATGATACTTTGATGCCTCTTTTTATAGGTGGACAGTCTAGTGCTGGTCCTAATGAGGCAACTTCTCAGCCTTTGTAGGTTTCATGTGATGATGCAGAGCATTCATTTCTGATGCAGATTTACATGATGCACTAGTTGATGAGAGAGCTAATATTGAGCAGGCAAAAACTATGCCAAAATGGCTGGTGATGACTTTGCGTGATAGCAAATTAGATGCACCTCTGCCATATCGTACTCGTTCAGGCTCTCATAGTGCCTCTTTTGCATCAGATTGCTATGCTATGGCTGCATCTAGTCTCTATGATGAGAATGAGACTGTTTCGTTTGATGAAGCACAAAATTCAGAAAATTGGATGGCTGCTATGCAATCTGAATATGATGCAATAATGAAGAATGATACTTGGTCTTTATGTGACTTGCCTCCTGGCAAGAAGGCCATTGGAACTAAGTGGGTATACAAGCTGAAGCATAAACCTGATGGTACAGTTGATAGGTATAAGGCTAGGCTTGTTGCAAAGGGTTATGCGCACGAAAGAGGCATTGATTTTGATGAGACCTTTGCACCTACATGCCGTATGACTACTATTTGGAGCATTTGTGCACTTGCAGCCCATCATGAATGGAATGTACATCAGTTGGACATCAAAACTGCATTTCTGAATGGTGACTTGCATGAAGAAGTGTATGTTTTTCGTTGTGTAGTTTAAGGAAGGCATTATATGGTTTAACGTAGGCACCACGTGCTTGGTATGAGAAGATACATGCCTATCTGATTGCACATGGTTTTGAGAACAATCCAACTGAAAGCACCTTATATGTTAAGCGTGTTAATGATGTGCTTTTGATCATTGTTGTCTATGTTGATGACATGCTGCTCACTAGTCCTATTGAGAAGCATATTGCTGATTTTAAGGATGATTTGCATGCCTCATTTGATATGTCTGATTTGGGGCATTTGCATCACTATTTGGGCTTTCAGTTTATGCAAGTTGATGGTGGAATGGCTTTGTGTCAAACGAAATATATTGACACATTATTGCGGCGTTTTGGCCTTGAAGACTGTAAGCCTATTGCCACTCCTATGGAGACAGGTTTACGATTGAGTCTTCATGATGGTGGAGATGCATTTGATGCTGTTCTCTATCAGCAGGCTGTTGGATGCTTGATATACTTATGCATTACTCGACCAGATATTTAGTTTGCTGTCTCAGAGATGAGCAGATTTATGCATTGCCCTGGAGTCAAGCATTGGCAGGTGGTTAAGCGCATCTTTCGCTACTTGAGTGGTACTCGGCTACTTGGGTTGTTTTATCCCAAGGTGGAATCACTACCGCCAGATTTGCATGCTTTTTCTAACTCTGATTGGGCTGGTGGCTATGAAACTTGTGTGTCCACTAGTGGCTTTTGCTTCATGCTTGGTAGCTCATGTATATCTTGGCTGAGCAAGAAGCAGCCTACTGTGGCCACTTCCAGTTGTGAGGCTGAGTATAGGGCATCTTTCACAGCTACTGTTGAGTGTGTGTGGCTGAGATGCCTTATGGCTGATTTGGGTGCTGGTTAGAATTCTGCCACCACTATCTTCACTGATAGTTAGAGCGCATTGGCAGTTGCGAGGAACCCTATGTTCCATGCTCGCACTAAGCACATTGAGGTGCATTATCACTATGTTAGGGAGAGGTTCTCTGCTGGGGACATTAGCTTGGCATATGTGCCCATGCAGGAGAACATTGCTGACCTTTTCACGAAGGCTCTGCCCAGGGAGAAGTTTGAAGCTTTCCGCAAAGCTTTGGGCTTACTTCCTTTTGTGGAGTGACTTCCACATAGCTTGGCACTTCCTTATACATGAGTGCCACCTACTTGTTCATGGCATCACTCCCAGGGGGGATTTGTTGATATATTTAGGTAGTGATGTGTTTGAACACTCTAGGACTGTCGGGGCACTCTTTTCCCTCTTTAGGAGGTTTTTTTCCCCCGGCTTGTATATACGCCTATTGCCCTAATGGGCTACTTATCTTTGTACATTCTCTAGTAATACATTCAGTATTGTGTGTTTTTTTCAAGCTTCTTCTTCTTCCTTGTGTTATTCGCATGCTTCTAGAGACGTCTATCTCCAACATTGCATAAGCTCATAAACTGTGTAAAATCTAATGAATGGTTTAACATGTGCAATCAAATATTCTCAAGCCAGCTCATTGGCATGCATGATTGGGTCATGTGAAGTTGGCAAGTTTGATTCACTTATAGGAATTTGAAATTGTGTCCTGTCAGCCCAAACTTGAGGCACCTATGTCCATGAAGGATCTATTTTGCGAAAAAATGTAGAATTCCTCTTTTGAAAAAGATGGTTCAATTAGCGCTACTAGGTTCATTCCAGAGGGATTAAATGAAGCATTGACTTGAGTGAGTAGAGGAATTCATTACTATATTTGTGAGGCCATTCATGCTTGGAGATCCATAGGGAATGTTTGAATCGCTCCCATCCATGGCATCAAAGCATCTTCGACACAAGAAGAAACTCAAAGAGGATGAGAGGAAGCTATTGAAGGCTTTGGAAGAAGAGTAGTTATTTATTCGAGCTCAAAGACACACATACAAGAAGAGCGAAGCCTCATAGGGAGGAGCCAAGGCATCTATCACATCAATTTTGATATTCATGGAGTCAAGGTAAAGCCTTCAATCCATATCATTATTCTTGCATCAAAGAGGCATAGATATTAATTTAAAGTACACCATATAAAATATAGCATCCAGATTGAAAATAGAGGAAAAAACAAATATTAGTGATGGAAGTTTAGGATTACTAGGTTTTGCATCGGAAAGGTTTTGTGGGGACTTGTGAGTGGAATAGATGTAAAGCCTAGAATGGGGGGATAATGCAACTCTCAATGAATTGAGAATCTTTAGAACATAGAATGAGACATACCATAGGGATATCTTTATTCTATCTCAAAATATTAGTAATGCAATGATAGGACGTATTTGATAGAGCTAGACATATGCATAAGTAGACAAACAAATCAAGGAACAAGAAGAAGCTTGAAGAATAACACTATACAAAATGTTTTACCTTGTGGATGTACAAATATAAATAACCCATTAGGATTATATGCGCATATGAAAGCTGAGAAAAAAACTTACACAAAAGGGGAAAAACTTATAACCAGATGGTCTTTAATGTGTTCACACACATCACTACCAAAATATATCAAATAATCCCCCCAGGAATGATGCGTTGAACAAGGATCAAGTGCTCATGTATAAGAAAGTGCCAATCTTTATGGAAAGAGATCAATCCACAAAAGGAAGTAAACCCAAAGCATTCCGAAAAGCTTAAAGCTTCTTCCTAGGTAGAGCCTTTGTGAAAAGGTTTGCAACATAATCCTATGTGGCCACATGAGCTAGAGTGGCCTCTTGAGCAAAGAACCTCTCCTTGGCATAATGATAGTGCATCTCAATCTTCTTTGTGTGAGCATGGAACATAGGGTTCCTCACAACTGCCAATGGGCTCTAGCTATCAGTGACGATGGTGATAGCAAAACATTGAACAAAATCCAAATAAGACAAATGGTATAAAATCCACACACACCGAACAATCCATGTTGAAGCTTCCCTCTATGTAGATCCAAATCTTTTGTTCACTCAAGCAACAATATGGGACCCTAGTAATGCAAGTTATCTCAATCAAAATACTTATGTCTAATTAGAGAATTAATTCCTCCAAGTGGGACTATGGACTTCCCATCACTACACATACATAGTGTCCATGGTTCACTCTAGACATAATTTCGTTCAGAATATGTATTTTTAGGACTAGAGCTTTAATGGAAGTCTAGATGACTATATTAGCTTCCTTAAAATCCAAAGACTAGAGAAAATGGATAACATATGAGGAGTAAATCTTCCTCCTCACTTAGAGTTATTAAGCACCTTGGCAACCTAAAGAGAGAATGGAGTATGGCTTAAGCAAGCAGGAGATCAAACAAAATAGAGAAAGGGATGTGGCTCAAATAGAGAATGGGATCCAGCTTGAGGAAGTCACTCAAGCAAGCAGGGGCTTGCTTAGCAAGGGGCATTCTAGCTTATTCCAAATCCTAAACCTATAACACACGAGTGATCTCCTGAATTGGAACTACTTTATGTGTATATAAAACTTGCAAAAGGTTCCATAAAAGGGGATGCACGTTTCCTAAAACATAGGGTTCATCATATTGAAGTGTCATAGCATATGGATTTGGAGATAGGAGGGCAATTCAATTTCCAGTTTAATGTTCATGTTCCCATGCTTAGCTCCTTGGTTTATGATGCTCTAGATGTCAAAAAAAAAAGAGTTTCATATGTTCCTAAGGTTGGATCTTTATTATCTATTGATGCATAAACCGAAAAAAACTTCATCAAACTCACTTTGTAATCTTTCGTTCCATTCAGTAGTCTTGCCCTAACATATCTCTTCACTTGTACCAACAGAATTGCATTCTTCACACAATTGCTCCCTATTGTTCTTATTCATTATTTTTCTTTGATTTGGTTTCTTGAGGGACATAAACTTGAATCCTTGGTCATTTATGCCCTCACAAATCACATCCATATAAGCTAATGGTCTAAATTTAGACATCAATAAAGCTTCAATATTCTCAATTCTATCATGCACTATGAATGAGCTCCATCTCTTTTCTCTTAGAAGCATTCACATAACATTATGCACTCTACTCCATTCTTTTGTGAACTGCAATAGTTAAGTAAAGTCCTTACACAACTCAAAGGGTTCTAAGGTTAAATTTGACACTATACTTTCATTCAAGCATCTTCATCTCTCTAGCTCAAATGGAAATATTTCTTGTTCACCTCAAGGCCGTGATTTGGATTAACCACCCACTCTCTAATTTCTTGTCGTGTGAGCCTAGTTAAGTGTGATGGGTAGTACTCTTATCTTATCAAATTCTTAAATTCATTCCATGTATGGGTTCACTCTTGAAGAATAAATGATAGGTTTAACACTAGAGAGTGGAGTCCTTGAAAATCCGTTGAACCTCATAGAATTAAGTACTTCATAAAGTATTCATGTTAGTGTCATAAAATTTTTAGAAGCTGGTTACATTTCAATGAGTGAAGAATTCATGCTCTTTTAAAAATGCCGTCGGGGCTCACATCACACTAGCACTATCTATGGCAATCTTCTCTGATTTTGCCAACACTTGAAGTAGTGTGCTCAAGGTTCTTAGCCTACACTTTAATCATCTCTTGGTCAAATTAAAAGTCTGAGTTAGAAGCAAACTCTCAAACTCTTGACATCGCAAGTTCAATTCTATCACATGGATGCTCAACACGAGTGAACTCCGAGGGAAGACAAGGTCAAGCTAATATCAATTCCTAAACTGCCTTTTCATTTCACATTGGGTTCGCTCATGTGGGGGATTTGTGTGTCTAGGGGTCCACAAAGGGTTCTAGGAGAACTTGATCTTAGCATTAAGATTCATAGATATAAGCAATTCGGGAATGTAAATCAACTCAAAGTTTGATGATGTACAATCCATTGGTACATGCTTAAACTTAATTAATGATATTGATGACTCAAAACTTAGTGGTGGGTTGCCACGTTTGATTTTGACACTTAAAAGATCCAATATACAATAATTTTCCCATAGCGTTATGCATAGTCTTTCTCCTTAGATAGGGTTCACCATGAATGTTTCTCAATGCTATATATGAAAAACCTTTGATTTTGTTCTTAAGCAAAGAAATATAGTTCACAATGTTAAATGTATTTATTTGATAAGCCCATGTTATGTTCATAAAATGTTTCCCTTTACAAATCAAATGTTATGTTCATAAAATGTTTCCCTTTACAAGTCAACAAAATAATTTTATATGTCTTGAACATATCATCATCCCGTAAGTTTAAGGTCGCCCTCAATCTTTCTCTCTCACTTTCTCTCTCAGTACTTGTCTTCCCATGCACTTTACGTCTTCCTTTTATTCTTTATTAACTATAGATTTCACACCTTTTATGATTTTCTATTCATGTTTAAATTGTTGGAGGGATATCTTTCTTGGAACATGATTTACTAATCAATGGATCAAAACAGATAGGTAGGTATTGATCCAAGAAAAGAACTTGCTATTTTTGTTCCTAGACCTGTTCAATGTTTTGAACTATTCTTTGAGCACAGCAGCAATGGGCTTAACTACTTTTGGGAAACTCTAATTACCTTAATAAGCTATCAATCATGAGCGATCGCATGAAAAATGATGGACTACACATTTTGGGGTTCAATAGCCAATAGACCCCTGACCAAAGATGAGTTAATATCTCGTGATCGAGACAAGTAATGCTAATGAGAGTTTGTAATCATGTACAACTAGACAATATGCTAAATCTACCATGCTTTAAATCATGAAAAATCATCAATCATGCGCTCATAACAAGCTCTGCAAAGATCAATGTTCTGATGGAGTTATAACAGAGAGGTGGAATGAGAATTACTGATCATATATGTATGAAACCATATACAAATACAATGTCATTGGCAATCATACATTTCTCAATGTTTGAGAGGTGAATGTGTGATGAGATAAGCTCTCACTTCACAATGAATCTCCCTCAAAATGATCTCTTGGGCTCGAGATTGCACGTGGGTCTTTTGATCCTCTTCTTATAGTTGTGTTTGAAGCCAAAGTTTGAATTCAAATTCAAACATCTACCTGAAATGTGAGTCCTAAAGTATAGGAAATATTCCCTTGTCACTCAAAAACCAAATGAGTCGTGATTTTAGAGCTTCTTGACTCCACATGGATGTGAAGCACTTTTACAAAGGTAAATGTGAAGAACTTTTTACAAGAGGTTGATCATATGAAGCCTTGCATAAGTTATGTCAATAAGTCAATAGAACCAATAGCTCCCCCTCAAGCGTAACATTTTTGTTCTTCATTCCTCATTGATTTCCTGCAAACCATGGACCTTTTAAGGATTTGGATTAAAAAGCTTAATCTAGGAGATTAAGGGAGCTAGCAAAACTGCTAGTGGACTTCCCAAATAAAATAATATTTCTCGAAACATTGTTTTCGAATTCTAAAAGGGAAATATTTGAGGCCTTTGGATGCTTGAGGTCAATGGGTCATATGTAAATAGATGTAACTCTAGTGAGAGAAGGTCTGACAATGTAATCATAGTGAAGGAAGCACAATCAAATTTTAAGATTCTCTCTACACATTTTTTGGCCCTTAAATCAAGGAAAATCCAAGGGCCCATGTTAAATGCTACCTTGAACTTTTTCTTTCTACCTAAACCCTTGGATCATCTAGCCAATCTAAAGGCTCTTATTGATTTGCAAGCAATCCAAAACCATTCACGAGTCTAAAACAACTAGTTCAAGGTGGTTTCTGCTCCTTTGACCACACAAAACCAACGAAATCCTATGCCTAGTCTATGTGATTAAGGAACTAGACTGTTACCACTAGCCTCTTCTCATTGGTCTATCACTATTCATCCCTCATGCTAAAAGGCCCAAGGAGGGTTCATCCCCCCCCTCTAATGAGTGGTCTAGATTCCTTGATGGAGGATGCCACATAAGCACTATCATTTTTTTCAAATGATATACCTAGATGGTGCTCAAATTGCTCACGAATATTTGAAACCAGAGCCAGCAGTGGCCCACGTTGCAATGTGATATGAGAGGATTTGAGCATCGGCCATAAGTCTTCCACTTTTGTATTTTGGGCACTCTCCACGACTTTCATTAATACTTCCGAAGTTTTTCCACTCTGCAATGTAGAGGGTTACTAGACCTGAGTGATTAGTTTCGGTTGAGGGAACACCCTTGGTTCCTTTGCTGCCCATTTCTATGCTATATTCACCATCCTTGCTTGCTCCTAAGACCCTGGTTTATACACTCTAGCAGCTAGCTGCAATAATCAATCACACTAGGTATGTACGACCATTGCCTGAGTATCTAGTCGTGCAATAATGAGCATGTTGGTCATAGATGCTATTCTCTCTTTCCTTCATTTATCATACTCTGTGGTTCCTTGCAATCTCTTCAAATATGTCCTAATTCTCCACAAAAATAGCACCTTGTCGGTCCCCTTCTTATATTTAATTCAATGTTTCTAGCGGTGCCCAACCTGGTTGTGGTATTAACCCTTGTTGCAAGTTGGTTTGATCATACTTTTCATATTTGGTGTTTTGCAAATCTAGCCATACATATGTGTTGTGTGGTATAGATTCAGTGACACCAGCATTGACCGTGACCCGGTTCTAGGCTTTTGCATTGTACACACAATAAGCAGTATCATGGGTATCCATCCTGCAGATTGCAAAGTGTTGTTGATTTAAGCCCCAGTTTGTTGCAATGTGGTTGGCGTGTTTGCATTTTATGCCAAAGATTTGCTTAGATGAACTTTTGCCTTTATCCTTTGTGATTCAAATGCCTTCCATGTTTTTGAGGAAGCTGCCCACCTTGTTTTCCAAATCCACTACTTGATCGATGATTGTATCCTAGGATAAGTCTCCCATACTTTGATTGATCATAACTTGTTTCAACTTCCATGTCTTCGATGAACCCATCCTCCTTGTTTTCCAACTCCACTACTTGATCGATGATTGTATTCAAGGGTAAGTCTCCCATACTTTGATTGATCATAACTTGTTTTGATTGCGCGTTCAAACCGCTTATAAACCATTGCATGATCACATCTTCAAGCAGCTTACTTTTATCTATTAGTTGCATCAAGTGCATACTAAAGATGGTGGTGTGATCGCGAACAGTCTGGTTAGGCTTCTATTTGTTAGCGAAAAAATTGGGCTAGGCTTTTCTATGAGCGAAATCTTTGGAGAAAAGCTTCCTTAATTGCTTCATAGGTAGTAAAATGTTTAAAGTCATATTTTTCGAGCCACTTTGCTACTTTGTTTACGAGGGTCATCTAAAAAATCATAGACTTATTTCTAGTATCCAATGTAGGGTTATCCATACTTTCCATTACATCCATATTTACTTCAAAGGCTCTCACATATACATCGTGGTTATCTCCATGAAATTCCCCCAAACTTGGTGTGCCAAATTCCGATGGGGTAGTATCCTTTGTCTACTTCGTCTGCCATTCCTCTTTTATTATATGTGGTCAGCATAAGGATGGGCTCTTGGCTATGAGTTTTGGTTGGAATGTTCTGGTCTATCTTTGTTTCAGCAACTATTTCCTCTTCATTTTGATCCTTGTATACTAACAAGTCCTTACTATCCAGGGTTTATCATAAGCCTATGTAGCTATCTCCATCAAATATAAATTCAATTTTCAATTCCAATTTACGTCGGATCTGCTCTTGGTCCTTTCAGTCACTATCAGATCACATCTTCTTCTCTGAAATTTTGCTGAAATTTGCTCCAGATTGGGGTACTTGTAAGGGTACTTTATTGTAAAGGTACCCTGGATATTCAATGCTAGAGCATAGGACTAGCATACACTACCCTTATTTGTCTATAGTTTGTGGTTTCCACTCCCTAGTAGGATCACCAATGTTAGTCCTTTGTTATCTATAATGACTAAACTAGGGGTTCTTGGGTGGTAGTTCCCATACTAAATTTGTAAACTATTCACTTTTCCACTACGACCTCCACACAAAGCTGTACTGACACAATCTTCCATAGAACTTACACAAGAATCTTATAACATTCATATAGTTATCGATTTCTACAATCTTTTCACTATTCTAATATCTTCACTAATTCATTACTGATTATCACTTAACTCTTATCATCACTTCACTCTTAACGATTATAATTCACCACACTAAACTATATTTATTTATAACATATCAACTGCACTAACAATTTAAAACTATTAGATAACTTTGTAATCACCAAGCTAACACCATACTTAATATCTAGTAATCAAACTTAATCACACACTTAATAACTTATAATCAACAATGCAAATAATAGATAATTGACACACAAATACCAAATAGAAAAGATTTTGAAATATATCAGCACATTGATCCTCCTACATCAACCTGTCCATGTGGACTCATCATGTCGGATTCACGAATATGCAACATTTAATTGTATTAACTCTTTTGGAAATTTTACAACATTTGGTAGATACAATGCTTCACGAAAATTATTTGTATTTTACAAATAATCACACTATAAACCTAATAGGTGTTGCAAGTCCTCATTGCCATGTAGGCATTGTTTGCATCAAGGGGGCCAAATATTTGCTAGCTTTTAAATTGCTCCACATTCCCTGGTGGAGGACTTGCCACATAAGTACTATCTTGTTTTTTTTTAATGAAGGGGTGCTAAAGAGATTGGAGCTTAAAATCCCACATCAAGCTCAACCATTCTAGACACCACTTCCTATTAAGTGTGACAAGAAAGTCGAAATTCTTCTTGAATCCCAAAATCTTATCAAAGCTATTGCCATTGTGCCATCTAAGACCGTCATGGTGAGAGGAGTCGGGAACAATAAGAAGGCAAGTCTTAGAGTGCTTCCAAGCGAAGGGAAGCCAAGCTTGAGCCTCTTAGAGTTACCAAAAAAGGGGAGAACAAAACGGTAAGAACGTTGAGATCCTTCCACCCTTAGAGGCCCAAAATCTTAATTGTAATCCTATTCCTAAAAAATAGGCTCGCCCAAAAGGCGGCACTATTTCACCAAGATTTAATAAACCATTTTGCTGCCAACTGATTGGTCATTCCTTCAATGTCAAGAATTCCCAAATCACTTGATTCATTTTCCGTATGCAAGTATCCCATTTAATTTGAATACCCCTTCTACTAGGGTCACCCATCCATATAAAGTTCTTGCAAATTCTTTCCAATTTCATAATCTATTGGTCCTTGGGTCTCCAACAAGGGAGATAGTAAATCATCAAAGAGAAAGAATGTGTTAACCACCATAGTCCATCCAACCACGTTGATCAGCATACCTTTCTAGTACATCATCGTATTCTTGAGCTTAGAGAGAGTTGAATTCCATTGGTGCCCCATGGAAACATCGAACCCCATAAGAATACCTAAGAGGCAAAAGATGCATCCACTGAGGACCAATTGTATCCATGGTTACTTAATAATTGAGGCACATGCCCAACAATAGCCTTGAAAGCCATTTTGGCATGATTTATTTTGGATCTGGATGGCTCACAAAATGTATTTAGACAACTGCAAGAGGTCTCAATCCTGATTGGATTGTTATGCACAAAATCATTAGCATCATCAGAAAAACATCTCATGATCATCTGGTCTTGATTGAGAGGAAGAGTGAGGGCTTCAATAAGAACTAAGTGTGATTGATGTTTAAAAATGCAACTAAGACCATGTGTTGTGATAGCAAAGAAAAGAGGGGCCAATGGGCAGCCTCTTCTAACAGAAAATTTTAATATAATCACTTGAGAAAGTTGGCCATTGATGTTTATCCACACACTCCCGTTTCTTGGTAGCAATAAGATTATCATTTTAAGTTTTTGGTTGCAGCTCAAGTTTGTCCATGGTTGGAGACTAAAGTCCCATATGAGTCAGTCACGTGCTTTTTCTGAGTAAATCTTAGGGAAGAGGATATATTCACTAGATTACTCAGATAAAACCAGACATTCCCTAAGGATGGGCTTCGCCTTGACGAGCCCTTTTTGATCCTCACATATCCAATCTTGTAGGTGAAAATTAAAGGGATTCGCAATCCCTTTTGTTAGGATCTTGGTCTTGAAAAATTCATTGGTGAGGTCATCCAAACCTCAACTTTTTCCATTAGGAGGGGATTAAAATAACTTCAAGAATCTCAAAATCCAAAATGGGAACTTCAAAAAGATCTTTTAGATTTTATGGGACTCTTTTGGTTGGGGCTCTAGAGGTGGCCGCCATGCAATCACGCTTATGAGGAGAAAGAGGCATGAAAACCCCCAAAAGCTAGGTAAAGTGAATGATAGTTAGTGTTCTATTTTATTAATTTGTTTTGCATTCAACCCCATCGATATCCATCACAAAAAGGGTGGCTTCTTTGGATTGCTTCTACTTGACGAGGCCACACATCTCTTTACTTCGGTTTGTTCCTCCTACCTACCCACCAATCTTTAAATTATAATTCTAGATTCTTTCTTTGTATTTCTTCTTGGTATCTCATCATGCTTTTGATTTTTTGGAGTGTTCTCTGGTATTGTGAGTGCCTTTTGTTGATTTCTATCTTTAAGCGCCTCAGCCTATGAAAAGATTTTACCTTTTAGCAGGACGAATGGTTTGAAGATTCTTCTGAGACCTGACCAAGATGTGATGAGTTTGCAAGACTGCCTTCCTCCAAGACCTGTCTAGCCAGAGGCAAGAGGCAAAAGGCATGTTCCAAGTGTTGACATCATGATTGCTCTTACATTATCTACATTTGTATCCGCATGAGTGATTCTCCATTTTTTATCCAAGAGGCAATCCATTTACAGTTTATTTCAATTTTATATTGTATCTCTTTTGTATCTGGGTACGTTTCCATTTGGTTCTACCATTGTATTTATTTGCCTTTGCAGGGAATTATCCCACATGCGATGTACTTTGGAGAGCCCCTCCCAAATCTATATAAGGAAGGCCTCTCCCCCCATTTGTACTCGGTTAGAAGCTTGAGGAGCCTACTCCATGCTCATGGCAAGCTCATTTCTAATCCATGTGAGTTTACCCATTTCTTGGTCTACTCACTTTGAGTCTCTCAAACTCTTTCTTTTGTGAGTACACTCTTGTTTTCATTTTGTACTCTCTTCATGGTATCAAAGTGCTAGGTGGAGGTCTTGGTGGTGCAATTGGTGGTCATTTTGGTGGTCCTTTTGGTGGTGGTGGTGCTTGAGTGTTAGTGGTTTTGCTTCTCCTCAGTGAGAGAAGCTTTGCCATCAATTTTACTCTTTTGGGCCTCATTTTGCCCATTTTCCCACCCTCCCACCCTTTTCTTCATCCCTTTCCCATTCACTGTTTTGTACTGCCTATTTTCCCGTTTTCCCTTTCTCCCACTTTGCAATAAAAATTTCCTCGTGATATGGGATTAGGTTCGTGGTACATTTTGAAGCATTGAGCTTATATCTCCCTTCTTTTGAGGTGTTTATAAACACTATGTTTTGATAATTATTAGTGTTCACAAACACTATTGGCATCAATTTGCAAGGTAAGCCCTTTTTTGTGATCAAGGTAAGTTTTTTGTAAGATTGCAATATCTATCCACCTCTATCTATATAGCACGATTGAGCGTACCATGCAATGATAATAGTAGCCCATCTCATCGTTCGGTGTCTTGTAGTCCTTTGTGGAATAAACATCCATGCATCATAACTTGTAGGAGTAACAATTCTAAGCGTTCAAGCACGCACATACTTATCCTGTGGAACTTAAGAAGCTACTCAGATTGAATGGAAGTTAGAGCAATCAGACACCATTTTTTGGTTTCTGTCCCCACTCACCTTCAATCACTCGTCTCTCTTTGTGATCTAAAAAAGAGGAGATTGGGAATCAAAAAACACTTTCCGTCATTTTGCAGCAAAAGATACCTACACTGGAAAATGATGAGTTGTGCCTCTAATGAGTTATCCATAACAATCAAAGAGAGAGAGAAAGAATACAAACCACATTGCTGTTAGAAAGAGACAAAAGAAAAATAACGAGCTATGCCAAACTGTCTTTCCGAGCTAAATTGATGTCTTCTTTTTTTAATAGGAGAATGAGATAAGTAATGATGTTCTCTTTAGGTTCATTCATGTGATTCAATGACCACATATGTTTTTTCACTATAACAGATCGACCGTATATCGAGGTTTTTACCGAGGGAAATGAACACGCCAATTTTTGCCTCGACGTTGGTGTAGGTGTCAATATGCGCGTCGGTACTAAAGCGCTGGTATGGGCATCGGTATGGGAGTGGGTATAAGCGTCGGTATATGCGCTGGTATAAACATCAATAATATCGACGCCCATACCGACGGCCATATTGACACCTCTGCTTGGTGTACCGTCACGTATATTGGTGCCCGCTGGGTGTACCGATGCTTATTCTGATGGCATTACTGAGAGTACCGACGCTTATATCAACGACCATATCTAGAAAAACTTATTTTGGGCAGAGTGTGTTCTCTTTTGCTACAACAACATTACCATGATGTTTCTTAGCAAAAGACAATATACTCTGCCCAAAAAACATCGAGTACATGTGATGTGTACTCTAATGTCAACCGAAATATGATTTCATAAAACAGAATATTATTGGACACAGAAGAGATAATCAGAATGAATCATGAACCATGAACCATGAACCATGTACAAAAAGAGTATATATTTCATAAATGAAGCACGTACAAGAGTGTGGCGAACCACTGTCATATATGATGCTTTTACAAAATGTGGCAAAGCATTGCATTGCCATATAAAAATCAAATACAAAATTTTGGTGTGCCACTGCCATACACATGCAAAGAACATTCCATATCAACAGTCTTGCAACAAAGAACATTAATGAAATGAGATAAATTCACATGAAATTTACAAACAAAAAGTAAAAACCAACAAGCACCTCAAGTACTTGCTGTAATCCATGCATTGAAAAGAATAGATGTATGCGCATTGTCTATCAACATTAGACGCTTTTAAATGAATCAAATTCAAGCTCAAAAATTTTCTTCTTTTTTGCACATCCCAACTGTAATCTTTATTGGAAACACTTTAAATGCAAACTAGCATGTGCATTAGCATGATGATGCATGGAAAGGACTCCATTCATAAGGATGGATACATAAGATCCATCATAGCACGGTTTATTCTTAACATATGTAGTATATAGATTCATACATGAAATGGAATTACAAGTGTGAATTCCATGCATGCTTTAAAGAGGGGTTCAATTTTGAACCATATGCATGCTAAGCATCTTGGAGTGAAAATGTATATGTTTCTAGCATACACTAAGTATGCTTAAGGTTACGGATTACCAGAACCATTTATGGCATGCATGGATATGAAATGAATGTATGCAAATACTTGTACTTCAGTGAATAAAATTCACTCTTTTGTTTTTTAAAAGTTATGAAACCAAGTAAGTAATCTTAGTTCTGAGCAGAGGGTTTACTTCTTCACGAAAGCAAGGCAATTGGAAAGGAATGAAGCTAAAGTACTCGCAAAATCATGACTAGATTCTGCAATATAAGTACTTAGCAATGTCCTTCCAAAAAGGGATACTAATGTATCACATATTTAATGTTATGACCACATTAAGTATGATTTGCCTACCAATGAAGTAAGCCTAAGGTGGTAAAGCCATTCCCAACTAGAGAACCTAGCATACTAAATGCTAACTCTAAGTATAAGAGATACTTAGAGATGGTTTCAAGACAAGCCTCTCAAGGAGATGACTTTAGTAGATGATTTCCCTAAAATACTTCTTTGGGGCATACTCTTACACTACTTCATAGAACCTAAAATACTCCTCTAAGTTTATGATATACTTAGAGATAGTTAATTGAAAAAGGTTCTAAAAGAGTTCTTCATGACATATCCTAGATAGGATGACATTCTAGAATGGTTTCCATCAAAGACATTGATGGAAACCAATTGTGAGCAAAGATTACTTTCACCAACATGAATGGTGGGAAAGTATTCAAGGCATCATAAAAATTGAAAGCCCCCTCCTTTTGGAAAAAAATTTCCAATTTAATTGAAGGCTTAATTAATTCAATAGATTTACATCTCAGGAAATTCAAATAAGGTTTTCCTCAGTAGATGCAATGGTTCTTAATGGAAGAAACTTAAAGTCCTATAGGTACAATGATGAAATGGAAGATTTTTTCTTATTTCATAGTACCTTCAAACCTCTTATGCTTTGATTAGCATTGAAAATTACAGCTAGCTCTCCTAGCAGAGATAAGCATGAGCATTGCATTGTTACGGATGATAAGAGCTCATGAGCATTTCCATAAAGTCAAGGGGAAGTTCATGAGCAAGTTAGGATAGGTGGTCGCTTAACTACCTCTAGAAGATCTTCTAAAAGAAACCATTTCTAGTGAATCTTCTAGAAATTTATTAGGCTCTACTCAAGTATAAGATTACTTGATTAGTCCAATATTGGGAGGAGTCAGAGTATTGACTCTCTAGTTGTAAATGAAGCCATAGATTTCATAGTTTTCGAGGACAAAAACTCTTCAAAAGGGCGGAAGAAAGTACCAAAACTTATCAAAAAATTGGTACAATTAATTTCATAAAGAGAAACTTAGAATATAGATGATGAGATAAAAGAACATCTTTGTATACATAAGATGTTTGGCAAACAGTGAGTTGCTCAGAAAGCAACTTCATGGCATGCTAGATCTAATATTGGGATCCCAACAATATCAATAAAGATTTTGAAGAAAGATGGTTGTAAACCACAAGCTCGAATAAAGCATGCCAAAACTTATACTTCTCTAAGGGGAAGTACAAAGGAGAGAATATGCAAAGTGCATAATATGCAACTTTGATAAATGATACTTAAGTCTGGAGAAGTTGAAACTTGTATTCACCTATTCTTAAACGAATTTCAAGGAAAATCCAGAAGCATTAGAAGATGCTTCAACTTAAGTAGTAACGGAGATTCCTAGAAAACCCTAGGGTAGCTTTTTGAAAAGCTTGGATAAACAAAGGAATATAAAAGGCAAGAGTAATCTCTTGTTACTTCAAGAAAGAACTAAGTATATCTTGAATATGATTCAAGACACTTGGAATCACACTCAAAACCTTAGAAAGAAAGAATAGATGTTTATTCCATTAGGATAGATATCTATTTCATCAAAAGGTTTGGATCTTCCAATATGAGTTTTGGAATAATTAGGATCATAGAATGATCATATGTTGAAAATCTTAGAAACCCAAACAAGATGGAAACATAGAGTTAATCCCTTGACTTCAAAAGGAATTTGAGTAAAGGGTACTCTATAGTTAGATTTAGCTTCTAGACTTTAAGATAAATATCATTCACACATCAATGTTGGATATAAAGTGTAGTGGTATGGGACACTATGCTTTATATTCACATTAATGTAGGAATGATAGTGTGGGACATAAGACCTTGATATGATAGGCATCTTTTAGTCTTGGGCTCATGAGTTGGAGTGAAACTCCATCCCAATGGAAACTGAAACTTCATACATAAAAATGAAGTATAGGTTGCTCAAGAATAGGACCATACCAAGTAACTAATTAAGTTCAAAGATCATGAAGAGAAATCACTTTCTAGATCTTCATAAAGATTTTCAATAAGACTAATGTAGTCTTGTTAAGGATTTTGAAGTTCTTTATCAGAAATGCTACATGGATTTCTGGGGAGAGAACCTGGAAAGATCCTTTCGAGAAAGGTAAAATTGACTGAGTCACTCTTGGATAAAACACTTAGTTGGCAAATACAACTAAGTGAGTTAATATTTTTTGGAATAAAGATGTACCAAGAGGTATTACAAAGGATTGACTTAGTTATTTTCATAATTGAAGTTAGACTAAGTTAGTCAAAAACATCTTGTTGATAGTACAACAAGGTAATCAATCTCCTAAAGTAAGAGATTTATACTAGACTTGATATTCCAGTCTATAGGAGTCTCAAGAGATTGAAAAGAACTAACTACTTAATTAAGAAGCATCATAGTAAAGTTGAACATCATAAAAAATTGATGGCTCGAGACACCGATGTTTGTTACCACTAAAGTCTGGTAGATGGATGATGGTTTAAACTTTACCCAATGGATCTTCTTGAGAATTTAGATTCAATAGAAAAAATGCTTCAAACCATTAGCTAGATTAAATCCTTAAAGTTTTTGAGTCTCATTAGGTTTGACTCAAATCCTTTTAGTGTTTCAGAAGTTGAACCGGTTACATCCAGTTTTGGTTCTTCCTTCTCGCTTTTCCAGACCTTGCATTTGACTTAAAAGAAATCTTCAAAGTCACTCCTAGATTAGGTTTAGCTAGATGGAGTTGATTACCAAATTGAACATCAAAAGATAGATGTTCTATATAGAACCCCTTCAATTTCAGAAGACACTTAAGTTTAAGAGAATTCATTCATCCATCTAATATCAATGGATGAAGAATCCAAAAAGTTCTCTTAAAAAGAGTTTGAAATAATATTCTTAAGAATCGTTTATGGATTCTAACCATTCCAAATTAGTTAAGGCTTTTGAGAAAGTCTTGGAAAAGCCATTTTGACGTTCATTGCCTAAAGAAATGGAATCACTTATTTCCTACATTCTACCTTGATTATAAAGTACAATAGGACATGGTAGTTCTATATTTGGAAAAAGGATCAGTAGATGTTGGTTAAGAAGTAGAAAATAGTCAGAAACATCTTATTTAGATGTTTTGATCAATCTCAATTTAAGGAGACTTCTCAAAGCCTTGAACTAGTAAGAGATCCATCTATTTTGCTAGGTCCACACCCGAATGGTGCATATAAATGGACCTGCATAGCAAATTAGTTGGAGACTATTACAATCCACCTACTTCATATGTTTGTACTATGGATGCACAATTCAGACATAGGGAAACATTGAATTAGGCAGGGATGTTTTAATCTACCCTTATCATCCATACTTAGCATTTGATTTCGTGTTTCAGATGCAAAGTTAAGTAATGATTTGGACAGGGATTACAACACAAGTGGATTTACTTCTTTTCAGATCAACTATGACATAGAATCTCCTTCTGATAAAGAAGCAAATCAGAGAGATGAGAAAAGCCATGATCTATAGAAAAGATCATGGGGCACGGGGAATACTCCACGTAATATACCTACACACATTTTCGAGGATGAAAATGTTAAAGGGGGGAAGAATGTTGTATAACTATGGGTCAAAGTGGCCAAAGACATGGGTTTTAAGGGTCCAAAACCACTTGGAGAACCCTTGGATTCTATTGGGAAACCCTTGGGAAAGTGTCTCCAAGAGTGTGGTTTGAACCCTTGAGTTATTTGGATTTATTTACTCCCAAATTGAAGGGTTTTGACCCTTAGGATTGATATTTCCTAAGGGTATGGTATTTAACCCTTAGGGAGGCCTCTCAAGCCTTGAGACTTGTACGCACAAGCTTGGGAGAAGTCCTTTTAAGAATCCATGTGAAGGCCATGTGATTTCAAAGGTTAGAAGGCCTTGGATTAGAATCCATGTGGAGAGAACACTTGGCAAGCTCTCCTCACATTTCCCCCCTTGGCCTTGAGGTATATATATGGGTGGAGTTGGTTGGGTGGAAACGTGCATCTCTCACCCCTTTGGGTTTGATTAGACTTAGATTGGTCTATCTATGTATGTATGTATGTATGTATGTATGTATGTATGTATGTATGTATGTATGTATGTATGTATGTATCTATCTATCTATCTATCTATCTACCCATCTATGTATGTATGTATGTATGTATGTATGTATGTATGTATGTATGTATGTATGTATGTATCTATCTATCTATCTATCTATCTATCTATCTATCTATCTATCTATCTATGTATCTATCTAGCTATCTATCTATCTATCTATCTATCTATCTAGGTATCTATCTATCTATCTTTCCTCATGGACTGGTTGCACTATTGGAGGACTTGTAGGGACATGGTGTGGTCATTTCATTGGAGCATTTGCGATGAGGTGATGAATTTAGAAACTTGGGTTTTACTTGTTGTTTGTAAATCTCATGTGAATTTATCTCATTTCATGAATGTTCTTTGTTGCAGGACTCCTAATATGGATGTTTTGATCATTATGTGCATGTATATTACAGTGGTGTGTGAGAATTTTGTCTTTGGCTCATATATGGTAGTGGTGCACCAAAATTTTGTATTTGATTCTTATATGGTAGTGCTTTTCCACATTTTGTATTTGCCTCATATGTGATAGTGGTTTGCAACACTCTTGTACATGCTTCATTTATGGAATATATAACTTTTTTTGTACATGGTTCATTGTTCATTCTCATTATCTCTTTTGTGTTCGATAGTATTTTGCTTTATTAAATCATATCTCGATTGCCATTAGAGTACGCATCACATGTACTTGTTTTTTTTTTGGGCAGAGTGTATTGTTTTTTGCTAAACAACATCATGGTAATGTTGTTGTAGCAAAAGACAACACACTTTTCCCAAAAACAATTTTTCAGATATGTTCATCGGTATAAGCGACAATACTCCCAAGATGGTCGCTGGTATAAGCGACGATACTACCATCAAGCGAGAGTGTAGATGCTGGTATAGGCATCGGTATGAGCATCAGAAATACCAACGTTTATACTGATGTTTATACTGACACTTATACGGATGACTATACCAATGGCTATACTAGCGCTTTTGTTCCGACGTGTATACCGATACTTACACGGACGTCGGAGCAAAAATGTACCCATTCAATTTCCTTAGTAAAAGCCTCGGTATACACTCGATATGTTGTAGTGTTACCAACACTAGACCAAATATTGCCTATGCATTTGGTATAGTGCGTCACTTTGCACATCACTCTCATAAAAATCATATAAATACTACTTAGAGACTACTTTGATACCTTGGCCTCACCTTACATCGTGGTCTTTGGTACAGATGGGGCATTGAACTTGTTTGATATTCAAATTCAGGCTGGGCTGGTGATCTTGATTGTCGACGATCCACTTCTAGGTGCATATTCTTGCTTGGATCAAGACCTATCTCTCGTGCAAATAAGAAGCATCCTAGAGTTGCTTTGTCATCCATCGAGGCTGAGTATGGAGCATCTAGTTTCATAGCATGTGAGGTCATCTGACTTCAAGGTTTATTATCTGATATTGGTGTTTTAGAGCTTACTCGAACATGCATATGCACGGATAATCAGTCAGCCTTGGCCATCAGCAAGAATCTAGTGTTGCATGCTTGGAGCAAATACGTTGAGATCTAGTAGCATTTCATCCACGAGGAGCTCCTCTCTTAGGAGATTACTCTAGAGCATTGTACCTCTCAAGAGAACATGGCGGACATGTTCACAAAGGCTCTACCTCGAGTTCTACTCTAGTGCTTGGTGGACCTCTACAACGTTCAATGGCTCCAATATGGAGCTCGAGAGTGGGTCTTGACGACATGATTTCTCCTAGATCATCCTTGTTTGTACAAAAATAAGTGCATCACCATTTTGTATCCATGGGGCACTCTATTTCTAGTTTATTTCCATTTTACATTGTATGTATTCTATCTTGCCATTTCCTTCTACCATTGCATTCATTCTCCTTTGAGGGGAATTATCCCACATGAGATGTGCTTTGGAGAGCCCCTCCCAAATCTATATAATGAGGGACTCTCCCCCCATTTGTACTTGGTTAGAAGCTGGAAAAGCCTACTCCATGCTCTTGGCAAGCTCATTTCTAATCCATGTGAGTTTTCCCATTTCTTGGTCTACTCACTTTGAGTCTCTCACACTCTTTATTTTCGGAGTACACTCTTGTTTTCATTTTGCTTCTGCGTGTGTACTCTCTTCACCAAGCAATGGTCACTTGCTATTGGGTTGAGAAGAAGGAGAATGTTGTTAGATTGGCATGAAACCAAGGCGCTTTCTTGAGATTGGTGATCATCTTGAATGTACGCACAATGGGGCAGTGATCAAAGTCAACAGGGTCCATACTTTGGGAGAGGGATGGGGAACCCACTTATTGACTAGAAACCCCACATATACGTTTCGGAACCCTCCAAACGTAAATAGAAAACATGTCAAAATACTCACTGACCTAGCAAATTGTGGCGCAATCAGATATATATGATATAGATATCATGACCGTACATAGGGTTCTCACGATCAGATGAGAAAGTAATGCTCAGCCCAACATCTCTGGTTTTGTGCACTATCTTCAAAGTTAAGTGCAAATCCATGTAGGAAAATTACAACTTTGAATATTTCTAAAGGAATTTATAAGAGTGAGTAATATTTATGATATAAAACTCAACTATAACTGATGAAATACTCAAATTTGTAATATTTATATATAAAAATTTCATCAACAGACTTCATAAACATACATGATCTAAGATTGCATGTCCAACAACTTAAGTATCTCAACTCCTTAGTCCCTCAATTGATATAAGTCTTCGTCACGGCCTGAAAATTCATCTCTGCTGCTAGGCTCAAAGGAGTGTCTACGATCCTGCTATACGTATATGCTTAACATCCTCGTATTCCAATGACTATTTTCGAAACTCCCAACGACTCTCTATCGTAATGTATAAACAACACACTTGTATTCCTGTGCTCTATGGTTAGTATCTTCTGCGTGAACATACACAATCAAACAATAAGAAGGTGATTGATAGTTTAAAAGAATAGTGAGAAGACAAAAACTAAAAGAAACAACAATATTCAATCTCTGAAGAACTTGTACAGTGAGATTGTGTTACATAACCCTCCACTGAACTCTGGTTCTCCTCATCATTCACCACACATGATGACAAACAGATCCTGTATTTTCGAGCTTCTCTCTCTCTCTCTCTGTCTCTCTCTCTCTCCCCTACCATCATGCACATTGCATGCGTTTCTGGGGCACAATTTTTCTTATCTTTGGTGTTGGTTCTTTTATTACATAATTTTAGTGCAATGTGTTTTCTTTATTCTAGCTCCACATTTTTGTTTTAAGTTCGATTTCTTTTACCTTTCACACTCTTTTACTTTTGCTTTGTTCTTGGACATCTAAATACAACACTCGTTGGGAGACTTACCATTAAAGCTCATTGTACATTTACCCTTCCAAATTACAGAGGTTCTCCTCTCTTGTAGGGCAAGCCGTAGCAGATCGCCTCACAATAACAGCTTGCTTCCATTGATTGGTTGTTCGAGCCAGAGAATGCTTGAAATACCTTCTTGTTCATTAGACCTACAGTACGTATATGTTAAGACAGAGTGGACGTAACGACGACTTTTAGCACAAAACTATATTAGCCTTATGATAATCATCGTCAAATTTAAAGGCCCGAACAAGATCATACGTTGGAATGTTGATTATACTAACATAGCTATCCAAAAGCAATACCCAAATAACAAAGAAGTGCGTTATATTGAACTTTACAAAAAGTTTTAAAGTGTGTTTGCCGTCATATCATCCAGAATAATTTGTACATATATTCGTCAGATGCCTGAACTATTTGATTATCCGCATATCCTAGTAACATTAATAACTCATATTACTTGTTTTTTATTAGGGTTAAACTTGTATTCAGTACGTATATGTCAAGACAGAGTAAAGTAATCCTATGATAATTGTCGTCGGATTTAGAAAACCCACTAAGATCATATGTTGAAAAATACAATGATGTCTAAACGGTGGAGATCTCTTATGACGGGAGATTCTTTTACCTCCTCGAAAACAACAGGTTGAAACCCAAATGGGTCCCACATGAGGGAGATGATAGATTTGCCCGCCTCATTTGTAACTTCCTCTAGCTTACTGAGAATATCCCCTGCTTTGTGGGATTTGGGGGGTCCCATGGACACTAGTCCCATTCACTTGTAACTTTTCTCATTTATTTTAATTAAAATCAAGGAGAATAGGCCAAGGCTGAACTTCCTTTAAAAAAAAAAAAAAGATCATATGTTGAAATCTAGATTCTACTACCATCGGGTCAAATAAAAAACATGGGGCAGCCACTGATTTTTTTGAGCTTTACAAGCTTCCCGTCACAAGAGTAATCCATAATCCACGTTTTCTGTTATGCGTGATCAATTAAAATTGAATATGGAAATGCCAACTTTTGCCGAAAGTAAACTCCCACTGAAACGATCTCGTCGTTCAATGCATAACGGAACAGGAACTGCCAGAGTTTGTCGAAAGATTTCATCTTCATGGACCTATCAACACATTTTAAAAATATCTCCATGACAGTTCCATGATGTCTTCCATTGCAGTGATCCTCCAGCAATAAACCGAACAAAGTAGCAATGGATAGAGCGCGTTCGAAGGGCTGTTTTGTAAGATTTCATCTTTTTTCACTTGGATTTCCACGCAGGGTACATGAATGGGTTTGGGAATCCCACCTACGAAAAAAACCTATGTTAAATGGTATGATGTATATATATAGCGAGACAGTGGATGTTTGATGTGTCCATCTATGTATGTATGTTTGATTTCTAAAGGAAGTTTCTCTTTTTTTTTAATAAAAGTATGGAAAAAGAGAAACATCCTTTAGAAATCCCGATGCCTGGCCTATAGACTCTAGAGTAAGCCCATAAAGGTATCTTTATCCCGCCTATACTTTTAATGGGACTAAAGTAGACCCTATTCCATGTTAAATTTAACATCTCTACTGGAGGGCAGCAAAAGTGGAGCAAAGAGTAATAAAATCGAGTCGATAATAAATCGAGTCCACTACGCATGTCTTATCTACACATTATTGTAGGTCGGCCCACAAAGTAAAACTGAGAGTGAGCGTGAAACCCATGGGATTTGCAATGGCCCACAAAGCAGAGCTTAGATGCTCGGTATATTTCAGATTCCAGAGCCCGAAAGTCGACTACGGAAGAGCTTGGGTTGGAGGTAACCCAAGATAACTAGAATTCATTAGAGTGCTTGAGAATTGCAGTCGAATTGTGTGTGCTTGAAGGCATACCATTATTAGACGGACAGCTTACTATCATCTCCACCTTTTACGCCTCTATGCCTCCGTGGAGTGGAGCCCACAAGCCTGTAAAAGTGACGTGCATTTTGCCTGTGAAGGGTCATTTTGCTTGTCAAAACTGTGCATTTTTATGAGATTGATAATTTAATTTTCTATATGTATATATGTATCTTTTATCAGTATGTCCTCTGTAGACTTACTAAAATATCTCACGACATTTGGTCCTTCCCATCATCTATATATAAGTTCTAATGCACTCTCGTAGATCCCTTTGATGCATTAGAACTGAATAATAAAAAAACCGATTTATCTCTGATCCTCAGGATGTATCCAAGAGATGATGCTTGTGTCTTCCTTCTTCACTAGTAGGCTTCCCTTTTCTTGGTGTGTGCTTTTAAGCTTGATCCAGCAACTCTTCTTCCTTCAAATACCTTCAAGTTCTTCTCAGGGCCCTCTTTAATGTTTCGAATGTGTCCAATAGCACTGATACCATTGTTGGGAGAATTTGCAAATTCCCTACGAATCCCTTAAGCTTTAGTGTCTTAGAGGCAACTTCATACAATCTCTCCTTAATGAAATGAACTAATCTATACGAATATGCAAATCACACCCAAGAACGTTTGCACACATAAGTTAAAATCTAAGGCCTTTCCAATGCAACTTATTTCACTAAACGTTATTACTCTTAGTAGGAGAGCCAATACCTTGAAGATAGAGTAAATTTGTCTTCACTAGGTGTATACAGATAGACACCTATTCACTCGTGAACCTTATTCGCTCAAAATATGAAAAGAATTGATCTAATACTTAAACCAAATTTACATAACATAATTAGATTTCTAACGAGCCAGAGGATACAAGAATTGAGTGAGATATGGCTAATGAACAATGCTTAACACTTAGAGAAATCTAGAGTGCTCACACAAAACTCTTTGTGTTAGCTATGGCTACAGAAAACATTATTTAAACTCACCCAAGCAAGCAACTAGGGGGATAACTAAGCAAGGGAACCAATTAACTTTCCTTAAAACTTTGTAGGAGCACACAAATACATGGCATCTCACAAAATCAAAGCTGCGTGTAGATATAGAAAAGAAAAGATGCCCTTAAAATTAGGAATTACTTCTTCTAGATTATAGAGAACTACTCACACCTAACTGTGATTTGAATTTTGGCTATTGAGGAGAGGGTTCAAATTCAAAGTGGATTCATGAATTCTTGTGCTTGAATGCATGATATCAGGATCTTGCTCACACGCACGCTGAGGTTACAAATGCAGAAAACGCACAGAAAAATAGAGACACCAAGAGACGAGATGGAATGCAGTATTGGGTGCAATCTCCCCCCATGCACTTTGTTTCGACAGTCCACAGAGTGCATGTATTTATAGGAATTTTTTATTACGTCGAAAAGAGTGGTTACATGAGAGGAGCTTCAAAAAGCATGTGTGAAAGTAAAAATTCGTGACTTTTGTAGAAAGACTTTGCTTTTAATATAAAAAATTATGGTCTACAATGACCCTTATTCTAACCACTACTTTTCTAACTATTTCTAACAATAGAACCTTCTACGCAAGCTTCTTAACAAACTAAATTATAAATAAGATTTATGGATGTCCACCCTAAAGTCGAATTATTGATGTCCACCCTTTCACACCCTCACAAAACTTCATCTGCTATATAAAAAACACCAAAATGCATTAATACATAAATAAATTAACACTCCAACAATGCATTGTTCAACATATTCCATAATTTATAACATGCCCCTCAGTTGAAAAAACAACTAACCTTAGTTGATAGAATAAATATAAACATGGATGGCCACTCACATGTTCCATCACTGAATGAAATTAAGCATGTTCCATGTTAAACAAAAACATGCATGGAAATGTTCATGGAGGAATTACATTAATGTGTTTGTGTATGATATGCAGAAATTAAGTGGTCATAATGAGGTGTTAATTGTGTTTTATGTATCCATTGACATTCTTCAATAGAGTGATTTTCGTGTTTAACTAAATATTGATTATATTGAGTACCTGTGTGTGTAGTAGTGACATCATGATCAATTATTTTCTTAGGAACCAAGATCTAAGATTGTTTTACAATTAAAGGAGGGTCATCAAGAAGTGGAGTGAGTGGTAAAGTTCCTTTAAATGGTTTAAGTAAACTAATATGAAAAGAGTTATGTATATTCCAATTAGATGGTATATCTAATCTAAATGAATTATCATTAATTTTTTATATAATGCGAAACGGTCCATAATGGCACGGTGCAAGTTTAATTTTAGGATGCTGCAAAATATTTTTGAGACTTCTTTTAATGATAGTCAACCACACAATATCATTTTCCTTGAATTCCTTAGCTAAGTAGTGGTGTGTGTGATGTTATTGTAAGAAAATTGAAGTAATGGCAACTTTTCATCCCAGTTAGTGGGACTATCTAATGAATAACAATGCAATAAATCAAGAATAGTACTTTTTGTAGCCTCACTTTGTCCATTACTTTCGGGATGAAATGCAGAGCTAAAATCTATTTTAGAACCAAAATGTAGAAATAAGGCAACCCAAAAATGATTACAAAATCTAACATCACTATCAGATAACATTACTTTAAGAAATCCATGATGTGGGAAAATGCATTTAATAAATAATTTTGCAGCTTGAGGTGCAGGCAAAGTTTTTCTACATGGAATGAAATATGCATATTTACTCAACCTATCAACTATTGTCCAAATCATATCATTATGTGATGAAGTGATGGGAAGACCTATGATAAAATCCATAGAAATTTGTTCCCATGGTTCGTTCGGAATGGGAAGTGGCATTAATAATCCGAATGGTTTACCATGATGATGTTTTATAGTGTGACATACAATGCATTGAGAAACATAGTTTGCAATGTATTTTTCCATGTGTGGCCAAAAGAAGAAATCTTTGCAGGCAAAAATGATGCTTTGTAAGCCTCTATGACCCATGTAAGATGGTTCATGCATTTCTTTGATGACAAAATCTTTAAAATCTTGGGTTATGCATAATCTATGCTAAAAATAAAGAGAAACATGATGAAATGTATAATGTTCATAAGATAAAGATGCACCATTGTTTAAGTCATGCCATGCACATGAGAAATACAAATCAGATGCATAAGTGAAAACCATTCCTTGAAAAGAATGAATTTGGATGGAAAAAATATTATGCAAAAAACAAAATGTGAAGGAAATTGGCTAAGAGCATCAGCTACAACATTAGCTTTAGCAGGCTGATATTGGATCATGGGTTGGAATTTTTGAATGAATGATGCCCATTTAAGATGGTGATAAGAGATTAAGGGCTAATTTAATAAATGCTTAATAGCTTGTTGATTGGTTTTGATTAAGACCTCAAGGCCCATAAGATAGTGTTTCCGAATTCGCAAAGCATGCAGAACCGCTAACAATTCTTTATCATATGTACTATAATTCTTTTTTGAGGGCTTAAGTGTCCTACTCTCAAATGCGATGGGATGATGATTTTGCATTAAAACAGCACCTATCCTTGAACCACTAGCATCGGTACCCACATGAAAGGGTTGTGAAAAATCAAGTAATTATAAAATAGGTGCATGTGAAAGTGCATGTTTCAATTTTTCAAAGGATTGTTATTGGGTAAGTCCCCATGCAAATTTTATTTTCTTTTTCAATAACAAGGTAAGAGGCAATGCTAAACAAGAAAAGTTTCAAACAAACTTCCTATAGAAACTACCCAACCCAAGAAAAGAATGAACGTCATTGACTGATTATGGTGTAGGCCATTCTAATATAGCATTAGTCTTTTTTGGATCCACATGGACACCTTCACTTGGAATAATATGTTCTATATTATGGCTTACATTGAAAGAAGTAACTCTTTTCAAGCTTAGTGTAAAGTGTGTTCTCTCATAGTAAATGAAAAAGTGTTTAAAGATGCTTCTCATGCTCACTATCATTCTTACTGTAAACAACTATATCGTTGAAAAATACAAGAAGAAAAGTTTGGTAATCAAGAAGAATGTTGTTCATCATTTGTGCAAATGTAGTAGGGGCATTAGTAAGTCTGAAGAGCATTACCATAAATTCATAATGGCTGGTTTGAGTTCTAAATGCAGTCTTAAAAATATCACTTTGCGTCATACGAATCTGATGGTATCCCGATTATAGATCAATTTTACTAAAGACACGAGCTCCTTGTAATTTATCTAGAAGATATTCTATTCGAGGAATAGGGTATCTATTATTTATTGTGATCTTGTTAAGGGCTATATAATCAATGCACATTTGATAAGTTTTATTCTTCCTCTCTACTAAGAGAACTAGTGTTCTAAATGTAGAGGAACTAGGCCTTATAAGTCCTTTCTGTAGTAAGTCTTTTACTTTGTTTTCTTCTTCCTTTTAGCGTAGTGGGCCATGTCTATAAGGTGCTTTATGAGGAGGAGAACTACTAGGGACTAAGTCTATACTATGGTCAAAGGATCCTCGAGATGGCAGTAGTTTAGAGGGCTACTCTGACATAAAACAATCCTTATAAGTAGTCATGAAATGTTTATGTGCATCAGGAAGTGTATGAGTATAGTCATAGATGGCATTGACAAAAAAAATGCATGAATTGAATCCTTTCCGAAATGCATGTTTTATTTGAGTATGAATAATCAATGGAAATGGATGGAAATCATGCCGTGCAAACAAAGTAATGATTTGACCTTTAAATTCAAAGTTGATGGTATGTGTATGGTAGGCAATGTGTGGATTATAATGATGATGAAATGACATACCTAGTATAACATCGTAAGATTGCAAAGGTGCAATTAAAAATGTTCATGAATCAACATATGGGCCTATGCTAATCATAACATCTTGCACTTATGGTGTTACATTATAACGATGACCTTGAAATGCAGCTTTTACTTTATAAAAGGAAGGAAACAATTTTTAATTTAAGCTCTTGTACTAAAAAATGTATAATGAAGTCATGTGAACTACTAGATTTGGTTTTCCCCAAGGTCAACTTTGACAAAGCTTATGAAAGGCTGGAATGGGACTATATTCTACAGCCACTTAACGATCTCGGATGCAGTCAGAAATTCACCGAGATGATCTCAACCCTTTTGGGTAACGCATCAACTCAAGTTAATGTTAATGGCCAACTTTCTAAGGTGATCAAACTAAAAATATCAACCACACAAGGGTGCCCCTTGGCTCCCCTTCCCTTTGCCATTGCTACGGAAGGGCTTAGCCGGCTGGTGGAACACTAGGTGGAAGTAGGTAACATCAAAGGCCTCTGATTGCCCCACGACCATGGCCAAATCACCATGAGACTTTCCGCCAATGACATGAACACATTTTTCCACAATGATAGTACCAGCCTGGAGACGTTTTGGAGGTGCTTGGATACTTTCTGTGAAGCCTCTAGTTCAAAAATCAACCACTCAAAGACTGTTTTTTGTGCTATCATCAAGCTCTAGCCTAACCTTCTCTTTGATCATGGATGTCAAAACATCCCTCAAGGCCAAATTTTTCAGTTTCTTGGGATTCCCTTAGGTTTTGGTATCTCGTTGGAGCAGTCGTGGAATTGGGTCTTAGCCAAACGGGAAAGCAAGCTTAACTATTGGAGAGGTATTCAAATCAATCTCTCTGGTCGCACAATAATCATCAACACATTCTTCATTTCATCGGCCATTTACTTCCTCTCGTGCTCGATACTGAAAGAGCAAGAGTTGTCTAAATTGGAAAGCATTTGCAGAAACTTCCTTTGGATGGGTGAGCACAATAGGAGGGGGGTGCCTAAAATCAAGTGGTCCATCTGCACTAACCAAAGAGATAGTGGGGGCCTTGGCATCCTGGACATTGGATGCATGGCGAACAAACTTGCAACAAAATGGATGATTAAGGCTTAGTGCAATGGGGAGGCCTCGTGGGCCAAGTTGATCTTCAGAAACAAGAACACATTAAATTTCTTAGGATTCTCGAATTGGAAGAACCTTGACATTTTGACCCTTCTATTTTACTTGATCTGAGTTTTCCCAAAAGGCTTGAATCTTGTGTGCTCACTATGGAAGAGTTGGAATAAATTCAAAAGCTTCACAAGAATCAACAAAGATTGGAAGTGGGCGGCTGGTATCATAAAAAATGACTCTTTTTGGTTTCCAATCCATGGCATCCGAAACATGGAATCTTGGAATATTCAAAACGTTAAGAGGCTATGAAAAAAAGGCTTCAAAAAATAGAAACTTCTCTGGAAACAAGACACCAACCAATGGATCAACTTCAAGGATGTTGACCCTACCCTCAACATTACCGAGGAAGAATGGAATACTCTGCAAAGCAGATGTCTTGCCTGGGACCGCTCTAAGATTCGTCTTCTCATGGGACACGACCTACCAAGCTAGTTTGGGCTCAGATGGACAATGGTAATTGCCTAACAAAAACCCCTAACATCAAAGATACCACTGATTATGAGGTCAAACGCAACAGGAAGTGGTGCCTGTCGTGGATGCACCTACGGTGGGAAATGAAGTTCATGGCTATCTGGCACCCTCTCATAGAAATAAAAAAGTTTGTACCGGTCCACTCAAGATGTTTCTCACATCTTCTTTACTTGTCCCAACTCCTAAAGGATCTGGCACATTGTCGGAAAGAAAATTAGACTTCGGAAACGTATAAGTTGGAAACAAGCTCTGCTGGGAGAAGCAATCGGCCGGTCTGTGACTCTCTGGAACGCCATCAGAGGGGAAGCCCTATAAAAGATCTGGCGGGAAAGGTGTGCTTATAACTTTGGAGACTCCCCCAAAGAGTGGTCGATTGAGAAATCACTATTCCTCCTCGGCAAAAGAATCGCTAACTATAAGAAATTCCCCCCCCCACCCCCTTCAGGCATCATGAAGTGCTCCTTTTGATCAACAACAAGCTTAAACCCAAGTGGGCCTCTCACGAGAGTAATGAGAGGGTGATTAACCTTCTTTGTAATTCCATCTAAACCTTGTAATATCTTCCCCTCTTGTGTGGGATTTGGGGGGTCCTGTGGGCACTAGTGCCCTTCACTTGTACTTTCCTTTTAATTTATACAAGTCTGAGAGAGTCGGTTAAGGCCGAAGTTCCTTTATATTAAAAAAAAAAAGTAGTTAAGTCGAAAACTAAGTAAGCAAGTAATTAAGTAAGTAGGTAAGTTAGAAAGTAAGTAAGCAAGCAAGTAATTAAGTAAGTAAGTAAGTAAATAAGTAAGTTAGCATGCATGTATGTAGGGAAGTATATATATGTATATATATATTTACACACATACACATATATATATATATATATATATATATATATATATATATATATATATATATATATATATATATATATATATATATATATATATATATATATATATATATATATATATATATATATAGATATATGTACTTGATGAGCGATTCCATAACAAAACAATTACAAAATTATGGACGATAATACAACAAAGACCGATTTATATTTTTGGAAAGAAAACCTTCTCTTTCATTTATAATGGAGATTCACAACATTCTTTACAATAGCTTCATAATTTTTCTTTTTTGGATCATCAAATTGATACTCCGAAATCTAAGTTACAACCGCTTCATAATGTTTTTCTTCAATTATAAAGATGATACTTGGACTCCAAGGTTTTCTCCTTGTAAAATCTATAAATACAAACACAAAAGGACATATAAGGCTGTTACTTGTCACTGTCCAAAGAAACTATTTGTTAGTTAGTTCGAGTGCGAAAGTAGGTACTTAGGGGTTCCCCTTTCTATTGGTTTATATCCTTAATATATTTATTTCTAAAATTATTTAGACAAGTGAGCCTTATCACTGAAAATTAGTATGTTTTAATGGCAAAGTTTCGAACTGCATTATTTCAAGGTTATATTCTCAAAAAAAAAATCATAATTGTTTATTCATATCAACTCCATTATAAATACATGATGTAAACATACATGGGCTAATTACGATGAATAATTTCAATTTCGACTCCAGAAGGTCCCTAATAATAAAAGAATCATAATATATCCTCAATTTATCTCTTTGTATCATGTTACCAAATAAATAAATAAGTTCGCGAAAACCACATCGTTTCTATATCAATTTATGTTTTCATTTTTGTATTCATTCGTCAATATATAAACAACATAAAAAACCAACATTAAATATATAGCTCGTGCAAAATAATACCTAAATAAAATATTATTTTCAAAATTCATGTCATTAGTCGGTATTTTTAGTAGAACGTTTTCATTCAACATTTCATTAGATTATATTTTCTCTCAAAATGCCCCAAACAAGCTAACAAATCAATTGTTAATTGGTAACATACTGGAACTCTTATTTGAGATATCTTCTTGTAATAGCTACATGGTATATCTCCCAAACAAACCCTCTTTAGTGATTACAAGAGCAAGGAGAAATATATAATTAGTTTGGTAAAATATTTTTCAATAGTTTTTCTTTTCCTTAGATGTAATTAGGTCAAGGAAAATTTCTTTACTCATTATCACCCATTTAAATGATTAGCGGAAATCTATTTCTTAAAGTCCTTGGAAACTTATATTTGGAAAGCATTTCTATAATTGACCTAGATGTTCATTCATCACAAGAGAGATCAATAGATGGACTTTGATAGGTTGAAATTTCCTTTAATGAATGTGCAAAATGGGTCATCTCAATAGAATCAATAATATTTCTTCATACATTTGAAAATATAACTTCTAGAAAACCCTATCTTAAAAAAAGACATTTATTTACTACGAGTAGTTTTTTTTCTGATATAGGCTCATTTTAAAGTCAAGAAATGTTATTTTCTTACTCCAATAGCTATGGAAACGAAACTTCATAGCATACTCCTTGTATTCATATTTGTTAAAGTTAGACGTCTACGGAAGCATGCGAACAGCACAAGGAAGAAGAAGAAGCTTGGAGCTCAACACACAATGTACAAAGATAAGTAGCTTGTTAGGCCAACAAGCATATATACAACCCGGGAGAAAAAAACCTCCTCAATAGGAAAAAAAGAGCCTTGACAGTCCTAGTGTGTTCACACACATCACTACCTAAATAGATCAACAAATCCCCCCTGGGAGTGATGCGGTGAAAAAAGGAACTGGCACTCATGTACAAGGAAGTGCCAAGCTATGTGGAATCAATCCACAAAAGGAAGTAAGCCCAAAGCTTTGCAGAAAGCTTCAAACTTCTCCCTTGGCAATGCCTTTGTGAAAAGGTCTGCAATGTTCTCCTACATGGGCACATATGCCAAGCGGATGTCCCCAGCAGAGAACCTCTCCCTTACATAATGACAATGCACCTCAATGTGCTTAGTGTGAGCATGGAACACAGGGTTCGTCGCAACTACCAATGCGCTCTGACTGTTAGTGAAGATGGTGGTGGCAGAAGATAGACCAACACCCAAATCAGCCATAAGGCGTCTGAGCCACACACACTCAACAATCACTGTGAAAGGTGGCCTATACTAAGCCTCACAATTGGAAGTGGCCACAGTAGGCTGCTTCTTGCTCAACCATCAAATACATGAGCTACCAAGCATGAAGCAAAAGCCACTAGTGGACACACGAGTGTCATAGCAACCAACCCAATCAGAGTAAGAAAAAGCATGTGAATCTGGCAGTAGTGATCCCCCCTTGGGATAAAACAACCCAAGTAGCTAAGTACCACTCAAGTAGCGAAAGATGCGCTTAACCACTTGCCAATGCTTGACACTTGGGCAATGCATAAAATTGCTCATCTATGAAATAGCAAATTGAATATCTCACTGTGTAATGCATAAGTAAATCAAGCATCCAATAGCCTGCTGATAGAGAACAACATCAAATGCATCTCTAGCATCATGATGACTCAATCAAAAACCTGTCTCCATAGGAGTGGCAATAGGTTTACAGTCTTCAAGGCCAAACCATTGCAATAATGTGTCAATATATTTCGTTTGACACAAAGCCATTCCACAATCAACGTGCATAAATGCAATGCCCAAATAATGATGCGAATGCCCCAAGTCAGATATCTCAAATGAGGCATGCAAATCAGCCTTAAAATCAGCAATATGCTTCTAAGAGCGAGTCGTAACAAACGAGAACTATGTCATAAAAAGAGAACACTCTCGTCAAAAATCAAGCAAATGGCAGCTTATGTTTGAGATTCCTTTATACCAGTATACATATATTACAAAAATGAGGTGAAAACATGTGATATTTTGACATTTTTTGTCATTTTCGCATAAAAAAAGAGCTCAAAATGTAGTCAAAATTTCACTATATAAGGCATTGACATGTCCAAAATCTATATGATAAGACATTGACATGTCCAAAATCTATATGATAAGACATTGACATGTCTCAAATCTATATAAAGAATGTAGAACTGAATAATTCTTATACAAAAATAACATTTTAGACATATTTTTAATGGGTGGATATCTGATTGTTATTCAAAATTGCTACAAAACATGGTTTCATTAACCAAACTACTTCGAGGCATTTACATAAGCACTAAAAATGTTAGAGAGCTTCAATGCAACTCACAACTATGTCGATCTATGTCTACACCCTCATCATCTGATGCACTTGATTCAATCTCATACTGTTGAGAGCTCTCTTCTTCTTCTTCTTCTATATCCACAAGAGCTCTATCTTCATCCATGTACATACCAAATTCTGCAAGATCATGCACAAATCTTCTTGTTTGCCTATGATTTCCTCTACCACATACATCTGGAAGCTTTTGTTTTATCATGTTGATGGTTGCTTTCCTCAAGTGACCTGTTTTTGTCAAGGAAAATCATAAACAAGAATATCTACATCATCCATTTTAAGAGTGGATGTGCTTCGAATATTCTTTTTCTTTTTTGAACCTATTCGTTTAGTATCACACACCATTTCTAAGTTATATTTACTTGTGAATGCATTACTACTTTTAGTGTAATACCAATGCACCATCAAAGCCTGTATTCTTCTCTGATCAATATCTTTAGTTATCTCTAAAACCTTTGCAATCCAAAATGGTCTGGTAGCCTCATCACCATCAGCAAGTACTGCAATAAGTGTTCCAACATTTATCTCTATTAAATTTCCTTGCCATCTTGCTTCTGCCTGTTTTGTCATCCTTGGGCCTACATAAATATTTCTTTCTGGTGGATGTATAAAACTTTGAAGTGCATCTGCATTACATGCTTGGGCCACATTCACGGATCTTTGTGTACAAAAATCCCATGTGAATGGAACATCAACTGGCCAGTGACCTGCAATTGTATATTGTATAATCTCTTCTTGATGATTGAAAAAGTCCTCCCACCAAGATACATCTTGATCTCCAGCATATTTTTTTGCACGCTCAATATGTCTCTTCTTTTCAATGAGTGCGTGCATCCAGCTTTTACTTTGATCAACCACATTTCCACATCTTTCTGTATTGTTTTTATCTTCATATGGTGATTGTTTTGCACCATACACTGTAGACAAATTAGGCACCTGCAATAAGAATCTGCATCCCTCTTTAGGCTCCCACCCAAGAGAAGATGAATACTACTTTGCAAATAAAAGGGTTATTTCATCAACCCTCCTCATCAAGCATACATGGTTGAAACTAATATTCTGCAATGGAGCCACAACCTTGGCACTATTATCAAGGCCCATTGAGCAAAAGTGCTTAAAGTCATAAATGTGTGTGAGGTGTTGAACTTCTGGTTTTGGAGTATATGCTTCTGAAATCAGCTCAGATAAAATTGGAAGAGTAAAAGCATTGTTACATGCCAAATTCTTAGAGAAAGTACTGAACATTTGATCAATGTGATCATGAGTGTGGCCAACCAGAAGGAAATTTACCTTAACCTTCTGAAATACATGTTTTTCAACAAGCATGCTTAAATATCCAAACACTGTAGAATTTTTATTCTCTCTTGCAGTATTATCAAGTTGCAAATATAGAGTTGGTGGCAAAAGACCCTTCCATGATTGCAAAACACGATGAATGACAGTAACTGTAAGGTTTGGATCATTATGCACATTCGGATATGTGAAGAAAACCTTGGACATTACAGTTCCATTGTATACCAAAGCACCAACCAAATGCATTTGCACAAGGACTTCATCTCCAATGTCCTTAGGGATGGGATAAAAATGTGGCAAACAAGTTTTTTTTAATCCATACCATCGATCAACAAACACATATAACGCTCCGGATTTCTGAGTGCTTTACTTCGATGATGAATGCTTTCTTTCTCTCTAAAGCTTGACTCTCACGATGGTTGTTAAGAAGGTTTTTAAAATTATTCTTTTCCTGTGGTGTTGTAGTCCCTTTTGCCATGTTTTTGAAAGTGGTGCAAACTGAACATTCACCCATTCTAACTTTACGAGGAATAGACACATTGTTAAACTCTTCCTTCCATAATCGAGTAAAGTGACGATACAACACATACTTCTCATTTCTATTTTCCATGTCTTCTCTATATATTTGAAATACCTCTCGATGAGTAAAGTTATCTGACAAGTGCAACCTTCCAGTTGTAGGCATAACCTCACAATGCAAGCTAAAATAGTTCATCATCCAATTCATTGCATGACGTCCAACAGATCCTTTGGTCCTAACATGGAACGTATCCAAAATGAGATCCCCATTCAAAAGCCCTTATTGAACCTTATGTATTCTAAAATTTCCCACACCAGTTGCAATTTTAAATGCAGCCCTACAGCATCGCATCCCTTGACTAAAGAAATATTCAAAAGCAACACGTGTTATTGACATGTTATCCTCAATCATTTGCATGCGAGAAACAAGGTATATATCCTGCCTTTCACTATCTAAATGGAGGAATTTTTCTCTTAGGTGCTTTAGTTTCTTCATTCCTAAATTGTACAAACATTTCAAACCACAACAATGCTTCACAATATCCAATGCAATCTGTCTATCAAAAGTAAGAAATTTAAATATTTTTTGACTTACTTCACGAGGCCTTCTTTTAAATCGTAGATTGAGCTTGCTTTGCTTTTCTGTTGCTCCACATGAACTTGAGTCAGAAGGGAGATCAATGGTTGGATCAGATGGGAGATCAAGAGGTGCATTTGGTTGAACAGCATTGCACTGTGAATTGGATAACTTAAATGACTCAACAGAAAACATAGAATCATCAGCACGTTCTAAACCATAGGGATCATCACTTCTGTGGAAAGGGTCAACTGAGAACAATGAATCCGAAACTGTATCAATATGAGCAGAGGAAGCTAATGCCCAAGCATCCACTGAAAAGATTGAGCTCATCTTCACTGAGTTCACAGAAGACTGAAGATGAATGACCTTTTTAAATAAGTAGAAATTCGAGATCAAGTGAAGATGTCACATCAAATGTCACGTCAAGAACATATGAAATCAAAAGTTCATTAAAGTACATTAAATAACATTAAACATCAAATTAAATCAAATCACTTAATTACTCAAATATACACTAATAAGGGAACCAAAGATTTGATTCACTTTTGAAAGATGAGATACACAGTTGATTTCTAACTAGATATGAGTCATTGAGTCTTAGCATTGTGAGTGAATCAAAATATATCCAAGTTGAGTTCCAACTGGATTAGATATTAAAATTGTTTGGAGTAGTGCCATTGAAGACTATACAAGAAGAAATTTTACCTTTGGTTAATATTTCAAGGATTAGGTTTTATTGTGGTCTTGGCTAGATCTCAAAGAGGTAGATGAAAGTATATTAAAAAAGAATTATGTGTAAAAGAGGTACACGGAAATGTATATGTAAGAAGTATATGGAAAAGTATATGTAAGAATTATATGTAAGAATTAAGTATATGCTTGTTACAAAAGATTTTCAAATGAATTTTGAATCTACGATTTTTTTGAACGTTGGATGCAAACACAATGAGCGACGTTTGAAAATTACCAAGCTATTTTGTTGAAATTACCAACATATTTTGTCAAAATTACCCCAGAGCTCTTTACTTGAACGTTTATTCATACATTGATTTTCCATTTCAACAATGTGTTACAAGACAAGAGAGAGCAACAGAGCACAGACAACCATGGAGCATAGAGCTCAGCATACTAGCAATGCAACTCTAATGGAGAAGAAGAATGTTGGCAAGAGTACCAAGAGGTAGACAAAATCATACCAAAAAAAAAAAATTCCTAAAAGATTCCTTTTCTATGGTTGTGTAAATAGTCTGCTTTCTAGGTTTTTATTTTTCTTAGCTCCTAAAATATAGATCCAATGAGGGTACAGCTCGATGCCTGGCATCGACTTGCACCCTCAAGTTGATGCGAGGCATCGACTTTTAGGTGCAAGTCGATGCCAGGCATCGACTTTAGGGTGCAAGTCGATGCCAGGCATCGACTTTTCGGTGCAAGTTGATGCCATGCATCCACTTGAGGGTGTAAGTCGATGCCTGGCATCGAGTTGTACCCTCAAGTCGATGCCTGGCATCAACTTGCACCTAAAAGTCGATGCCTGGCATTGACTTTCACCGTCAAGTGGATGCCTGGCATCGACTTGCACCTAAAAGTTGATGCCTGGCATCGACTTGCACCTAAAAGACGATGCCTGGCATCGACTTGCCTGGCATCAAATTTGGACTGAAAGTCGATGCCAGGCATCGACTTTAGGGTGCAAAGTCGATGCCAGGCATCGACTTTTAGGTTCAAGTCGATGCCAGGGATCGACTTTTAGGTGCAAGTAGATGCCAGGCATCGACTTTTAAGTGCAAGTCGATGCCAGACATCGACTTTGTGTGCAAGTCGATGCCTAGCATCGACTTGCACCCTCAAGTCGATTCCTAGCATCGACTTGCACCCTCAAGTCGATGCCTAGCATCGACTTGCACCCTCAAGTCGATGTCGGGCATCGACTTGCACACAAAGTCGATGTCTGGCATCGACTTGCACTTAAAAGTCGATGCCTGGCATCGACTTGGACCTTTGAAAAACACAATAACGTATGAGCTGATATTTCCAAGCGCCTTCAGGGATGCGGAGTCCAAGAGTGAGAGGCCCTTCAAGAAGCTGAGTGACCATGAGCTCTGGTGATCAGCAACATGACAAAGGCATTGGTCACCAAGCAAAACCAAAGAAAATTATTGCATCCTTATCCTCTGAGAAGGCTAGTAACCCAGTTGGAATATCCTCTGGTGGACAGAGTAGCATCAAAATTCTTGAGGATGATACAACTATGAAGGATAGGTCGAGGGACGCAGAGGTCTTAAGGACAGATCGTACCACTGCGAGACATGAAAAATCTGGAGTGGTGCCTTCAGTATGTTGACGAAAAGAATGCAGTCCTTCTTGTGTTCGTAGGGGCATATGGGAGAGGAAAGATCACGACAACACAGGGTTTTCAGTATGGCCTTGTGTACAAACTGGATTATGAAGATGAGGATTCTGACAACCTCCTTTTCTTGGTCAATCTAGCTTTATTTTTAGCTAGTGAAGCATCGAAATTCCTCTTTACTTTAAACATGCATTCTTTTTGCAACACATCTTCTTTTTTTTGAACTACCTCCCATGTGTAATTATTTTTGAGAGCTTTGATCTCCTCCTTCATAGCTTGCTTCCATTCCTTTTGTGTGAAAGATTCGACATATGTCTCAGACTCTTTGTCTTAGAAGACCTACATCAAGAAAAATATTTTTTCATGAAACTATCATAACTTAGACTTTGACTTGGATACCTTCCTCTTGAAGATCTTATTTTATTTACTTTAGAAATTTTCTTCTTCAACCTATTCATATTTATGTTACAAGTAATCACCTCTTCATATTCTTCTTCATTTCCATTGATCTCACTCTTTGGAGAACACTTGCTTCTTGATCTCTACTCTAAGAAGAATTTGGAGACAAATAATGACTTTCAAGTCTCCACCTCCATGTTTAACATTATTCTTTTGATGTAAATGCCTCTAGACTAGAATTTTGTATGATTGATTGTTGAACTTCTCTTTGATTAGTTCATGCATAGTCATCACAATCATCTTCAATAAGCTTTTCCTTTCCTTTATCTTCATACCATGGTCTTAGTTCATCAAATACCACATCTTGTGATACTCTTACTTCCTTTGTTGTAGGGTTCTAACACTTATATATTTTCTTTCTCGATCAAATAGCTAATGAAAATGCATTTAACTTCCTATAGAATGTGAACAAAGCAAACACATTCAAAAATTTTGAGGTGTGTAAGATCATGTGTGTTCTACTAGAGTATACCTCCTTTGGTGTCAAGTTATGTATCCTAGGTTTCCTGAACCTATTCATCATGTAAATGGCGGTTGTGGTAGCTTCAACCCTATAGCATAGTGGTACCTTCATTTAATTAAGCATGCATCTTGCAACTTCAGCAATTTACGTATTTGTTCTTTGATTACTCCATTTTCTTGAGGTGTGTATACCTATAACAAAACTACCTTTTAATTCCATTCTCTTGTAGAAAATATGAACATTCTATTGATAAGTATTCCCCTCCATCATAAGATCTTAATGTTTTCATAGACCTTGTTTCTTTTTTCGCACATAGAATACATCTGACTTTTGCTTCATACAAAATAGTGATACCTTTCTTGAGTAATCATCAATGAAAGTTACGAGAAATCTATTAGCAACCATTGAAGCCTCTTTGGTAGGTCTCTATACATCCTTATGTATCAAGTCAAAGGCGTTTGGGGCCACATAATTTCTTCTCTTGGGTGATTGCCTCTTTGTCTTTTCTAGTTGATAAGATTCAAATAACTCATGAAGTCCAATGCTATTAAATTTTCAAAGACCTCTTACCACTTCAAGTTTACTCATGTCCTTTAGATTTGGAATGTTGATGTGTCCTATTTTTGGGTCATAAATTTAGATGGGAAATTTTCTCGTTACCAGAATGAATGTACATGATCCTTCCATATGGAGGCTGCATGTCCAAAGTGAACATCCTTCCTTCTCTCCTACCTTGAGAAATGACCTTGAAAAATTATTTTGGATTCTTTATGAAGCACCCTTTCTCATTGAATATGACATGATAACCCTTCTTTACTATTCTCGTATTAAAATCAAGTTCTTTGAGAGTTTAGGAACATCAATAACTTTAGATAGTACATTTTCTCTACTTGTATCCTCAAGCCTTATATCTTGAATATCTTCAATTGTGTGTTGAGTATCATCACCTATTTCAACACATCCTTTTTTCGTTTAGTAGTTATAGATTAGTGAAAACTGCCTTGGCATGACATATGACTACTACAACCTCAATGAATGTACAATTTTTCATCATCTTAAAAAGAGATTCTATATTCATGTCTCATTGCAAGTAATGTGTCCTTGCTTTCTTTGCTTGAGGTGGTTCCATAGTTTCTTTGACTCCTTTGATTGCCTCCATTTTGTCTTGCATTTTTCAACCAACAATCACTAGCATACTTTCCTACTTTACCACAATGAAGGCATGTTATACCTTTATGACATTTGTAGGAGCCTCGACCTCTTCCTCTACTTCTACCTTGGCTCTTGCCTTATGTGTTGGCATGTGATCCATCCTTGTTGTCTTCCAAATTATATTGATTGTAGTTGGAGTTGTTTTGACCTCTTATGTTTCCTTGTTAGCCTCCTCTTGAGTTCTTTGCTTTACCTCACCTTCCATATAACATTCTTTTATGGCTATCCTTTCCTTTGGAACTACCAAAGATAAGCTCTTCTATGACAAGATGAGGGATAAGTTGTCCAAAACTTGGATATGCATCTTTCAAGATAATGTAAGTACAACACACAAGATCTTTGTCTTGAACTATCGTGCTAGTAGAAGGTAATGCATCACTTAGCTGCTTAATCTTAAAATCGCATTCTACTATGGATTGACTCGAACTCTTCTAGATTATGTTCAACTCATTGTTCAATTGAAGTTTGCGAGCTAATGTATTTGTTGAATACATCTTTTCAAGAGCTTCCCAAGCATCCTTATCTATTCCTAGATGTTGAATATGCCCTATCATGCCATTAATAATGCCGTGAGAAATGATGAACATGAATCTCCTATTCCTCTCTTCCCATTCTTTTGATTGCCTTCTTTAGATCTTAGTGGCTATTAATCATCATAAAGAGATGCTCTCAATTCATGTTCGGTGGAATTTGGAATGGTTCGTGACAAAATCCTTGCAAAGAACCTTATGAGAAACGTAAATATAGAAAGTTTAGCATAATTGCTAGGTGCATTGTAGATCTCTCTCAAAGCTACGCTCCCTCTGTCTTCCACTTTCTCTAAATCTATCAAAATGTCTACATCTATGAAATTTCTTTTTCTTTATAGAAACTATTATGAACCCTCTCTCCTCCTTCTCTCTCTATCTATCTCTTTCTCTTTCTCTCTATCTTCATGTCCCTCTCTGTCTTTATCCTCTCTGTTTCATCATCCATAATCCTAGTAGTGCATAATCACCTTCTCGCTTTCTTTCTTTCTCTCTCTCTCTCTCTCTCTCTCTCCCAATCTCTATCACTCCTATCCAAGAAGCCTTGAAACTAAAGGTTGCTTTTGTAGAATTGGTGAAATCACAATGTTTTTAAGAGATAAGACCATAAGTAAAATATATAAATTATAGATCTCTAATCAGAATCCTGCACAAATATATCAAAATAAGTAAACATCCAAATTAAGAGAAGCCCATGGACAGTCAAAAAGAGGATGTATCAAGAGTGAGTTGAGCCCTATATACTGTGCATCTAATCAGAAGGATAATGACGAGAATTGGAGGACGTTGCTAGGCTCATGAGGTTTAATTTCTATCTCCTAGCATTCATATTTGATAGGTTCTCATACAAAATCTTGATTCCTCCCTTCCCCCAGTCACAAAGCACCTTGTATATATCTCTTAGTAATTGATGTCATTTTGCCTCCTTCAACTCTTCACATGCATACGAAAAGTGTTCTTAGCCATCAGCCCAGATGCACGTTTTTGCTCCTCCAAGCCCCCCGGTTCCTCTTCCATCAAATCCTAGTACATCTGTGATACATGATTTGAACTAGTGGTATAGGGGTCTGCTCAGTAGTGGGTTGCAATTTCAGTATCATGTATCCCAATATATTAAGCATTGACAAGGTTTTTCGTTTGAACCAATTTGTATAAGTAGCACTTGGATGAGAAGGGATGGGGTCTTGATAACCCACAGAGTAAAACTTATTGTGAAAGCTAGCCATCTCTTTGGAGAGATAGGCTTTCATTGTCATAACATTTTCTATTTTCTTGCTCAAGATCTCTACTTGTAATTCTAGTTGTGTGTGATATGGATGAAACATTAGTCATAGCTCATGTTGCAAACACATTTGGAACTACTAGGATAGGTGTTTCTCTGGGTTGTAACACAGTAGCCCTTACTAGCCTATGAAAAAGCACGACCTATCATTGCCTCATATCAACAACTGACTTTACCTCTCTTCTAATTGTTGACCAATATTTAGTGAGTGTGAACCTCTTTCCTCCCTCCTCAATCCTTTCTCAACTTCATACCTATCTTTAGGAATCAAAATCTTGAGAAGTTAAATAACTAGGTTAGGCTTTCAAGAGTCTAAGTCAACCTAAGGAATTTGAGAAAATCTTCTTAAGATCTCATTTAGCAGATGTTTCAAATATGAAGTGCATTTTGGGGAATGAACGCATCACAAAAACCCGTCTCGAGTATGGTGACTAAAGTTTTCTTGATAGAATCATTTATTTAACTCCTTCCAAAAATCTATCCAAGAATTCTCTATATTTAGTGAGATGGTTTCCAAAATTGAACCTTAAAGTACCCGATTGAGGAAGTGCCTTAACATCACGTAGTCCATGGATTTGAGCTTCGTCTTCAAAAATGACCAAGTACTCAGTATCATTTAAACCTATAAATATCCAGCTCTTAAGATGGCATGAACAACTCGAGCCCCTTAGTTTTCGATCATTAACTCTTTACATACTTCTTCCATCTCTCTTCTCTTGTTGTCCTAATTTTAAGGAAAATATCCAAGATAAACGGCTTGACTATTTCTCTTAACTCATAGTAAAGTTGATAAAGGAAACTAGATGATTCTTGAGTGAGGGGATGAAAGTAATCTTAAAGATCTCTCTTTGATCTTAGATCAACTACCTAAGCGAAATTCTTTTCTAGGGTTAAAGTGATTGTGTAAATAATGAGTTACTTGGTTTGTTCTCTTCCTTTGTTTTGGCTTTAATCAAGCCTAGTTACTTTTTTTAGCTTGCTTTCTCGAACTTGATTCACTTCAACTTGATGTGACTTATCTCTTCTTTTGATCTTGATTACTCAAACAATATCTTCTTCGACTTGATTCCTCTTAATTTCTTTTCTAGTTTTTGAGATTGATTTCTTTTCCTATTTTAATTTCAAAATTTCATGTACTTTTGGATTTTTAAACTTTTCTTCTTTTTAAGATTTTTAAAGATATTTTAATTTTTTTTGTACCTTTTGTCTAAGCTACAATAGTAGCAATTTTGTAATCTATGTAACAATGGACAATGCTCAAATTCATGATCTAAACTAATGCAAGTTATGAGTGATCAAAATCAAGTAGGAAAATTAGTCTTTCTCTTTACATGTGTGAAGTAATGCAAGTATATAGAGAACTTGAAAAATGAATACTTGGAATTATGATATGAAGCTGAGGTCATGGGTTCATATAGTGAAAATATATTTACATTTATATTTTAAAAATCCTAAATAAAAATAATTATAAAGTGTGAAAGTGATTTTTTGTGTTCTAAAGGCGTGGGTGGCGTGTTGATGATCTACCATCTCTAGGGCAATGGGGATGAGTGTGTCACACACGCTCTCACTCTCAAGTAGAAGAAGACACACAGATTGAGGCAAGGAAGAATAATCTTCTTCTTCTTCTTCTATTACATAAAAATAATTGTACAAGAATGACCTAAAAAAAAGAATACAACAAGTGCAATATATAAAGATCAATACATAAGGAAAAATCTAATGTCCGTGAATGAGTGAGCTCGCAAGGAACAAATGTGCCATCACTCTCGATTGATAAATCTAATAAAGCTCAATGAAGTATCTGTGATGTATATCGGTGTGACCACTATACATGTCAGAGAAACACAAAACTGGTACGTGTCATCTTGGATCATCACATGTTGAGCTTGATATCTCAACACTCACCCTAAAGCTCAATGCCATATCATGTAATCCAAGCATCTCCTGAAACTTCTTCAACTTCTCAGCTCCAAGCGCTTTGGTGAAAATATCACCAACTTGCTCATTTGTTCTCACATAAACTAGATCAATATCGCCTGATAATACCTTCACTCTGATGAAGTGATAATGTACCTCGATATGCTTTGTTCTAGCATGGAAAACAGGATTCCGTGCTAATTGTATGCTGCTAAGATTATCACAATAAATAGTGATAGGCTTTCCCACTTCCACACCTGAATCTGCAAGTAGCATTTCTAGCTAGGATGCCTCACATGGTGCCATTGCAGCACCTCTATACTCAACCTCTGTACTCAACAAAGCAACAGTGGGTTGCTTCTTGCTGCTCCATGTAACAGCTACACTCCCAAGTGAGAATAGAAAACCACTAGTAGATCTTCTATCTGGAATGCTACCAGCCCAATCTACATCGGTGTATCCATAAACCTGCAAATCTACACCAGCCACATAAAATAATGCATAATCCAAAGTAGCACTCACATAACGTAGAGTGCACCTCAGAGCATCCAAATGTGGCTTCCTACATACGTGCACAATATAGCTTTCAAGTCCAAAAATATAACTTAGATCAGGCCTTGTAATTGTGAGATATGTAAGAGTTCCCACAATTTTCTTGTACATAGTAGCAATTTCCAATGCTTCACCTGATGTAGTATCCAACTTCAAATTCTGATCTAATGGCATAGAAATTGGCTTACAATTAGCCATACCATTTTGCAGCATATTCAAGGCATATTGCCTTTGTGACATCCATATACCTGTTTCTCTATGCATAAACTCAATGACAAAGAAATATCACAACACACCAAGATCTTTCATGTCAAATTTTTGCATAAGGAGTTGCTTTACCTCTTTGATGCTTTCTTCATTATCATCACCTACAATCAGGTCATTAACATAAATAGCCACAATAGTGATGTCATCATCAGCCTTCCTTGCATATAGTGAGTGATCTGCATCACACATAGAAAACCCAATGCTGCTTAAGTAATCATCAATCCTTGCATGACATGCACGACGCGCTTGCTTCAACCCATACAAAGCCTTTTGCAACCTGCAAACATATTCTGGATGCTTTGAATCTTTGTATCCTTGTGGCTGGTTCATATATACTTCTTCCTATAACTCACCATGTAGGAAAGCATTCTTCACATCCATCTAATGCAAAGTCCATCCTTTTGTTGTAGCTAATGCAACAAGTGTTCTGATAGTAGACATTTTAGCTATAGGGCTGAATGTTTCCTCATAATCAATGCCATATGTCTGTGCATATCCTTTAGCTACCAATCATGATTTATACCTGCTTATGCTACCATCAGCATTATTCTTTACCTTGTAAACCCATTTGTAGCCTATGGGTTTCTTTCCTTGTGGCAATGGAACCAGCTTCCATGTATCATTTCCATAAAGTGTACCATCTCCTCATCCATAGCTTAATCTGCAATTCCAATTGCATCTTCAAAGCAAGAGGGTTTCTACATCTTGTATTACCTTTGTCATGTAGGCACAATGACAAGCCATATAACTATTATACGTTAATCGTTGCACTGAATTCTGCGTCCTTCGAGATCTTCTTTGTCCTGGATCACTTCTCCTTGTATCATCTGTATGTGGTGTTCTTACTCCTGGAGTCTTCAGAGAGGGCAATCCAAGTTCCTCATCAAGACTATTTTTTGAGCTGCTTGAGTCTCCGTCAACGACTTCAAAGCCTGCTTATGTTTTTTGATCTGCAAAAAGTTTTTCTTTACCTTTCTAGGATGTATTTGATGAATTTGTTGGACTAAAATTTCCACGCAATCTTCCACTCCATGGATTTGAGTTGGAACTATTGCTTGGTGATGCATCCAGTCCACTCAAAACTTGAGATTCTGCACTTGAGGTTTTATCCTTTTCTTTGTCAATTGGTTCAAGATTCAGTCCTTCTTTGGCACCTGCATAGAAGCTTGAAATTTCATCATATACCATATCACTGCTCACCTTTACTGTCGTATGAGTGGGTTATAACATTTATATCACTTTTCCTCAAGGGAGTATGCAATGAAGACACACTTTTCTGCTTTTGGATCAAGCTTCATCCTCAATTCATCTAGGAAATGTACATATGCAATACAATCGAAAACGTTCAGATGTGATAAGTTTGGAGTTTTACCTGTAAACTTCTCTTCAGGTGTAACTTGATATACAGTAGGAGTCGGAGTTTTTTTCATGATGTGTACAGCACTATGCACTGCTTGTGCCAATAACAATAAGGCATATTCTTCTCAGTCATCAAGGCTCTTGCTATTTCTATAATATGTCTATTTTTGCGTTCAACAACGCCATTCTGTTGTGGTGTGTACCTACATGAAAACTAACGCCGAATTCCATGATGTTTTAGAAAACTACTTAACTCATTTGACATGTATTCACCTCCTCCATCAGATCTTAATGTCTGAATGTACTTCTGTGTTTGCTCTTCCACCATAGCTTTAAAATTCTGGAAGTGAATGAACACATTGCTCTTCTCTTTCATGAAATATACCCATACTTTGTGTGTATGGTCATCAATGAAAGTAACATAAAACCTGCAACTGCCCATAGATGTGGTCTTTGCACATCCCCAAACATCTGTATGTACTACGCCTAGTATATATGTGGACATGATGCTCTTGACTGTTTACCAAATTGACATGTTGAAAATAACTTTTGCATTTCTGCAACTTTGAAATTTGGTATTCAATGGACAATCTCCTTGGACTGCATCAATTTCAGCCTTTGCAAGTTTGCATGTCTAATCAGTTTGTGCCACATCTCTATATCTGCAATAACTCTTGCACCTTTTGCAGACATGGCTGCATTCATTTCAGGAATCTTCACATTTAAGCTGAACATCCTACCCACTTTGTCTCCTTTGGCAACCAATCATCCATCCTGCTTGTACTCTACATATAATCCATCAGCATTGAACTTGACTTGTAATCCCTGGTCAATTGTTTGTCCAATAGAAACTAGATTCTTTGTTATATTTGGAACATGCAGCACATCAGCAAGATGTTTTACCTTTCCATCCTCCATCGATAATGCTATGTTTCCTATATGCTCAATAGGATGTGATGTGTGAGCACCTGTTTCAACATATCCAAGAACTGGCAATTTCTGCAAAGTACTAAACCATTCTGCATGACTGGTGTGATTTGAAGCCCCTGAATCAACATACTTGACATTATCATTTGATTTTGAAACACCAGCAGACATCGTATTCATCGTGTGATGTTGAACAATGAACAACTTCTTAGAATCATCTAAACTTGTGGATGCATAGTTATTCTGATGCCTTCTATTATTTTGATTCTTCAACCTGCAATCACGTTCAAAGTGTCTAGGTTTAACACAATTCCAGCATCCTTTACTGTCATTACCTGAATCATTTCTTTGGAAATTTTTGCGGCCTCTTCGGCTCCCCCTGCCTCGAAACTGTCCTCTTCCTCATGCATGATTCTGTTCTTGACTTTGGTCTTGGTTACTATTTCCTCTTCCACTTCCAAAACCTCTACCTCTGCCTCTTCCTATCCAAGAGTACAATATTTGCTCAGAATTTGATTTTCCTTGGGAGTTTGAACCATAGCCAAGATTCTTTTCTTCAATAATCAGCATAGATACGAGATCAGCAAAATTCGGAATATTTTTCCTCGTGTGTATAGAAGTTCTGAACTACTTATATGCAGCTCCTAAACCACAAAGACACACTTCCACCTTATCATCATTGTCTATATTCATGCCAATAGATGCAAGTGACTCACATATGCTTTTGATTTTCAAGTTGTAGTCACTTACCAACATGCTCTTCTTGTCCAATGTATGCAGCTCGTTATTGAGTTGCAATTTCCATGCCTTTGTATTGGTCGCATATAATGTGAACAAACTGTTCCAAGCCTCTTTTGGAGTCTTTGCATCTTGTATGTGTCCAATCATGCTATCCTGTATGCTAACAGATAGCCACTACATTACCTTTCCTACTCCTTGATTCCATTCCTTATATGCTCTTAACTCATCTCCAATCCCATTCCTCTCTATTAACTGTGGAGCATCTTCATTCTCTCCTTCGATGTACTTCCAGTAGCCTTTTCCCATCACGAAATTCATAATTCTGAATCTCCAAACATGAAAGTTGTTCTCGTCTAGCTTATCGCTCATAAGCTCACTCATTCCATCTATGTTTGCCATTTCTACAACAATTCACAACATTGCAAAACATTACAAGCAGTACTTCTGCTTGAACACTATCGCACTATGACGTGATAGTTCGAACTCAGAAAAACATAGTTTTCATGTATCAACAGTACACGGAATCGCTTGAAGTTCTAGATCTGGAATATATGAGTGTTGCCAAACACAACGCAAGTTACATTTTCTAAATTTAACCTAGTTTCTTTGTGGCCCCACCTTGTAGGCTCAAAACAGAGGTGGAGATGGCTCCAAAACCTCAAAAATATTTTGAGGTCTTCGACCTTCACGTCAATTTTTGTAGCAAACGGAGGTCGTTTATGAATCAGGTTTTCTCCACACCTTGCCACGTTGTCGTCGGGGTTCTTAGAAAGGAGGTTGTGAGCAATAACAATTAGCTCGGATGTTAGAAGATTATAAGACCGCTCGATCAACTTTTAATCCCTTATGCCAATAATCTCCAAGATATGTCGCGGGTCCTTCTAAAAGTAATGCGCACTAGTGATGAGATCATTTGGCCAAGTAGTCAACATCCATTGAACACATGCTAACGATTGATTCTATACTATCCATGGTTTGAAACACACATATTTAAAAGAAAAGACTTACAGTTGCTAGCTACACTGCGATTCGAATTACCGTTCTATAACTGCAAGGAGGAAGCATAAACGTGGAAATGTTCAGAAACATCTTCTAAGGGAAAGGAAATAAGTCCTTTCATGGTCATCTATTATTCATCGTTGGATACATTAATTGTATCGAGTAAAGATTTCCGTGTTAAGTTTAAGTTGAGATTATCGTACTCTTTGAGTGAAATAACGACAGTATTATTATCTCACTAAAGAAGGAAAGAACTTTCTTCACTCTGGTGTTTCGGTTTCTAAAGCAATCTGACGAAAAGAAAGGATCAAAATCAAAAGTTATTATAGTTTTCTTTGAGTAACGATACTTACTTAGTTAAGTCAACATAGCCACACTACTACAGAGCTCATACGAACGAACTCTACAAAATCTGTATCAGCAAGAAAACGAACTTCGGAGGGTGACACTATCCAAATTCATGTGGCGAATATTCTACTGCATATCAGCTACTCAGTGCTCACTAGTTGAATCAAAGATTCAAACGTGCACTTGTCGCCAGTCTGGAGAGAAAGGAGGTCAGCGGACCCTGCTTTTTAACGGTTAAACTTCAATCTTCAGGCCCGCAAGATAGGCCCTTCAGGCTTATCTCCCATCTCCCAGCATTTCCAGGGCAAGCGAAAGAAAGGATGCCAATGGCCATAGCTCCATCATAGAAGCCTTGTTCGTATGGTTGTATACATCGAGCATGTATCCAATTTTACTTACAAAATTAATATTCAAGAACTGTGTTAGTTCATATACATCAAAACCATGCAATATATAACACTTGATTCACCTGCATAAAGAACAATACTTTTCAGACAACAGATTCGTGAGGCTGTATTTCAAACATGTATTAAAATATAAGAGTCCGTTTTACACCCAATGAGTATCAAGTAACTGTGGCCAAGTTCAGGTTCTAGAAAGAACGAGCACTATTCCATACTCTGCAAAACGTTGAGAGCCAATAGCCACTGCATACACCATAAGTTTGGTAAATTGGGTTTTTTAATGACTTATAATTAGAACATCGGATTGACTTTGGCATCACCTATGGGCATTCAATCAAGCATTGATCAATGTCAAAATACAACACAGCGAACTAGACAGACATAATCGCCCAACAGTTCCAGTAACCATATTTTGATTGACACCCAGTACAGAAGATTAAGCCCATTCTTGACAGCATGCCCTTCACCAGATACACGACTCAGAGCAAAAACATAGCTGTCAGGCCCACAGACAATGACCAGGCCAATCCACAAAAGAAGCATGTACCTAAAAACAGCAATGCTTCAAATATATCCACATATATTGTTCAAGAGGTATCTGCGCACAACATGTTCCATTTGTATATTCTCTACATGCGAACATATGTCTCCATATACGACTGAAGAAATGTACAACATAACATTTCATTCAACTATCACCACATAGAGCAATACTGTGCATTATTCAAGACACTTCATAGTGTATATATAAACTCATCTTTCTCAGTCATACTGTATATATTATCACCTGTTCATGTTTTCATTAACATAGCATATATTAAAATTCTGTTACCCGATTGGATTAGTCCTTTCCTCCTCGTCCTCTGTCTGCTAAACCTTCAGCTGATCCTGCCGCCCTTTCGTAAACCCAAGAGAAAGCCCAAGTTCCAAGAGCACTGTCAGATCATTAATTTGCTATAACTTCGAATTCTAGCTCGTATTGTCGATTAAATCTTCTGATTCCACTGGTTATACTAGTCAGTACACTTCTTCAGTCCTCGGATAAACATGGATGAATTACTCAGCTTTGGCATGGGATGCGATCTGTTGTCAGCGTATCGACAGAGGAACGTCGATACCGGAATCAAATGTCATGAGTCCTTGGGTTTGAAAAGCTGCTTCTTTTACACTTCCAATGTACTGTTGATGCCAGTCCCATATGCCGACCTGATCTTCCTATACGGAGAAACACAAGCTAAAGAAAAGAGCCGGGCAGAGCATAACGAGTCCAGCCGCATACGAAGAGGGCGTCGACATAGGGCCTTTTGCCATGGCTAACTCTCTGCTGCCCCCTCCACCTGTCGCACGAAAACCCAACATTCCCAAAAAAACTTTTTGCCGCCATTCAACGACGCATCTGACTCGCAAGAAGTCCAATGTGACATCTGGCGTATTGCTAGTCCTCAGTATAATATCATAGGACTCCCAAATTACAGTTCAGTCGAATCACAAGTTCTATTCCTCCCATTCCAGATCCCATCCTAGTTCAGAAGAGAACACATTATTCTTGGCAAAAAAAACAGCCCTCTTTCCTCTTGATCAGCAGAAATTCAGCATCCTCTCTCGGCAAACATAATAATGTTCTTTACAAAGAGTATTCTGATCTGATCCAACCTCAAGCACCTTCTTTATTGCTTTGACAAAGGTAATAGTGTTCTTTACAAAGTGTATTGAGACAGCATTTCGAAAAGATCTTTCCCTCTCATTGGGAGGAACAATATACTCATCCATAAAAGTATGTTACGGCATCCCTTCCTCACCCATTCTATCCTTGAGCAGTGGCCATTTACAGTCCAGGCAAGAAGCCAAATAACTCTTTCATTTATCACCTTGAATTGTGAACTTCTCTGGATCAGGACAGCTGATAAGGTGTCCCCATAGTTGACCTGTATGATCTTTTTGCATTCAATTTCATATTTACTGTGGCACAAAGTGAATATGATAAATTCCTTGATCTTTGTAATCATTCTTGCCCCGTCTTATTGGCAAGCCTGAAAATTGGAAAGAAAAAATTAATCCATCAAATCTGAAGACAGATATAACAGGACAACTCGATAGTTGAACCCAGAGAAATTCAAGTCAACAAATTATCCGTAAGTTTGTGTATGAGGCAGAAACACATAATAAAATACAGAAGGATATAATCCGAAATGTAATGTTCAGTCACTGATCAGGATAGCCAGGTCAATGTTCTCTCCTGAATTTCAAAGCATTCAAACAACCGAAGTTACAATGTTCAATATCAATAAATAGAAAGAAAACATATCGAGTGCTTATATGCAATCAGATCCACATAAAGGAATAGATTTCACCGGTATCAGATGTGTTGATAATGTCCATATCGAACATCATGCTCATAAAAATCATTTTTATTAGGACTTTGTTTGGTCTCTGTAATTTGATGTTCAAGGCTTGAATCCTAATCACGACGACATCCACCCCCTCTGAACCTGTGCATCCCCCGGATGTGCCAATCAACCTGCATACACAACATCAAACACAAGCAAGGATCAAATAGTCATAGCATATAAACAGAACTTAAAGAAAACTTTAACTTGATGCATGAAATCTGAATATGTAATAAACTTGGCATAAATCAAGAAAAGAAGGTAGACAAAAACACCTCGTACAACATATCAGATTACACTAATGCACTTAGACTAGAAATCATATGAGAAAAATCGAAAACTTCTTAGCTCTCTCGTTAACTCGACCCGGTCAGATCTAGTAGCCTATCCGAAGCATTTGCATATACCAGTCTTCACTAACTCGATTTATGAAACTCGCTTCTGGCTTCCCTCTTGATCTTCTATCATCTGAAATCCCTTCAGGCCCTTTTCTTATTTTTCTCATATTTTTATTCTGTTTTTCTTTATTTTAATTCTTTATCCAGCTCAACCTTTATATCTTTGCTTTTTATTTTTATTTATTTATTTTTCCACACTTTTCGGCCTATGTCGAAATCGGATGCGACTCGTGGTCCTGACCACCCGGCCAGGATTAGCCCACCCATCTACCGACCCGACATAGCGCACGATGCACAATGTCAGCCTCATACGAAATCAACGTCAGCTCGTGGCTCTGACCACCCGGTCAGAGTGACTCCACCCGCCTATCAACCCGTATGAGCGCGTAACAACATATAGGTCAGGCCATACGACACAACTAGCGTCAGCTCGTGGCCCTGATCACCCGACCAGGGTGGTTCCACCCGCCTACTAGCTCATCGCAGCACCCAACAACACATACACATACATATAGAAAGCTGGCTGGTATAAGAATTCTTTTCTCAAGATATAATTTGTCTGAAGATCAGGCCAGATGAGAGATCAAGAGTAGAAGTCGAAGTGTCTCACTCATCAAGTATTTGTAAACACTACTATATACAGATACTTAGTCTAGGTCTTCCCTTCACCTTCCTAGGTCTTGCTTTCGAAAGTTCTAGTCCATCCTCTAACCTTACTCATATAATCCTGGCCCTTATACATTATAAGTAATCTAATTAGTGGCACAAGATTTTTGTTCTACTTAATTTTTCTTAATTATGCATTTATTTACATATCATATACCCAACCCATGTAGTCTTTTCATATAGATATATATATATATACATATATACACATATATACATGAGAGGAAAAGAAACTCAAACAATAACATCTTACCAGTATACAATCAGAAGCCGCTCGAGCTTGTCGCCTTTAATCATTCTTTCTTTTAAAAAAAACTTGAACTTGGTCATCCTGGCTTTATTTATATACATTGGTATTTATTTTCTTGCCGATCTCCGAGGATCTTTCCTGACTTTAGTCTTCATAAAAAAGAACCTAACTTGATTCAAAACAGACATTATTTACACATATCTTTAATACAACATTTTAATCTACCTTTAGGACGTCTCACCCCCTTCACGTTCCCTACGGAACAAGGCAAGCTGTTGTAAAAGTTCTGCATATTCTGCTAAGTCTTGACTATATACAAGAAGTGCTGTTGGGTCTACTTCCATGTACGACTCACGGTTATCCGAAGTATCATCCTCTCCATACGTTCGTGCCCTTCGATACCTGAGTATACTTCTTTCATTTGATGATGGAATCAAGGTCTCCCTAGTGATACGATCTTTAATAAACTCTTCTACAGGAATTCTTTCTTCATTTTCTGGTGAAGGGAGCAAGTAAGTTGATATAAAAGAACTATCTAAGGTTCTCCTTTCAGGCACACTCCCTGACGTCTCTCTAAATCTTTCAGGAATGCTACCCTCAGGAATGGATGTATCATTGGAATCTTCACTGTCCATTTCAGATCCTAAGATAGTCAAACAGTCCAATCAAGCCTAAAAAAAAACTTCCTATTAATGGTCTGATCACAAATCTCCGTCAGTACCCTGAAAGAAACAAAAATTAGTATTAATAGAAATTTATGACTAAGTAAAGCACATACATTTAATTTAATTGCTGCTTTACTTATTTATTACATATAGACGGATTCATATCTTGTTATTTGTCTATATAGTTTTATTATATTCCTACATGTATATATATATGTTTTTATATGTATATATACTTCATCTTACGATGTAATTTATTTTAATCATTTTCCCTATTGATATCCTCATCTTTATCATCTTCACATCTTTCCTCTTCACTTTCCTCTTCTTCGTCTTCTTTTATTACCGTCTCGTAATTTTCATTCTCTCTTCTTTTAAAGAGCTTAACTCTCTTTCCAGCAATTAATTCCTTTAACTTAGTCCCATCTAATTCTCTAAGTGAGTATGTTCCATTATCAAAAACTTTACATACCACATAGGGACCAAACCATCTCTTAACCAGTTTTCTTCGAGCCTCATATTGAGTATTCAACGAGCTATCATAAACAAGTACCCAGTCTCCTTCCTTCAACCTCTTTGGTCTTAATCTGTGGGACTTGTCAAATGCAATTTTATTTTTCTCTCTAGAAGCTCTAAGCTTAAATGCAGCTTCTTCTACCAGATTTTTCCCTCTTTCTAGTTGAAGAATCCGCACTGCTAGAAGATCTTCTCTTGACACCTCATCTTCCCAAGGCAAGGAAGTCCACGCTAAGGCATGTGACTCCGTCGGCAAAATAGGTTTCTGACAATACATCAATTCCGCTGGCATATATCCGGTAGTTCTAGTATATGTCATCCTATCTGCCCAAAGGGCAAATGGAAGGTAATTTGGCCAATTCTTTATTTTCCCCTCACAAGCCTTAGCCAAAGCTTTAATAATTGGTGGATGACCACGTTCAATTTTCCCATTAGCTTCAGGATTGTAAGCGGTGGTGAGTGATAATCGAATTCCATATTTCTTAAAGAAGTCTTCAGCTTCCTGAGCATCAAGCTCACCTCTATCGGCAACTATTTTCTCCACATAACCAAATCTACTAAACACATCTTCTAGTAGAAACTTGCATACATTGCTTGTAGTTTTCGTCCTTAGAGCTCTTCCTTCAACATGATTTGTTAGGTCTTCTCTTGCTAATACAATATACCTCATCTGATGCACCCCTAATGGCATTGTAACTAAATCAACAACCCATTTATAGTGAATATTAAGAGGATATGTTGGATGTAATTCATCTCTGTGTCTAACATTGGAGTACATCTGACAAGGTTTACAAGTGGCTACGTAATTTTGGGTATCCACATACATCCCAGGCCACCAGTATCTTTCCCTTATCTTTTCATAAGTTCCTTGAAAGCCTTTATGACCGGCCCATAGTGAGCTATGCATTTCACGCATAATCCTTCCTCTCGATTCTTCACAACCTACAACTCGCTGGGGCATCTTTCCTATTTCAATCCTTCGCTTCCAGAGCAATCCATCTTTCAGGAAATAATTGCTTGACTTTCTTCGAATGGTACGAAATTTTTCTTTACTCCAACTAAAATCAGGACACTTCATACTTAAATATCTCCCGATTTCCTTCCACTCATTTTCATATTCGTCTTCATTGAATCTTTCTGTTATTCCTATTTGGATCTTGTAAGGTTCTTCTTCTATCCATCTGTTATCTTCCCCTCTTCCTAAGCTATTTTGAACTTCCTTTGAAGACTCAGTACAAATTCCAAGCCTTTCATTTTGACGCTTAGGCTCTTTTTTATTTAGTCCAGTAGATGCTTCATTTAGGCTTAGATTATGTACATGTGAAGCATAAAAGTCTAGACCTATCTCTTCATCATTAGAAGTCATCAAATCTTCATTTTCATATATAGCTCGTGATAGCATGTCAGCCACCACATTATTCCTTCCAGCTATATGAACAAACTCAGGGTTTAGCGACTTAATATATGCTATCCATCTTAACATGGCAATATCTGCAGTGGAACAATTCACAATCATTCCCAACAATGGTAAACAATCTGTCTCTACTACCACATTTGCCCCAATCAGATATTCTTTATCATTTTTAAGTGCAGTTACTATCCCCCAAAGCTCTCGCTTAATTTGAGGGTAACCTCTCTGGCGAACATTTAAAACTTTAGCTCCGAAACGAATTGCATATCTTTTTCCTTCATCATCCTCTTGGCCAATCGCCCAACCTATACCTGTCGGACTTGTATCTATAGTGATATAAATTTCTTTATTATTAGTATAATCAGCCTTTCTGAGCAATGGAGCTTCTGCAAGTGCTTTCTTTAATTTTCTTACTGCTTGAGTATGGATATCTTTCCATTGAAATCTTTGCCCTTTTCTAAGTAATTGATAAAGTGGATCAGCAATATGGGCGAAATGAGGAATCCATACAACATAGAAAACACATGCCCCAAGAAATCTCCTCACTTCAGTGATCGAGGAGCAGACCTCTTTCATGTGTTGGATGGCATCTACTTTCTTTGGACATGGCTTTCTTCCTTTAGGTCCACATAAACTTCCTACTATTAAAACTTCTTGCACTCCAAATACTGATTTTTCAGCAGACAATGTCAAATGAACCTCTTCCAGCCGACTAAGAATGGATTCACAATCAGTTATGTGCTTTTTAACAAAATTCCTACATCCATCCTCATCAAGAGTCTCGTCTCTATCTCTTTCTTCACAGCCTTTAATAGGAACATCATCAATGAATGGCATAGTCAGATGTGGAATAAAATCCCTAAGGACTTTATGCATACCATTCATCATGTGTGCCACTGAGTTCGTGGCACCTTGCGGCAAAGTGCACATGCGCACAAGCCCAAGTGGCGTCCTCATAGTCGTCAAATCACGGCTTTCGAGAGCTAGCTGGAATTGATCATATCCAGAGTGCAAATCTCCCATTGAATAAATAGATCTTCCTGCAAAAGCTTCTGCATATTCGTCTACAATAGGCCCAGTTCCCATATTTCTAATTGTCACTTTATTCACTGGCTGTAGATCTTGGATAAATCTTAATGACCCATTCTTTTTTGGTACAGTAAACCAACGGTTAGAATAGGGAGCACTTGATGGCTCAAGAATCCCCATTCTAATTTTGTCATTCAACAAATCAATTAGCTTTGAAATATGAGCTTTTGGTACTGGAATCGGTCTGAGATTCCAAGGTACATGTGGAATCGTGAAAATTATCATAGGTGTCACCACAGATGGATCTACACATCCAATTTCTTGGGCATTGAAAGAAAAAGCTTTTCCATGCTTAAATAACATTCGAGAGAATACATCCTTCTCTTTATCGCTGAGGAAACCATCTTTCCCTAATTGAATTTGCTCGAGAGTTTCTTTAGTGAATTCATGGCCTATTTTTCTCTTATCTCTGAGAGGTGGCTGATTCTTTACATCATCCATAAGTTTATTACTATCTTCAGGAAGTGGAACTGCGACTGGTTTTATCTTTTTATCAATTGTTTTGTATTTAGTTTCAACGAAGACTTCTTTACCTATTTCATCTTGCTCAAACTTTGCTATTTCCTTATACATGGAAATAGAGTGCGTTTGAATCACATAATCATTCCTTTTTCCTTGAACTAACTCTTGCAGATCAAACAATGTGTCTGCAAAGGATATCTCATCAAAGACTCCAGAGATTTCCTCGTCAAAGTTAAGAACTCTACATCCATGGAAATTTCTTTGAAGATCCACTATGTATTGTTTTTCCCACTTTTTTAACTCAGAAAAAACACGAAACTGAAATGAATTTGTCGAAGAAAGTGCTATAAAACTTGATATAAACATATTTACATTCGGGATCTTTTCATTTTTCAAGCCTTCATAGTCCCGACTTATGAAAGCTTCCTTTAAAAACTTTGATCCTCGTAATCTTCGGGAATAGGCCTTGTCCGAAGAGAAGTTCTATTCCTGATGTGATCCACACATACCGTCATGAATTGAACTGCCTTTTTCCCATCTTTACTACGGATTCGCGCATAAGCCGATCCATCTTCTAAGACTCTTGTTTCCATTCTTAAGGCAGTAATATATGGCTGCCCTAGAATCAGTGAGTAACTAGAATGATCTTGTACGAAAAAATTTTGATAGTCACTGACATCTCCAATTGTAACTAGAACCTGCGGGCATGCACCAAACAACTCACCTGGCATTGAGTTCGCAGCCTTAATTCTCCAACCAGGCTGCATGTCTATTGGCCATTTCCCCTTCATATAGAGATCTTTAGACATCAAGTTAACTTCAGACCCATGATCAATAAGAGCGACAACTGGAGTGCTAATTTTTTCTAATCTTACCAACGTCTCAGTTGTGGCTCGGGCCCAATGATCTTTAGTGTAATAACTCGAAGGGGTTATGTCGGAAGAATTCTTTTCCAAGGATATTTCCTCATGCATGCACGGTTGAACATTAGTCTCAATTGGTTCAAGTACATTTTTTAGCTCTTGAACTTGCGCTTGCACAGTATGATCGGGAGTCTCTTCATCCATTCTTTCAATTTCTTGCATGTCAGCTATTGGTTGTCGTTTCCTTCTTAAGAGGTCAATTATTACTTCTAGAAATTCTCTTTTTGCTATTCCCAGTAACTCACCGAGTGTAAATTCGATTACACTATCGAGCACTCTTTTTTCGAGAACTTGTTTAAGATTTGTGGCTTGCTCTATATGCGATTTTAGCATATATGAGGGATTTCTCACTTTTCCTTGACCTTTTTTCACAGGTTGCATTTCTTGATCTTGAGGAGGAATATTATCGTGGGTAGAGACTGGCATCTCAGCAGAAGTAGGAATTTGAACTTGAGTTGGAATTTTATTTGGTTGGATTATTGTTGGTTGTGATGGTGGATCTATTTGGTTTGTTTGTGTTGGATGGCTTTGGTTTGGTATTTGAGGTTGTTCACGTGAAGCTTCTACTTGACGCCTAGTCCTCCTTTTCTCCTCTTCACCCTCATTGGTTCTTCTTCGTTTCTCCTCCACTACTGCTTCATGCTCTACCGAAGAGCATAGGTATGTAACAACCGAAAGAGTGTCTACTGGATCATCCCATCCACTTACCCCTCGGATTTCATTACTAGCTGTCTTTAAAATTTCATGATGCATCTTCCCGCGGTCTAAGGACTTTATTACTTTAGACCACGGTTCTAAGTCATTATTTCCGTCAACTACCTGACATGCATACGTATGCGATGTTGAAGCAACGTTTTCACAAATGCCAGGGAAGAATATTTTCATCCCTCCCCGACCAAAATTAATGTTTACCTTTTCTCCAGTCTTAGAATCATATATCATCTTTTCCTTAACGAATACCAAGTTCTTTGCTAATGCTTCTTTGAAGCTCTCACATGAGTATCTGTTATGCTCCAAAGAGTCACACCAAATACATCTTTTAATTTCTGGAGCTTTTGGATTTTTAGGTGCCGGTGCTTGTAAAGATTGAGTTTCAATCATCTGCTTCATACTTTGAATCGTAAGGTCACTAAACTTTTTGAACATATCTTCCATTGTATTAGTGGGCACAACATCCTTTGGTATTGGTGGGTTTACCTGAGGGTTCGGTACAGGTTGCTGAACAGCCTGAGCTTGTTCTTCTTGCAAATCATCATGCCAGCTTTGCATGAACTTAGACAAAGTTCTTTGCTTTTCTACATATCCCCTAACAGCTTCATCTACATTACCCCAGTCTTCGGTAAGACCAGACTCAGTTCCTATCTGTTGTAATTGTGGGAAAATTTCTTCTCGGGCTTTCGAATCTATAGCCCGGAGAAACAAGGATACCTTTTCTTGATCCATAGCCCTCTTATCATAATCAGATAAATCTGCAAATTGCTGATCAAACTCCCTTTTTATATCTAAAACAGATTGATCTTTTGGTTTATGTATCCACTTTAGAAATGTGGATCTAGTCACTTTATCTTCATCATCTAGTGCAAACATCCTTATGAGTATCATCTTGTATTGTGACCATCTTATTTGCCCTTCTATAGCTAGTCGAGGTGCATCCACAACTAGTTGGTCACGCAAATGTAATTCTGAAACGTATACAAAATTGTCAATTAATTCTTGGTCACTTAATGGTGTTAGACCCGTACCAAGGTATCGTGCCTCCAATTCATATTCCTTGCAAAAACGAGTAACATTTTTACCACTGAAATATCCACTTCTTCTGACTACTCGCTCATGAAATGCCTGAATGGCACTTCGTCTTTTCTCGTCCTGCTGAAAGCGCAGAAGTTGGGTTATAACATCCATCATTGCGTCGCCCATAAATGGTCAAGCACAATGAGCTCGCTCAACTGCACCACTCTTTAAACTAGGATCAGGATCTCTACACTCTCCTCCTTTCACGTCGGGTTCACCAGGTATGTCGTCGGGGTTCTTAGAAAGGAGGTTGTGAGCAATAACAATTAGCTCGGATGTTAGAAGATTATAAGACCGCTCGATCAACTTTTAATCCCTTATGCCAATAATCTCCAAGATATGTCGCGGGTCCTTCTAAAAGTAATGCGCACTAGTGATGAGATCATTTGGCCAAGTAGTCAACATCCATTGAACACATGCTAACGATTGATTCTATACTATCCATGGTTTGAAACACACATATTTAAAAGAAAAGACTTACAGTTGCTAGCTACACTGCGATTCGAATTACCGTTCTATAACTGCAAGGAGGAAGCATAAACGTGGAAATGTTCAGAAACATCTTCTAAGGGAAAGGAAATAAGTCCTTTCATGGTCATCTATTATTCATCGTTGGATACATTAATTGTATCGAGTAAAGATTTCCGTGTTAAGTTTAAGTTGAGATTATCGTACTCTTTGAGTGAAATAACGACAGTATTATTATCTCACTAAAGAAGGAAAGAACTTTCTTCACTCTGGTGTTTCGGTTTCTAAAGCAATCTGACGAAAAGAAAGGATCAAAATCAAAAGTTATTATAGTTTTCTTTGAGTAACGATACTTACTTAGTTAAGTCAACATAGCCACACTACTACAGAGCTCATACGAACGAACTCTACAAAATCTGTATCAGCAAGAAAACGAACTTCGGAGGGTGACACTATCCAAATTCATGTGGCGAATATTCTACTGCATATCAGCTACTCAGTGCTCACTAGTTGAATCAAAGATTCAAACGTGCACTTGTCGCCAGTCTGGAGAGAAAGGAGGTCAGCGGACCCTGCTTTTTAACGGTTAAACTTCAATCTTCAGGCCCGCAAGATAGGCCCTTCAGGCTTATCTCCCATCTCCCAGCATTTCCAGGGCAAGCGAAAGAAAGGATGCCAATGGCCATAGCTCCATCATACAAGCCTTGTTCGTATGGTTGTATACATCGAGCATGTATCCAATTTTACTTACAAAATTAATATTCAAGAACTGTGTTAGTTCATATACATCAAAACCATGCAATATATAACACTTGATTCACCTGCATAAAGAACAATACTTTTCAGACAACAGATTCGTGAGGCTGTATTTCAAACATGTATTAAAATATAAGAGTCCGTTTTACACCCAATGAGTATCAAGTAACTGTGGCCAAGTTCAGGTTCTAGAAAGAACGAGCACTATTCCATACTCTGCAAAACGTTGAGAGCCAATAGCCACTGCATACACCATAAGTTTGGTAAATTGGGTTTTTTAATGACTTATAATTAGAACATCGGATTGACTTTGGCATCACCTATGGGCATTCAATCAAGCATTGATCAATGTCAAAATACAACACAGCGAACTAGACAGACATAATCGCCCAACAGTTCCAGTAACCATATTTTGATTGACACCCAGTACAGAAGATTAAGCCCATTCTTGACAGCATGCCCTTCACCAGATACACGACTCAGAGCAAAAACATAGCTGTCAGGCCCACAGACAATGACCAGGCCAATCCACAAAAGAAGCATGTACCTAAAAACAGCAATGCTTCAAATATATCCACATATATTGTTCAAGAGGTATCTGCGCACAACATGTTCCATTTGTATATTCTCTACATGCGAACATATGTCTCCATATACGACTGAAGAAATGTACAACATAACATTTCATTCAACTATCACCACATAGAGCAATACTGTGCATTATTCAAGACACTTCATAGTGTATATATAAACTCATCTTTCTCAGTCATACTGTATATATTATCACCTGTTCATGTTTTCATTAACATAGCATATATTAAAATTCTGTTACCCGATTGGATTAGTCCTTTCCTCCTCGTCCTCTGTCTGCTAAACCTTCAGCTGATCCTGCCGCCCTTTCGTAAACCCAAGAGAAAGCCCAAGTTCCAAGAGCACTGTCAGATCATTAATTTGCTATAACTTCGAATTCTAGCTCGTATTGTCGATTAAATCTTCTGATTCCACTGGTTATACTAGTCAGTACACTTCTTCAGTCCTCGGATAAACATGGATGAATTACTCAGCTTTGGCATGGGATGCGATCTGTTGTCAGCGTATCGACAGAGGAACGTCGATACCGGAATCAAATGTCATGAGTCCTTGGGTTTGAAAAGCTGCTTCTTTTACACTTCCAATGTACTGTTGATGCCAGTCCCATATGCCGACCTGATCTTCCTATACGGAGAAACACAAGCTAAAGAAAAGAGCCGGGCAGAGCATAACGAGTCCAGCCGCATACGAAGAGGGCGTCGACATAGGGCCTTTTGCCATGGCTAACTCTCTGCTGCCCCCTCCACCTGTCGCACGAAAACCCAACATTCCCAAAAAAACTTTTTGCCGCCATTCAACGACGCATCTGACTCGCAAGAAGTCCAATGTGACATCTGGCGTATTGCTAGTCCTCAGTATAATATCATAGGACTCCCAAATTACAGTTCAGTCGAATCACAAGTTCTATTCCTCCCATTCCAGATCCCATCCTAGTTCAGAAGAGAACACATTATTCTTGGCAAAAAAAACAGCCCTCTTTCCTCTTGATCAGCAGAAATTCAGCATCCTCTCTCGGCAAACATAATAATGTTCTTTACAAAGAGTATTCTGATCTGATCCAACCTCAAGCACCTTCTTTATTGCTTTGACAAAGGTAATAGTGTTCTTTACAAAGTGTATTGAGACAGCATTTCGAAAAGATCTTTCCCTCTCATTGGGAGGAACAATATACTCATCCATAAAAGTATGTTACGGCATCCCTTCCTCACCCATTCTATCCTTGAGCAGTGGCCATTTACAGTCCAGGCAAGAAGCCAAATAACTCTTTCATTTATCACCTTGAATTGTGAACTTCTCTGGATCAGGACAGCTGATAAGGTGTCCCCATAGTTGACCTGTATGATCTTTTTGCATTCAATTTCATATTTACTGTGGCACAAAGTGAATATGATAAATTCCTTGATCTTTGTAATCATTCTTGCCCCGTCTTATTGGCAAGCCTGAAAATTGGAAAGAAAAAATTAATCCATCAAATCTGAAGACAGATATAACAGGACAACTCGATAGTTGAACCCAGAGAAATTCAAGTCAACAAATTATCCGTAAGTTTGTGTATGAGGCAGAAACACATAATAAAATACAGAAGGATATAATCCGAAATGTAATGTTCAGTCACTGATCAGGATAGCCAGGTCAATGTTCTCTCCTGAATTTCAAAGCATTCAAACAACCGAAGTTACAATGTTCAATATCAATAAATAGAAAGAAAACATATCGAGTGCTTATATGCAATCAGATCCACATAAAGGAATAGATTTCACCGGTATCAGATGTGTTGATAATGTCCATATCGAACATCATGCTCATAAAAATCATTTTTATTAGGACTTTGTTTGGTCTCTGTAATTTGATGTTCAAGGCTTGAATCCTGATCACGACGACAACGTACTCTTCACTGTCCCCTTCTCCACAAGCTCCCTACAACCACACTAGCTCTGATACCATCTCACGAGGAAGGAGATAAGGAATAGAGCTCACACACACATGCTCACTCTCAAGGAGAAGCAGACACACAGATTGAGGCAAAGAAGAATAATCTTCTTCTTCTTCTTCTTCTTCTTCTTCTTCTATTACACAAAAAGAAATGTACAAGAATGACCTTAAAAACAAGAATACACCAAGTGCAATATATGAAGATCAGTACATAAGGAAAAACCTAATGTTCGTGAATGAGTGAGTTGGCAAGGACAAATGTGCCATCACTCTCGGTAGATAAATCTAATAGAGCTCAATGAAGTATCCCTGACATATACCAGTGTGACCACCATACATGTCAGAGAAATGAAAAATTGGTACCTATCATCCTGGATCATCAGATGTTGAGCTTGATATCTCAACAGACTATAGAGTTGGATTAGACCCTAGGGGTGCATTCTCCTATCTGTCGAATAAAGTTTGCATGTTGGACACGTTTCCTATGAATAGTTGGTTGAGCACCACCTATAATTTAGATGGAGCAGCAAAGCACGTTGAAGAGGGAGTAGGATCTTGCAGATGAAATATATGAGAGGGGTAGGAGTGGAAGTAGGTTAGGGTAGGAGGAATTCGTAAAGAAATGAAGTCATACTACTTAATCTCACACTCAAAGTGAAAGATAAAAGGAAATTATCAAAAATTATATATTCATCAATAGTGTTGCCCTCCATAAGCAATATATAATGTTTGGGGTAGATCTCTAATGCAAATTAAATGAAACAAGAAACGAAGATCCTTGAAACAAGTAAGGATCATATAAACTCTTCTATAGTGAGGATGGAAAAAGTAATCTTCATTCTATCTTTTTTGCTACATGGCCAATGTCGGGAAGGGGCTCAGTTGGGTGGATCAGGTCAACTGTCAATGTTCCAATGATGGCGCATGCAAGGTGCTTCAAGCAAGCTCACGTGGTTGGAATGGAGACTCAAAGCTCATGTGGTTGGAATGGAGACTCAAAAAGAATATAAAAACTCAAAACAATTGATAAGATCACTTACACAATTCATTGTCATGAGTTTAATGAGATATGGCAATAAAGATAGAGAGAATTGAAAGAGAAGAGGTAGGGGAACATTGGAAATTGATTCATAATAATAAGTGTTCATACAAATATAATGAAAATAATGGAAAAGATACAAGTTACAATTCATGATATATCGTAATGTTGCTCCATAAAATTCATCAATCTCCAAGATTTTCCTCAATCATGTGTGTAGAACTTTTTCATCACCATAGATGTGTATAATCATTTTCCACCACTTCAAGCAAGTGTACAAAAATTCCTTCACTTCATAATGTATAGCCTCTATCTTCAAGGTCCTCTAATCGTCAACAACCCTCCTTCAAGATATGTGTGTGGCCTCCATGTCCTCAACGCTAGCTAAAGCTCTCCTCAAGATTGCTTCCTTGTTTGATAAGATTAAGTAGTCTTCCACAATAAGCCAAGCTTACTTCCATTTTAGAGTAATAGCTAACGCATGCGATGAGTCTGAAAGAGCATATGTATAAAGCATCAAAAGCAAGGGTTTACTTTTGCATAAGTTTCAAAAGCAATAGATCCTATTTTCTTTTGCCGTAATATTTTATGCTTTACGTTTTGATTTATATCGCTTTAATAAAGCAAGAGTTTGTTTTACCTGTGATTTATATATTTACTTTTACTTTTGATTTTACATAGAAAGCTTTGGTTTCACACTATAGTTTTTTGAGTTCACATGGGTGAACAATTATATAGTTCATTGATACATGAACATTCATATACACAGTCTTTACACATATAAATGTGCATGTTCACATTGTTATGGGTTCAAAATAGAATTTTTTTGGGTCACATGGGTGAAAATACATGGAGTTAAATAAGGGTTCAATAATATTTTCTATCACTTCTAACTTTGAAAGACTAAAGGATGGATCTAAATTGTTTTCATGATATTTGTACTTCATGACTGAATTCGCAAAGTGCACCCTTTAATGGTTTTGGCTCCATAGTATTGTAGAGATGGAATTTCTATGACATTCGCCCCTACAAAACTTGCACATCATCCTCAATGGGCCAATCCGGTAATCAACTCCTCAAAAAGAAAGTGACATCTCATGGGAACATTGAATCTTGAAGTCATCTGTCAAGTGCAAGGAAGATAAGTATTATGCATGTGCAAGAATATATAATGTCGCCCTATCAATTGCCTACTTTGAAAATGTATGTTCAAGATATGGTGCAAGAGATAAAGTTTTTGGCAGTACTAGATGAAGCATGTGCGCTCACTTTCATAGATTTCATGTGTATATACATAACTCCTTCCATCACTCAAAGTGCATTGGTAAAGCTCAAAATGTGCCTTGATGCAAGGTCATGTAGTGAGACCCTATCATGCATACTTTGGAAATGCATGGAAAAAGATATGGTGCCATTATTAGGATAAAAGGCATTTTATGATGAGATACTTTAGAATTTCTAATGTCTGTTTTTAAATTGGATATCATTCCTCTTCCCTTTTTTTTACAAGTGCAAGTAGATTGTGGAGGCTAAAGAAATAAACATATGTGTATATACATTGTTTTGTGCATACTTTAAATTCAAAATATAATCAATATGGTTCAAATAATGGAGAGTAGAAAAAGAAGACTAAAAATGCATTAAACTCCACATTCAATTCTCACTCCTCAATCAAACAAATCTCTCAAATCACTCAAAAACTCTCAATAATCTCGACCATGATTACCATCAAAGATAATTTTGAAGAAGTGTGTTCCTATCTCATAAAAATCATGAAAGTTAGTATAAAAGAACATGCTTTACAATTCATCCTCACTACAATTTCTTTCATCGTATCCTAACTATGGATCTCTTCATGGTTCTTCTTCAATCATAAGCATCTGTTCATCATGGACCACCTTCAAATTTTTCTCTTCTACACAAAGAAATGTTTAAAAGATTTTGATGAAATTTGTATATTTTGTTCAATCTTCTAGATAGCATCTTCAATCCATTGTTTTCCTTTTCTTTAATATTTTGAGCATTGTTTGTACTCTCATCCTCATCGATTTCTTTGATATCCTCATGTTCACTTTAATTATTTTCTTCATTGTTAATATCATGGCTCAATTGAGCTTTCAAATTTTTAACTTTTCCTCCATCAAATAATTTATCAATTTCTAGGAATTTTGGCTCACATATTATATAGTATTCATCATGTTTCTTTTTCAATTGTATTGACTTTTCATATTCTTGATCATCCTCTTCCAATGTTTCTTGCAAAGTTTGTTCAACTTTATGTTTATCCAACTTGATTTGTTCACTTCTCTTTTCTTCAAAAAGTTTAAGTTGATATTGAATTGGTATCATTGTTTCTTGTTGAAAACATTTCTTATCATTATATCTCTTTGGTCTCCATGGTTTTCTAAATGATCTGGGTTTAGCTTTTGTTTGATCAAAATATTCTTTAATTCCACCTCTTCCTAAGTTCAAGTGCAAAGGAAAATGGACATGATAATCACAAATTTTTGTTTCAATTTCAGTGACCAATTTAAGTCTACAAGCATTCTCATATGCATTACAATTCCAAAACATATGGCCGAATTGATCACACTAGAAACATCTTATAGGTTGATTTAATCTTCCATGTGTAGCTCTAGGGGTGGATCTTCTATGGTTGAATGGATATTTTTTATCAAGAATTTGAGTAGAAAAACTTTGTACTTGATGATCATATTTACACTTACATGTGGTAGTTTCTTTTACTTGATTGGTTAGACATTCAATATTTTCTTTCAAACTTGAAATTTGATAGCTAATAGTTTTTGATGTTGCAATCTCTCTCACATGGTAAGATACTTTTTCCATACTCTCTATCAAATTTGAAAGTTCATAGTGAATAGCTCCTTCTAAATTCCCAAACTCTTGATTAAATTGTGTATTTAATGATTTAATAACTTTAGTAGCTTTTGCCAGTATTGAAGTCATCATTGAGATACATGAAGCTAATGAATCTATCTTTGAGTAATTTTTTTCATCGATAGATACAATTATTTTTGTTTCCATTTCTTTAAATTTCTCATCATATTCTGGAAACTTCTTTTTAATCAACACTTCCATACTAGAATCTATGTCTTGTGTGGTGTGTCTTGCAACACCCTTTTTGCCCATTGTTCACTTATGTAATGAATGTAAAACTAAAATATGAGTATCTAGAATTATCTTGAAGAAGAGGTTTCAAGTGTGTGAAAATATGAAAATATAATTTTGTAGCAACTTCGATGAATGAGAAGGGTGAAGCAAAGAGGATATGATACTTGCAAGTTTCCATGGAGGAACTCTCAAACTTTTGTTCAAGTTACTCCACCCAAGGAAGTAGAGGCTAACGCTTCAACCCATCGAAAATATTAATGTAAATAATTGACATAATAGTACCTGATTTGCCAAATTGCTGAGGATTTTTCACGTCAGGTTCACTTATCGGGAAGGGGCTCAGTTGACTGGATCAGACCAACTTAGTGTTCAGTACAATAGCTCGATGGTATACCGAGGTTTTTACCGAGGAAAATGAACGCGGCTTTATTTGCCGCGACGTCGATGTAAAGGTCGGTATGCACGTCGGTAACAAAACGTCAATATAAGCGTCGGTATATGCGTCGGTATAAACGTCAGTATATGCATCGGTATATGTGTCGGTAATACCGGCACCCATATTGGCACCCATACCGGCGCCCATACTGAGGCCTCTACTGGGTGTTCCATCGCGTATACGGTTGCCTGTTGGTTGTACCGATGCTTATTCCGATGACATTATTGGGAGTACCATCGCGTATACCGACAACCATACCTGCAAAATTTTTTTTGGGCAAAGTGTGTTGTCTTTTGCTATAGCAACATTACCATGATGTTGCTTAACAAAAGACAATACACTCTACCCAAAAAAAACCGAGAACATGTGATGTGTACTCTAATGTCAATCGAAATATGATTTCATGAAACAAAGTATTATTGAACACAAAAGAGATAATTAGAATGAACCATGAACCATGTACAAAAGAAGTTATATATTTCAATAATGAAGCATGTACAAGAGTGTGGAAAACCACTGTCATATATGATGCTTTTACAAAATGTGGCAAAGCAATGCATTGCCATATGAAAATAAAAATACAAAATTTTGGTGTTCCACTGCCATACACACACAAAGAACGTTCCATATCAACAGTCCTACAACAAAGAACATTAATGGAATGAGATAAATTCACATGAAATTACAAACAACAAGTAAAAACCAAGTTTATAAATTAATTACCTCATCACAAACGCTCCCATGAAACAAGTGCACCGTGTACCTCCAAGTCCTCCAATAGTGCAATCAACCCATGAAGATATCCGTAGGACTCCTCCGTTCGAGTTGGAGAATGACCCATTGCTAGCTCCTGAAACAAATATACAAAAGATTAGAGGAACATACATGAGAAATTTAACACAAATAAATTCAATAAATGAAATGGTAGTTACAAACTCATGATGCATCGTGTCATATCCACTGCTGCCCAAATGTGACGGTCCAACCGTATCTAAACGTGTGGCTGCGGCATCTCGCTGTTGGTGATATTGGTCAGGAGTCTGCTGCTGCTCGTCACTCACGTCCCACTCCTCAGCATCTAACCATACAGGCTTTGGTAAGCCTGCTCTGAAAGCATCACGAGCCTCGGATCGTCGATGGGACATAACCTCATGTGTAGTGTGCAAAATCCACTTTGAACTGACAAGAGACTATCCATCGGCTGGTTGGAACTCCTGATAAATCGTCTGTGTGATATAATTCTTCCGATCTTTATCCTGTTCACTCCATTTCAGCATGATAGAGTGTCCAAACTGGATGGAGCAAAGCTATCGTATGCGTGCACGCATTGCTTTGCCGGCCGCATCCATCACCAGAGCTCCATCTCAGATACTATACACCTTGGAGTCATCATGGTCATGAGCACCCCAAGGTGTACGTGGTGTACTGCGTGGCGTACCTACATCTGAGATACTCGTCCTAGGAGTAGAAGCGAGCGACACAATGTCCTTCACACTGCCTCCACAATAGCCACCTCCTCCGCCTCCAGACCTACCTGTAGATCCACTCCTAGAACCTCCTGCTCCAGAGCGTGACCTCGATCTACGAGACGGGCCAGAACCTGTATCACTCTGAGGTGTCGAACGCACATGTCTACTAGTAGACCCAGTAGGAGATGGCTAAAAAGATGGTCGTGGTGGAGTCACAAAGCTAGGAGACATACCTCCTACGTGAGTAGCACCACCCGCAGGAGTGACACTGGCGGGAGTGACACCGACGGGAGTGAGGCCAGCAAGAGTGAGGCCTGCGGAGCAAGGCCGCCAGGAGTGAGGCCCTGAGGAGTGCTACCTCGAGCGATCCAATACTCTGATGCAGCAGCCATATACACGGGAGGAACATGAGAGATGAACTCCAAAAAGTGCTCCTCTGTCATGGAATGTGGAGTGACTGGAGGACTATCTCCCATCATGCTCTGTAATAAAAGAATTCAAGAAATTAGCAGGCGATAATAAAAGTAATATAGAGAATAAACAAAAAAAAAACAAAAATTAGTACGTACAAGTGTTTTATTCAAAAGTCCTCTAGTCTAGCATCCTCTTGAAGATCCGATGCACCGAGAATATCTATCTCTATATTGATGGCTTCTAAATTGCTTGCTATGCTGGTTTCTTCTTGATCATCGTCTATTGATTTGTCTTCTCAAACAATGACCTCTTCTTCAATGACCTCTTCTTCTCGAACAATGATCTCTTCCTCCTCGACTATCGAATAAATCGCTGAGTCCACTAGAGATGGACTTTCTTCTACATCTATGTTCTCAAAAAATTGTCTACTATGTGGAGCGACTTGTAAAACAAATAGCCACTCTGGTTCTTTTGAATCTGGTATAAAAACAACTTGCTCACAATGTTCAGGAAGTACAAATGTATCCCTTTCATCTAACCATAATCTTGTGGAGTCGACTTAAAGCAAACCGCTTTTATCCCATCTCACTGTTGCGTTTCTTCCAGAGGTGACTACTTTGAACCATTTCACATCAAAAACAAAATAATCAAACTTTCTGAAAGATAGTTTCAAGATGTCTTGAATCATCTAGCTCGCCTTCTAGAGCATTATCATCTCTTGCACTCGCTCTACTTTTTTGTAGAAAATTCACCATCACTCCACTATCAAAAGTAGACCTATTTTGATCGATTCGTGCGACTCCAAAGTGTCGTCCAGGAGACCATAGTGCATTGTATTTAATATACTCCCAATCACATCCTTTTGTGTGTTCTTCCTCTTCTTCAGAGATATCTTCACCCGCTGCCTTTGCTTGTGAAACCGCTGTATCTAGCCATCTGCTCGTTGTAAAAGGTGGAAGAGGTCAAAGACTTTCTAGAAGAAGCAAAAATCGAGTGGAACGATTTCTTCGAAACTAATCTCTTTCCTTTGCGTTAGTTTCCTTAACAAGCTCATATCTTTCTAACCACTTTTGCAAAAGCTCAGAGTTAACTATGCAAAACTTCATTGCCTTCTCTCTGAAAGCTGCATCCATTTTTCTCTACAATCCTTTACCTTGTGGTTCATCGCCTAGGAGACGAACATCTTCATCATCGCTCCATAAGCGAGGCATTTCGGGATCCGACATACATAGAAACTCAGTTATGAATACAAGAGATTCTTGTACAAGCTCTCCCTCTACCATGCTACCCTCTGGACGTGCTCTCTATCGAACAAATCCTTTTAATGTCTTCATAAAGCGCTCTAAGAAGAACATCCATTGACTATGTACAGTTCCTGCTATTGCAACTTTATCTACCACATGAACGAGTAAATGAAGTTGAATAGTCAGAATACTTGTGGGAAAGTATTTCTCTACCATACAAACAGCCTCGATAGCATTGAGTTTCGCACTCTCTATGCTATCTCTATTTATCTCTTTAGAAGATATCCACCGTACTAAAGAACTAATTTTATAAATGGTTCTTCGTACATCCTCTGAAAGACAATCTTTTAGAGCTACAGGGAGCACAAACTGTAAAAACTTGTGCCAATCATGAGACTTGAGTCTTGCAAGATCGTCGTTTCATGTGAAAGCAATCTTTAGACATCTCATGCATCCAGTAGGTGTTCAAAACTCTGAAATTGTTTTCTTCACTTGTTGCTCTTCCATCCTGCAGAGCACCCAAGGATCTCTTGGTAATGATACTGTTCCATTGGGCTTAGTAATTTCCCACAACTCTTGCATACGACCTCGCTCTTCTAAGTCCTCCCTTTGTGCTTTGCTTTCTCTCTTTCCGATCAAAGTTTTCCAAAGAATCTCTTCCACATTCTTAAAAATATGCATCCTGTCCACCAAATGATTGATCAACAATTCACTCTAATAAGGGAGTTCCTGAAAGATAGACAACCGTTTTATGCCAGCAATTGGATTTTCTGAATCCCACAGTTGTTTCCAATCGCTAGCTTTCATTTGGTGTTGTGCTTGTCGACCAATTTTTCCTTCACGTAAAACATTTTGATCAGGCAAATATCTATGATGTCCTTCATAGACACTTTTACGTAGTGCTTTGGAATAGCGTTCTTCGAGTCGTGGTCCGCATAAGAGACAAGCATGGTAACCCAAAATCGATAAACTTGAACATTCACTATAACCAGGCCAATCATGCATTGTCCACATAAGTATGCCTTGCACTCGCACGTCTCCTCTTCTTATAGGTTGAGACATGTCACGCACAGTAATCCCATCCCATAAAACGTGCAGTTCTTCCACAAGTAGTGCAAGATATACATCCATCTTTTTTACCTTATACTTACCTGGATCAATAAGAGCTAATAATAAATGAGCTTTCTTTGTGGCCAACCATGGTGGGATATTATAATTGACCAAACATACAGGCCATGTGCTCCATGAAGAACTGCGTAATCCAAATGGATTCACTCCATCCATAGCTAGGCCTAGATGTATGGACCGAGGCTCACTAGCAAACTATGGCCACTTACTATCTATATGCTTCCAAGCATCAGAGTCAGCAGGCACTCGCATTACATTATCTGTAGACCTGCTCTTTGTATGCCATGACATTAACTCAGCTATAGATTTGCATCTAAACATGTTCTTAATTCATGGAATGATAGGAAATTGGCGAAGAACCTTTGCGGGGATTGCTTCGCCTACAACGTCTTCTCTAAATCTATTTGCTCCACACTTTGGACATACGCGGAGATGCTCATACTCATTCCAAAAGAGAATGCAATCATTTGGACAAGCATGAATTTTAGTATAATCCATTCCAATGGACTGTAAAAGTTTTTTCTCATCTCCACGTGTTGGAGGCATGTCATTGCCCTCTGGCAAAAATTGATCTTTAAGAAGGCTGCAATAAGCAATTAAAACGATATTACTAAATAAACTTATTGTGATACAACAATGAAAGCGAATTTGTTCTCCACTTACCTGAACAATTTAGTTACACTACTATCTGACCATCCATAAATGGATTGCAGATTGAGCATCGCGAGTGATGCACATAGTACAGATATCTTTGCTCCATTGTAAAGTGGTAAACGAGCTAGTCTTCGCATATTTTCATATTCTTCATCGACTTTTGATTGTGGAATTTCTGTTGTGTCCATGAAACTCTCGACACCTTCTCCACCATCATGATCTTTGTCCATCTCATAAAATGCTTCAAGCATCTCTTCCATATGTTCATTCTGTGTAATATTATTAGTACTTGCTTGTACGTCTAAGTCCTTCTCTGCTCTCTTTTGTCCACGAGAGGTTACTGGTGCAATGTCGTTTGGGTTCATCTGCTCACCTGGGGGACCATGCAAATGATAACATAGGTTTTCCAGTCGACTCCTATCAAAGGATCCATACTCTCTAACATGTGTAGTACAAATCCATCGTTTCCAATAAATTTGATACTTGCACTGTGTGCAAGGACATGCCATTCTCTCTTCAGGATCCAAAGAAGCAATCTACTACAATATAGAAATTTTAGAACATTTGTTTTTTATTAAACCTAAAAATCATAGTCTTAAGACTTAAACCCTAATCTATATAACTATCATATTTTATCTATATATCCAGATTTTTTCTTAATTGATCCTATTTTATATATTTATTTATTTATTTATTCAGATCTTTTTCCTCTTAATTGAGTTATATGTATGCCTAAACCCTAAAACCCTAATTTTAAAGATCTAGACCTAAATTATGTATATTTCTATACACATGTGTATATACATGTATATATGTATTATATGTGTACTCCAGAGTGTGTATATATATTATGTAGGTGTTAAAACCCTAAAACCCTAATCAAAATGAGCTAGACCTAAAACATGTATATATATGTATGCATCTGTATATGTATGTGTATATGTATATATATGTGAATATAGATAGGTGTATAAGTATGTGTGTATGTGTATGTGTATATATATTCACTCTATTTAAAATGATTAAAATTAAACCTATTTTTATATATTTAATAATATATATTTTATTTTTTAATTTAAAACACTAGTTCTTATCATGTTTATTATCTATATAAATATCCTACTTTATATATATATATATATATATATATATATATATATATATATATATATATATATATATATATATATATATATATATATTATTTATATTTTCAAATTTTTTTCTTAATTAATCCTAATTTTATATATTTTATTAAATATATTTAATTAAATTTTTCAAAACACTAGTTCTTTTTATATTTATTTATGTATATAATTATCTTAGTTTTTTTATATATATTTATTTATATATTCAGATTTTTTCCTTACGTAATCCTATTTTTATATTTTTAATTATATATATTTAATTAAATTATTTAAAACACTAATTGTTTTTATATTTCTTTATGTATATAATTATCTTATTATACATATATATTTATTTATATATTCAGATTTTTTCCTTACGTAATCCTATTTTTATATATTTAATTATATATATCTAGTTGAATTATTTAAAACACTAATTCCTTTTATATTTATTTATGTATATAATTATCTTATTTTATATATATATTTATTTATATATTCAAATTTTTTCCTTATGTGATCCTAATTTTATATATTTAATTATATATATTTAATTAAAACCCTAATCTCAAAGATCTAGACCTAAAATATGTATATTTTTGTATGCATGTGTATCTACATGTATATATGTATTATATGTGTATGCGTATGTGTGTATATATCTTATGTAGGTGTTAAAACCCTAAAACCCTAATCTTAAAGATTTAGACCTAAAATATATATATTTCTGTATGCATGTGTATCTACATGTATGTATGTAATATATGTATATGTATGTTTGTGTATATATGTTATGTAGGTACTAAAACCCTAAAACCCTAATCAGAAAGACTTAGACTTAAATATGAAATACTAAAACCTAAATACTTAAACACTTATAAAAATCTAAACCCCTAATCCTAAAACCCTAATCATATTTTATATATATATTTATTTATATATTAAATATTTTTTCTTATTTTTCTATATATTTTTTCTTAATATAAATATAATTGAGTTATATGTATGCCTAAACCCTAAAACCCTAATCTTAAAGATCTAGACCTAAAATATGTATATTTTTGTATGCATGTGTATCTACATGTATATATATGTATTATATGTGTATGTGTATGTGTGTATATATGTTATGTAGGTGTTAAAACCCTAAAACCCTAATTTTAAAGATTTAAACCTTAAATATGTACAGTTTTGTATGCATGTGTATCTACATGTATGTATGTATTATATGTATATGTATTATATGTTATGTAGGTATTAAAACCCTAAAACCCTAATCTTAAAGATTTAGACCTAAAATATGTATATTTTTGTATGCATGTGTATCTACATGTATGTAGGTATTATATGTATATGTGTGTTTGTGTATATATATTATGTAGGTATTAAAACCTTAAAACCCTAATTAGAAAGACTTAGACTTAAATCTAAAATACTAAAACCTAAATACTTAAACGCCTATAAAAATCTAAACCCCTAATCCTAAAACCCTAATCATATTTTAGATATATATTTATTTATATATTCAATTTTTTTTCTTATTTTTCTCTATATTTTTTCTTAATATAAATATAATTGAGTTATATGTATGCCTAAACCCTAAAACCCTAATCTTAAATATCTAGACCTAAAATATGTATATTTCTGTATACATGTGTATATACATGTATATTTATATTATATGTGTATGTGTATGTATGTGTAAATAGCCTAAAAACCCTAATCCTATTTTTATATATTTGATGTAAAAAAAACTTCAAAATAAAGACTTTATATATTTAATTATATATATTTAATTAAAACACTAGCTTATATGTGTGTATATATGTGCATGTGTGTATGTATGTGTGTGTGTGTGAATGTATGCATGTGTCTATATGTGTATGTGTGTCTATGTATGCATGTGTGAGTATATGAGTATGTATGTACATATGTGTGTGTATGTATGCATGTGTGTACATGTGTGTGTGTATGTATACATGCATGTGTGTATATGTGTGTATGTATGCATGTGTGTATACATTTGTGTGTATGTATGCATGTGTACATGTGTGTGTATATGTAGCCAAGTGGTTAGCCCATCACATTCCTAACCAAGAGGTTGTGAGTTCAATTCCTTACAGCATGCATGTGTGTATATGTGTGTATGTATGTGTGTATACATATGTGTATTGTAAGCCGCCGGATTGGCATCTGTAAATCTTTTCCTTTTCATATTCTGCACAAACCGAAAGGTCGTGGCGTAAAGTTGTATTCATTTATAAATCAATGAAAAGACGCTTCGGTAACAACCAAAAGGATCTCCAGACTGTGTGTCTGGGCGATACGTCTGTGTAGTTCTGTTGTGTTGTGTTTTGAGAATTCTGAGTAATACTGTGTCTTTCTGTCTCTGTTTGATTATTTGCACCTATACGATAAAGACTGGATTGCGATAATGTTTACAGTAAGTTAAGTATTGAATCACTATTCCGTTAGGTTAATTACTGTAATTTTGTGCTACGGTAGTGTTTACCTTGTGCGCCGAGTACTGAGAAAGTATTAATTCATGTATGAGTCGGAAGTCTATGAGAGAACCCATTGGAGTATTGGTAGTAATTCATATTAACAGAGATTTAGACATTAAGGTATTGTGGTGTGAGTGGTTAATTGGGAAAATCCAGTATAGGGCCTCTGTTTATTCAGACCCCTTCCACTCCCAAGAACCGGAAAAGAGCTTAAACGCGTTTTGACAGCAAACGTGCGTTTAACACTAGGGCCGTCTGTAGGAAGGTGGCAACAGATTGTTGCAAAGTGATTGTGGGAACATGGCAACAGATTGTTGCAAAGTGATTGTGGGAAGGTGACCATAGATTGTGAATTGACAGTAAGGTACAGTAGTACGCAAATGTTGCAAAGGTGATATATGCCGGTTACTCGGTCCGGTGAGTCGTATCCGAAATACAGGAGAGAGCGAAAACCTTTGGAGATATCAAATTTATTAGGAACATCCTCAGGAGGCAGAAGTAGAGATCGGTTAAGTCCAGTCGTCGAAGAAACGAAGCACGTTAGCAGTGATTCCGGTAGCATTCTGGTAGAACATACTACAATTCCGGTAGATTTTGGTGTAATTTCGGTAGAGTCTGCAGAAGATACTGTAACTTCGGAGTCTACATGAATACATTGTGCAGTTGATCCGACACCATCTGGCTAAGATTCAAATCTCTCTACGGATAAAGGTGTGTTATCCAGAGAGGTTATTGAAGGTGAAAGAATACCCTGGATTGGGGAAAGTTCCACCAATTCCGGTGGTACTTCGGTCCCGGTTGCAGAAAATTTATAATTTTCCGGTGATAGTGTTATACTTCACGGCAATCTTCATTCCGGACAGCACTGTTTCGGGCAAGTTTGCCTATGTTTGATACCGCAGAAGAGGATAGGCTATTCGAATTAGAAATTCGTAAGAGGTTGAGTGCTATTTTGGAACCGGAAGGTGAGCAGTCTAATCATACAGACTCTGAAGAACCGGAACCACATCCTTAGAACTTAGGAAATAGTAACAGTACCGCCACTAGCACCATGAGTGGGCAACAACAACAACAACAACAACAACAACAACAACAACAACAGCAACAACTACTTCCACCTCGACTAGTTCCAACAGGAGTAACATACAACAAATTCGGTGGATTTCCAGGTGATGATCCCGATGCTCATGTACGCACCTTTGAAATAAGTTATGCAGTACTAAACCATCCACCTGATCCGGCATACAAGGCCATAGTATTCCAGTCAACATTAGTTAATGAAGCAGCGAGGTGGCTTACAGAATATGATATCAACCATTTCGGCACCTATGAAGCGGTAAGGGATGCGTTTTTGCAGAGATAGCGGCTAAAGAAGAACCCTGCCGAAATTTTTGATTACTTACAGAACAATAGAGAGAAGTTGAATCAAACAGTGCAGGAATATGCCACCCTATTCACAACTCATTTGAGACAACTACCTCCGGCACATGCTAATTTACCGGATGATGTCATCACTCAGTGGTTTATTAATGGATTAACTCCACAACTAAGACAGATTATGATAATACGTTGTGTAGCAGCTATGACATTAGATGCGGTTATTGCAATGGCTTTGCAGCTCGAGCATAAGGTTGGAGGCTTTACCGAAGACCTGGAGTGGTTAAAATCCAGTAAAAATATTGCGGAAGATCCGACTAGACAAATGTACTGCACCAAATGCAAGAATCCAGGGCATACGAGTGCCACATGTGCCCTTAATCAGATGTATTGTGCTATCTGCAATACAACTGGACATTCCACCAAAAGTTGTGCATATAACGCCAAAGTGCAGGGACCAGCAACTGTAAATGCCATCATACAAGAACCAGGGCAGCCGGCCACTCATTATATTCCACCTCAGATGAGAAATAATCAGCAGCAAGGATACAGGAATTATCGAGGACACGGGAATACAAATTACAATAAAAATCGTTGGCAGACAGGAACATCACAGGAAGGTAATTCTTTGCCACCCCCTCGCTGTCACTTTTGCAGTGAACTAGGCCACATACGCAGATTCTGTAAAGATGCAGCTGAATATAATCAAAGAAAGAAAGAACGTCAGAACCCTATGACCAATATGGTATACATTTCACCAGTAGAAACTCAAGCAGCAGTGATTCAAACCAAATCTGGTAAGCAGTTATAACCAGTAACAGAAGTGTTTGAACCTGGCATCCATGAACAACAGAGAATGTATGACAAATCTAGTCAATGGACCACCAAAGAACCTATAGTGTTCCCAGATCCAATTCCGGTGACCCAAGTTCCGCTGCCAAAGGAAGGATTGCAGGAATAAGATTCTACCTTTGTAACAGGCGCATCAACTTCAGAATCGGTGAAAAGTACCATTCAAGTAGATCAGGCATGGGAAATTTTATCTAAGGCGTCCATTATTCTCCCTCTTGGACAGTTACTTGCACTAGTGTCGGGAGTTCGGCAGCAAATCCAGCAACAGCTCAGTCCTGGATCTTCGTGCATTCCAGCGACGGCAACGGTACAACCGGAAGCTGATTCTACGGTGGATCATTCGGTCCCTTTAATTACGGTATGGTACAAAAATCATAAAATTACTCAAGTACTAATTAATGGTGGGTCTGGTGTAAACATTGCCACTACAAAACTTTGTAAAAAGTTGGGATGGACACAAATCGAGCCTGTTCAATTTTTCGTTAGAATGGCAAATCAATCCCGAGCTCATCCGATAGGACTTGTAAGGAATGTTCTGATAACTTTGCAAGGTACAACGTTTAAAATGACTTTTGTAGTCTTAGAACTACCAGAGTCTAGTCTTGACTATAATCTTATTTTCGGAAGACCCTGGTTAAAACAAGCTAAGGTTATACAGGATTGGTCAGCACAGGAACTAACATTTAAAGATAATCATCATAAATATGTTGTTAAACTTGATGCCATTCAGCCTTGTGAACTCCATGCCAGGCCATATGTAGCAGAGCCAGTCCACATGTTGGATGGCTTATCTGACGATGAAGAAGAAGCATTTCTGAAGAACAATGAAGATCTGATTTCTTTAGGTACTGTAGATCTCCAATCTATTGTAGACAACTAGAGTTCGGCAACCTGTACGGTGTTGCCTGTGACCGAAGAAGTGGAGACAGAAGATACTGCTGCTATGGATGATGCTGCTCTACAACAACTTTTACATTCCGCTAATGATCCAGACAAACCTCATCAATTCTATGTTCCCGAAGATCAGTTAATCACCTATAATTTGGGAGATGAAGTAAATCCACGACCTATCAAGATAAAGGAAGGATTGTCTGAAGCATTTCAAGCAGATTTGATCCAGCTTCTTCATGAGTTCTCTGATGTTTTTTCATGGGACTATCGTGATATGAAAGGTCTGGATCCTCATATCTATCAGCATCGGGTCGTGCTCAAACCAAAAGCAAAGCAAATTAAACAACCCAGCTACCGTATGAACCCTAACTATGCAGCACAGGTCAAAGCAGAACTTGATCGCCTATTAAAGGTAGGATTCATTGTACCCATTGAGCACGCTCAATGGATCTCCCCGATTGTATCGTACCAAAGAAAAACAAGCAGCTCCGAATATGTGTTGATTACCGGAAATTAAATGCAGCTACCGTACCTGACCCATTTCCTCTTCCATTTCTTGACAAAATGCTGGAGAGAGTGGATGGGCATGAAATGTATTCATTTCTTGACGGTTATAGTGGTTATAACTAGGTTCGAATGGCTGAGCAAGATATACCGAAAATAGCATTTATTACGAATTGGGGTGTTTTTGCTTATACAATCATGTGGTTTGGATTAAGAAATGCTCCTAGTACCTTTCAGCGTTGTATGCAGAAAATCTTCTCACCCTATCTCACTTCTTTTATGCAAGTATATCTAGATGATTTCTCTTTATTCGATAAGATGGTAGCACACCTGTATCATTTACAGTGCTCCTTTGAAAAATGTCGAGAATACCGACTCTGCCTAAACCCCACCAAATCTGTCTTTGCGGTTTCTTGTGGTAAGCTTCTTGGCCATATTGTATCTACACAGGGCATACAAGTTGATCCAGATAAAGTTGTAGCCGTGTTAGAAGCACCTGTGCCCACTACGCCAAAAGAAGTGATGCGCTTCATGGGTCAAGTCATCTGGCATGGTCAACATTTACGGTGGCTTACCCATTTGGCAATACCCCTAAATCGTTTAATACCTACTACTCCTCGATAGTTTGATTGGACTCCAGAATGTCAAACTGCATTTGATCGTCTAAAAGGATTATTAACTCAGGTTCCAATTCTACAACCTCCTGATTGGGAACACCCATTTCATGTTTTTGTAGACGCATCAGATATAGCCATTGGAAGTGTTTTAATGCAACAAACTGATAAGTGGTTTCGGCCTATCTATTATGCAAGTCGACGGCTTGCTCTTTCTGAAAAGAATTATTCAGTAACTGAAAGAGAATGTCTTGGTTTGGTGTATTCTGTAAAGAAATTCCGGCATTATTTGCTAGGCCGAAAATTCGTCTTTCATGTAGATCATGTTGCACTGGTATATCTTGTTCGACAGCAGCATTTAGGTGGCCGCTTGGCACATTGGGTTCTATTGTTACAGGAATTTGATTATGAAGTAATTCATCGACCCGACACTGCACATGCATTAGCAGATTTTCTCTCTCGATTAGATTCTGGTGAAGCTCCGGTCGTGTTGATGACACCACACGAGCAATTTATGTTACTGAAATGACTAGTGATGAATCTGCACAACCTCCTGTGACACCTACTTACTATGATCAGTTATTAACCTTTCTTACTAATGGATGTCTTCCTTCTCAAGCTTCCCCTGCAATGCCTTGGAAAATTGCAGTTTATAGTCGCAGATTCCGGTTGATTGCCGAACAGTTGTATTATATGGATCACATTGGGGTTTTACTTCATTGTATTCCTCCACATGAAGTTAACTCCATTATCGCTCTGGCACACTCAATACCCTCCAATGGACATTTTGCAGCAGATTTAACGCACCAAAAAATTCTGCGAAGTGGGCTCTAGTGGCCTACTATGTACAAAGATGTATCTCAGTTTGTGTAGCAGTGTGACAATTGTCAGCGATGTGGACAACCTTTACAATGCCATTTCTTTCCTCTGCAGCCTATCTTACCTTTGGAACCTTTTGAGAAATGGGATCTTGACTTTATTGGACCAATCACACCTCCAGCAATCCTTAGCAATAACCGATACATTCTGACATGCACAGATTATGCTACCAGATGGGCAGAAGCTTGGGCTTTACGGTCCACTACAGCTGTTTCGGTGGCAAAATGTCTAATGAAGGACGTATTCCCACGATATGGATTACCTTTAGAACTTGTAACAGATCAAGGAACGCACTTTGTCAACAATTTAATGTGAGTGCTCACACACACTTTTCAGATTCTGCATAAATTCATTTCACCGTATTATCCTCGTGCTAATGGCTTAGCTGAGAGTACAAACAAAATGTTGTTGACTATGCTCCAAAAATTAATTGTGGAATCACCTGAAAGATGGGATCAGTTAATACCTGCAGTATTATGGGCATACCGGACTACATAGAAGGTTGCAACCGGACTGACTCCTTTCAAACTTGCATATGGAATGGAGGCAATTGCACCAATGGAACTTGTAGTACCAAGTTTATGCGTGGCCATCACTCAGAAGTTGATACCCAAAGAGTCTTTGCCATTTCGGTTGGACACACTTAGAGAACTGGATAAGCATTGCTGGGAAAGTTTTCTAACTCTTCAAGAAGTGTAGTTGCAGCAGGCTCGTACTCATGATCGGTATCTCAAAACTCCAGTTTTTTCGGTAGGACAGCTTGTGTTATTTTATAATGCTAAATCAAATCGTGCGACTAGAAAATTCAAATTACGATGGTTTGGTCCTTACCAAATTAGTGAACAAGTGGGCCTAGCTACGTTTCGATTGACTACTTTGACCGGAATTCCTCTTCCAAAAGTGATAAATGGTTCAAAGTTGCGGCCGTATCATCAAGCGCCTGATTCGCACTGAAGTGTTCTGCGGTTGCCCGGGTATTTTTTTTCTTTTCTTTTCTTTTCCTTTTTGCGTGTTAATTGAATAAAACCATAAACTTCTCATTTTGCTACATTACCATCCGCTTTTTGTTATTGATTCTGCTCATGCATGCACACCATAGTTATGAAGGTTATCATCTCAGCATCGCGTGATGATTCGCATTTTTTATTGCCTCCCGTTACCAAGTATCTACTTAATCTTTTTCTTTCCACTGTTAGTCGCTATTGTGTTTGTGTGTTTTGTGTACTTTGTGCTCTCTGTAAGCCCTGTGTATTCGTGCTTTTTGTGTGCCATCATGGAAGCTCTAGCAAACTTTGCTACGTTCTGTGATGGAACTCCTCCAGACGTGAGTGAATTCTTGCGTGTCCGAGGTTTGTCCAACTTCGCTAAATTACCCTGGCATTCAGTGGAGTGCCATCCATTCTATGCTCAGATAATTGCTGCTATTGCTGCCACACCTGCTACCGAGCAGAGTTGGCCTATTACGTGTTTCCCCTCTCCTGTCGTAATCACCATGCACTCGTTTGCTGCCGCTTTCCGACTTTCTCCGCAAGGACGAGAGAATGGACCCAACCTACCAATTGCTACGATGAATCAGTGGTTTCCTAGGCACTCTTCAAATGAGTATGCCATACTCTGTCGCCCTTAACCTGAAAGAACAGCTTTGCAATTTCTAGTAGCCATCCTGAACTTACAAAAACGCACTTATGGGATATCTCACCCATTCTACTCGGTAATTGATATGGCTGCTAGAGAGC
>CM035442.1:67279523-67342023 GCA_020310875.1 Ceratopteris richardii | reverse complement strand
CTCTATCGAGTCTCTCTCTCTCTCTCTCTTTATCTCTTTCTCTATCTCTCTCTCTCTATCTCTCTCTCTATCTCTTGCTCTCTATCTCTCATCTGCTAGTCACATGTCTAGCTTCCAAATGCCAAAAGTTGAAGGAAATCTCTGTGTTGGGGGTTTCTTGGACAAGAAGGAGTTTGAGCGTTTGTCGGAGAAAAGGGAAGAGACAAGAAGAGAAAATACACCTTGGAAGCCTCTACGGATTGATTATAGTAAGACAATTACAATGTTTGAAGCACAATACAAGCCAATACCTCTGTGCACAATCCCATAGAGTGCTCAATTACAAAATACCAAATATCCCAAAGTCTTATTGCCGCCGGCCTCCTCTGCACCAGACCTCCACCTACTTCAAGCTTATCCTTGTGCACACCTTGCACCAAGCTTCCACTAAGGGGGAGGAATTAATACCTTCTGTCGGCACGCGCACACTGCAAAGAGACCTTGAGATCCTTGGGGGACTAGCTTAGCACTCTCTGCACAATCCCTTAGTCACTCTCCATGCACTCCTTCACTTCCACTTCTCTGCGTCGCACACTGGTGACTCTTGCACTTCTCTTTCTTGCTTCACTTAGACTATGCTTCTGTTGCTTACTCTAGAAAATGGTCCAAGAATATTCCTTGCCTTGTTTTTTGTGTGTCGATCACGTACACTCCTAACTGCAATAGTATCTTGGTGCTCATTTTGATGTCCCAAGATTTTCTTCACAAAGTGGCAGCCAACAACTCACTGTTTTGTCCTGTAGTGACTTTATACTAAAACCAAAAATTTTAATGGGGGGCCATACTTTCACCTGTGCGTACGTTGCCGCTTCACATACCTTCACATTTTCCTTGTAAGTCTTCACTTTTGCACATAAGAGGGGGTTCACTTGAACCTTTCAAAATACTTTAAAAACACTTTGAGCCTTAGGGAAATTAGAGAAAATACCTCTGCAACCTGCAACCCACTTTCTCCAATTTACCCTTTGCGGACAATTAATTGTGCACTACCTATGCACTTTGACACCTGCACTTTAGCCCTTTGACTTTGCACCTATTGACTTTGACCTTGACCTTGTTGATTTTGCCCAGTTGACTTTGACCTTTTGAATTTGACTACAGTTGACTTTGACCAAAATTACTTTTATGGGCTCAACACTCTGTTAAGCTGATCTTTTGCTTCCATCACTAACACCGTTCAACTGGAACCCACGACTTTGTTCACTCCCCTTGTGGCATGCAACACCTATTCCTCTCTCTCTCTCTCTCTGCTCTTTACTTCACTTTAAGTTTTCGGGTGCTCTTGTAAAAATGACTTGGACCCCCAAACATTGCAACTACCTTCAGAAGAAGCAAGTTATCTGTGAATGTATCTCCACCTCCTACTTTGTTAGATAAGAATTGATTCCCTTACTACATGACTTCGGGTTGCCCAAAGCAACCTGTCTCTCTATCTCTCTCTATCGCTCTCTCTCTCTCTCACGTGCGACTACTGGTCCTAGGTCTAGCTATCACATGTCCGAAAACAAAGGAAATATCTGTTAAGCCTGATCTTTTGCTTCCATCAGTGACACCATTCAGCTAGAGCCCATGAAGTTCTTCACTTCCCTTGTGGCATGCAACACCTATTCCTCTCTCTCTCTCTCTCTCTCTCTCTCTTTGACTCTTTCTCTATGTCTCTATCTCTTCTCTCTCTCTCTCTCTCTCTCTCTCTCTCTCTTTCATCTCTTAAACCCTATCGTTCTTGAACACCGATAGAACAAATTCATCATGGACATCTCGCCTTTGGTCGAGACTCTCTAGCATCATTGATGAAGTTAATTCCCTCCTTTGTGTGGTCTTCTACGTGGGTGGTCTACCCTCTCTCTCTCTCCCTCTGTCTCTCTACACACACACACACACACACACACACATATATATATATATATATATATGTGTGTGTGTGTGTGTGTGTGTGTGTGTGTGTGTATACTTTCCAGATGAAGATATTTATGGGACACTTCACGTTAGGAGCATTTTTCTCTAAACATGAAGGGCAGAGAATACGTTGCCCTCATTGCGCTTCTCATGCTGAGACTATGTGGCATACTTTTTGGATTTGCTCAAGGATTGAACAATGGTGGAATATTTTGTTCTTATTTCCAATTTGGGATGTGAGACGCACCAAGCTTCACTGCACTTTCCTTCTGCTTTCCCCGAAACACTACTTTACTTTGGGCTAGAGAGAGATGCGTGATGCTTCTTCTTTGGACCATTTGGATGGCTCGCAACTCAAAGATGTTCTGTAATAGGCACCCTCTTTCCAAATTCTCTTAACAGTTTTGCAAGGCAAAAATGCGTCTTCATGTAGATGTCATGCCGCTTTAGGATAGGCAGGCTTACCTTTCCTTCCTGGACGCTATCTGATCTGTGTTTCATTATTATGTAGGGTATGGTGTGGTATTTGTTTAAGCTTCTCATGTAGGGAGAAGCTGAAATGCTATGGGGTTTGATGTGGTTCATGTTGCTTAGTTTACATTGGGAGCACGAAGCGCTTTGCCTCTTCTCATGCTTTTGTACGTTATTCTTTTCCAATGAAATAAAGTGAGATTTGCCACAATGTATATATATATATATATATATATATATATATATATATATATATATATATATATATATATATATATACCTCTCCAAGAGGGCTTCAAAGTTAAGGTCTCTTTTGTAGAATCCATGATAACCCCATTGTTTTTAAGATATGCAATGATAAATATAGATATGAATTGTAGATATTTGTAATCACATCAGAATCGTGCGCATGAATATCAAAATAAGTAAACATCTAGATTACTAGAAGCTCATAGACAATTGGAAAGATGATGTATCTAGAGTGAATAGAGCCGTGTATACTGTGCATTGAAGGAGAAGGATAGTTTCTAGAATCCAAGGACTCGATTACGTTTGCTAGGTTAAATTTCTATCTATTATGAATAGACTCAATAGGTGAAATCCTCTTTCTCTCTCTACATCTATCCCTATCTATAGTTCTCTCTCTCTATATATATCTCTCTTCTTTCTTTCTTTCTCTCTTAGAACCTCCTTTGCACGATCCTCTCTATGTGCACATACAACAAGTCAATCTTTAAATTGTAAAGAGATGGATTTGTACTTGATGAAGATGAAGTGGTGCTGTAGAAATTTTGCACTACACCAGCCAAATGAACTCTAGGGATATGTAGTGGACCCTTTGAGATTAACAAAGGATGTATTAGATGCCCTATGTGCCTTGGAGATCACTCTCAAAAAGTTGAATCAAAACAAACTAATTTGACCAATAGTCAACATGAAGAAACCTTCTATTCTGGTCATGAATGCTTCAGTATTTCAACTAGTGCTCATTCGTTATTTACAACTGACTAGAGAGCTTTTAGAGGAATCTAACTAGGAAGCAATGCAACCTATTTGGAGTTGAAACTATATGTATATTGATTGTAAAGTACAATGGACCTACTAGTACATGGGTGTGCCTTGAGATCATTCTATGATATGACATGAAGCTCTCCTAATGGTGTTGCAAAACCGTGACTAAAACATCATTTATATATAGTGATGATTGGAGCCAATGGGTTTCCTAAGATTTCAACCTAGAATTTTTCATTAGAACAACTAGGGTTTTGTATGGAAAAAAATTCCATCCATGTACATGGGTATCTCGTTTTCCTTTTGATTGAACACATGCGGTTTTTGAAGGATATGGTTAAAAAGCAACTAGGGTTTGAAGGGTTACGGATTTAATGGACTTTGTACAAGTAGTAGTATAAGTTTCTAGGGCTAAAATAGGTGGAAAGCTCACCAAGAAGTACGATTGGAATGTTTTTTTCTTCATGCAATCATATTTTCACAAACAGCTCTTTTCTTCTTCTTGTAATCAAATAATCGAATCATATTTTTTAAAAGCAAAGAAACAAATTTTGGAAAATGTTTTCACCCAATCCTAGAGTGTGTTAATAAGGGATATTCTTCCATAAAAATGGATCCATAATCGATGAGCATGGAACTAGGTTTAGCTATCATAATTTGCTCACTCTAGGATGGTAATTATTCTCCAGTAAGACAAGATAAATTACATGTTATTGTAGTTGGAGACACAACATATAACTATGGAGAGACCGTGGTCTCTTTCCAATATTCACAACGATTCTTTTTGTAAGCACCAATTTGAAAGTGCAGAATATTGGATGATAAAGTAGAGAAATATATTTTTGTTGGATACACTTTTGAAAATCAAGTCTATCATTTGTATCATCCATGGATTGAATGCATTCTAGCTAGCCATGGTGTTGTGTTTGTGGAAGGTGCAGTTCAACTAGGAGACTTCATTTAGCTCTAGAGATGTGTATGACACATTGCACCCTCTTTTTACAAGTGAACAATCAAGTGTTGATCCAAATGATGCAATTTTTTGTTGAATGTGATGGCTGGATACAATCAGAAGATCCAGGTGGTGCTGCTAGACCTGCTTCACACCTGCCTTTGTTTTTCTTCAGATATGGTTAGGAGACTCCTTGAGCTTTCAAATGACACCAAGAAACTATATATGTGTTGTACAAAGTGATTGAGTAATGACCAAATCAAAACAGGTAAGTTTGAATCTTCACAAGTCCAAAAAACTTGCTATTCCTGTAATGACACCTGCTCAGTCTTAAGCTCAGTATGTCCAGCACACTTACAATTGGTCTAATTCCTTCTGGGAGTATTAAATTAACTTAACAAGCTACCATTAGCAAGTTAAATCACTCCAAATGATAGACTATACACTGAGCATGATGTTTAGCAAACTCAGGGACACCCCCGACTTTTCAGGAAACACACAGAAAAATACCAGTGATCACTTCGACAGCGATTTCTCCCAATTGGCTGAATAGATTGACTTGAAATTTTGTAAGGTTGTAGAATGCTTTGAGCTGGTTCCAATGAGCCCTTGATTATCAAATTTGGTTCAGTAGATCTTGAGATATGCTCTGTAGAAGTTGACAGACTTGGAGGTAGATACTCAGAGAAAACACAGAGTAAAAATTATGGGTATATGTATTGATACTATCAAATGTACATTCCCATTGGCATGTATAATGATGCCCAATGGTACTCAGAGGTGTAGGCTAGGTAGTAGCACTCACACACTCACAAATATGCTTGGATTAGCCTCGGGGAGAGTGTAACTAAACCCGCGACTTTTACAATGTCTTTTATAGATAGATTGAAGGAATTTGAATTTCAAATTCAAATGTAGGCTCCCTCAAATCTCTCAACTAATCACATGGAGATATTCTCTCCATTCATACCTTTCAAATTCCACGACTTTTGAAGGTGGGTGAGATTACAAGAAGTAAGATAATTCATATTGACTTTTGCATTGGATAAAAGATAATAAAACATAGGCATGTGTTCCTATGGCCTTCCTTCAAGTGAGTTACTCCAAGAACATTTGTAACACTTCCAAGATAGGTATCCAATGCTCTTCAAGATACAGAACAAAGCCAAGTGTTTAAGGCTTGTTTGCACCAACAGCTCCCCCTCAAGCCAAACACTTGCTTGAGTCTTCATCTTTAGTCTTCAATGATATCCTGTAATCCAATCATGGATTTAAATCTGCATAGCTTGCTCCCATCCAAAGCTTTTGTAAGCAAATCTGCACATTGAATATTAGTGGACACATATGATAATTGGATCTCCTTGCTAAGTAATTTCTCCCTCACATAGTGGTAATGAACCTCTATGTGTTTTGTCCTAGCATGATAAACAGGATTAGCAGCTAAATGAAGTGAACTTGTATTATCACCAAATATGATAGGTGGCCTTGTGTATAGGTCCAATTCTGAGTATAGTAGCTTCAACCATATTGATTCTTGAGTGGCATTGGCTAGCCCTCTGTACTCTGCCTCAGTAGATGATAGAGCCACTGTGGGTTGTTTCTTGGATGACCAAGAAATAGGTTTATCACCTGCAAAGCATATGTAACCAGATGTACTCCTCCTGTCATCCTTGCAACCTGCCCAATCTGCATCTGAGTATACCTTGATATCAATATCTGATGAATATGGATAATACAAACCATGATTTTGTGTTCCCTTTAGGTACTTTACTATCTTCTTGGCTGCCTCCAAATGTGGTACTCTTGGCTTATGCATAAATTGGCTAAGTACACTAACACCATATGAGATATCAATCCTAGTTAAGGTAGCATAATTGAGACTACCTACCAAACTTTGGTAACCTGTAATATCCTTGAGTTCTTCTCCTTCATGTGCACTGAGTTTGTGGTTGACCTCCATAGGAATGTTTGAGACTTTAGCTTCCTGCAAGTTAAACTTCTTGACCATGTCCTGAATGTACTTCTTCTGAGTAATGTATATACCTGAATTTGTGTAGACCAATTCAAGCCCTAGGAAGTACTTCAATAATCCAAGATCATTGATCTTGAATTCCTTCATCATTTGACCTTTGATGTGTCTGATTCCTTGAACATCATTTCCTGTAATAATGATGTCATCAACATAGACACACAAGTATATTACCTCTGAATTGTTCTTCTTTATAAACAATGAAGTATCTGCTTTACTCATCACAAATCCTTGATCCAAGAGATAGGTTGTCAACCTATAGTTCCATGCTCTAGGTGCCTGCTTCAATCCATACAGAGCTTTCTTCAATTTGCAAACATGATTTACCTTATTGGGATCCTCATAGCCAGGTGGTTGTGACATGTAGACCTCTTCAGATATCCATCCATTCAAGAATGCATTCTTCACATCCAATTGGTACATATTCCAATTCTTGGATGCAGCTACACTCACCATAATTCTGATAGTTGGCATCTTTGCCACAGGAGAAAATGTCTCCTCATAATCAATGCCTTGGGTTTGTGCAAAACCCTTGGCTACCAACCTAGCTTTGTACCTGCTTATTGAACCATCTGAGTTCCTTTTGAGTTTGTAGATCCATCTGGATCCTATGACCTTCATGGAGTCCTTCTTGGGTACCAAGTCCCAAGTATCACTCTCCTTGAGAGCCTCCATTTCTTCATCCATTGCTTCCTTCCATTCTGGTTTAGTAATGGCCTCCTCAAATGTACCTGGTTCTTCACTTAAGATGTCCTTTGCAAGATATACAGAGTGCTTGGTCACAAGTGAAGTATCATAACCATACCTAATAGGTTTCTTCTTTTCCCTTGATGATCTCCTCATAGCTTGAGTTGAGGACTCTGGATTATCTTCAAGTTGCTTCATCTTCATCTTCCCTTTTGATTTCCAAGCTTTGAATTCTTCAATGTTGATGGTGTCTTCATCATCTGAACTTGTATCCTCATTCTGAGTTGGTTCTTGCCTGACAAGCTTTGGAAAATCTTCTTCCATATCATAAGGTAAACTTACTTTTCTGCATTCATTATCATACCATGAATCATTTTCATCAAAGATGACATCTCTGCTTACCTTGAAGCCTTTGTTTGAGGGATTATAGAACCTGTATCCTTTCTGATTCAAATCATAACCAATAAAGATACATTTTTCAGCCTTAGGGTCTAGCTTTCCCCTTACCTGTGAGGGAATATGCACATATGCAACACACCCAAAGATCTTGCAATGATCCAGAGAAGGTCTCTTACCATGCCAAGCCTCATAGGGTGTCATTCCATCAAGTGTCTTTGATGGCAACCTGTTGATCAAATATGTGGCAGTAGATACACTCTCTGCCCAAAGATAATTTGGTAGTTTCTTCTCATTGAGCATAGACCTAGCTGTCTCCACAATGAGCCTATTTCTTCTTTCAGCTACCCCATTTTGTTCAGGTGAGTATCTTGTGGTAATCTCCCTCTTGATGCCTCTTTCCTGCAAGAACTCTTCAAAGTCATTGGAGAAGTATTCTCCACCACCATCAGACCTTAATCTCTTCAATTGTCTACCTGTTTGATTCTCTACTAATGCAAGATACCTTTTGAAGCAATTAAATACTTCATCTTTATGTTTCATGAAGTACAAGATAGTCCATCTGCTATAATCATCTATAAAAGATACATAGTACCTTGATCCAGATATGGATGGCTCCTTGCTTGGTCCCCACACATCTGTATGCACCAATTCCAAGTAGTCTTCATGCATAAATCCTTTCTTGGTATATGGCAACCTGTGTGACTTACCAAATTGACAAGCCCCACACTTGTATATCATATGTTGCTTGGATACATTAGGTATCCCAAGCACACATTGATCTCTGCTCATCTGCTTTATGGTTCTCTCTCCAATGTGACCCAATCTTTTGTGCCACATCTCCAATTCTGATAGGGTTTGGTCCCTATAGTTGTACAAGGCAATATTTTTAGTATCCTCAAGTTCAAAGGTAAATAGTCTACCTGACTTCTCTCCCTTGGCTATCCTTCTGAATCCATGTTTTGGATCCTCCACAAATGCACCATGTTGAGTGAACCTGACCTGTAGACCTTTTTCAACAATCTGACCTACACTCATCAGATTCTTGGTGATTGTTGGAACATACAATACTCTGCTTAGCAAATTCTGATTACCATCACTTGTTTTGACATTACCTATTTTAACCACTGAGTGTTTAGTGTCATCACCTGTCTGCACTTGGTGCTTGCCTTTAGGTTCTTCCAAATCAGAGAGTAGGGCAACATTCCCAGCTACATGGTTAGAGCAACCTGAATCAATATAGAACAAATGATCATCATTGATACCTGATTTAGATGTCATGTTCATAATCAACAAGGAATCATCTTGATCCTCTGCATAATTGTTGTAATCCTTTCTGTTTCTGTATCCTCCTTGATAATTGCCATTGTGATTGTAGCTATTATTGTAGTTGTTGTTGTAATTATTGTTGTAGCCATGGTAGCCTTGAGATTGATTGAATCTGCCTCTGCCTTGGGAGTATCCTCCTCTTTGGTGACCTCTTCCTCTTTGGTTCTTGTAGTTTTTGTAGCATTCATCTGTAGTGTGATTAGACAAGCCACAAATATTGCATGGAGATTGAATATAGGGTCTCCCCCTACCTGACTTACCTCCTCTGCCCCTACCTCTAGATGATCTACCTCTCCCTGCATAGTTTGCTTGGGAGGTGGATCCTTCATCATCAACCTTCTTGCTTTTACCCTTATCTTTAGACTTCTTATCTGTATATAGGGCAGAGGGATTGTTACCTTTTGATTGCTCTCCATTCTTTGTGATCTTGGCTTCATGTGTGAAGAGTTGTCCAATCAGAGTTGTTAGATCAGGTGCTTGGATGTCCATGTACAAGTCCATTGCAGTGGTAAAGCTCTCCCACTTGTCATCTGCTTTGAGTCCATTGATCACTTGTCTAACTATTTGCTCTTCCTCAATCTCTTCTCCAACACTTGCAAGTTGATCTGCTATATCCTTGACTTTGGTGACAAAATCTGAAACACATTGCTTTGATTGCTTCCTAAGAGTTGTAAACTCAATCCATAGCTGATTCTTTCTGGCCCTTGTGCTTGATGAGAAGTATGTTGCCAAGGTCTCCCAAGTTTCTTGGGAAGTCTCACAGTTCCTAACATGAGGTAGAAGGAAATCAGAGATAGAGTTTAGAAGATATGACCTGGCTAAAGCATCTTTAGCACACCATTGATTAAGTCTCTCATGCTCATCCTTTGTAGGTAGGCCTCTGGTTTTGAATGAGGGCAACTCCTCATCTCCTGATATGTATCCATACAAGCTTCTCCCTTGTAGATAAGTCTTCATTCTTAATGACCATGCCTGGTAATTATTCCTATCCAATTTGTCAATAAAGGAAGGGAAACCATCACCCATGATTACCTTGTTTGCTCTGATACCACTGTTGAATGTGATGGCTGGATACAATCAGAAGATCCAGGTGGTGCTGCTAGACCTGCTTCACACCTGCCTTTGTTTTTCTTCAGATATGGTTAGGAGACTCCTTGAGCTTTCAAATGACACCAAGAAACTATATATGTGTTGTACAAAGTGATTGAGTAATGACCAAATCAAAACAGGTAAGTTTGAATCTTCACAAGTCCAAAAAACTTGCTATTCCTGTAATGACACCTGCTCAGTCTTAAGCTCAGTATGTCCAGCACACTTACAATTGGTCTAATTCCTTCTGGGAGTATTAAATTAACTTAACAAGCTACCATTAGCAAGTTAAATCACTCCAAATGATAGACTATACACTGAGCATGATGTTTAGCAAACTCAGGGACACCCCCGACTTTTCAGGAAACACACAGAAAAATACCAGTGATCACTTCGACAGCGATTTCTCCAAATTGACTGAATAGATTGACTTGAAATTTTGTAAGGTTGTAGAATGCTTTGAGCTGGTTCCAATGAGCCCTTGATTATCAAATTTGGTTCAGTAGATCTTGAGATATGCTCTGTAGAAGTTGACAGACTTGGAGGTAGATACTCAGAGAAAACACAGAGTAAAAATTATGGGTATATGTATTGATACTATCAAATGTACATTCCCATTGGCATGTAGAATGATGCCCAATGGTACTCAGAGGTGTAGGCTAGGTAGTAGCACTCACACACTCACAAATATGCTTGGATTAGCCTCGGGGAGAGTGTAACTAAACCCGCGACTTTTACAATGTCTTTTATAGATAGATTGAAGGAATTTGAATTTCAAATTCAAATGTAGGCTCCCTCAAATCTCTCAACTAATCACATGGAGATATTCTCTCCATTCATACCTTTCAAATTCCACGACTTTTGAAGGTGGGTGAGATTACAAGAAGTAAGATAATTCATATTGACTTTTGCATTGGATAAAAGATAATAAAACATAGGCATGTGTTCCTATGGCCTTCCTTCAAGTGAGTTACTCCAAGAACATTTGTAACACTTCCAAGATAGGTATCCAATGCTCTTCAAGATACAGAACAAAGCCAAGTGTTTAAGGCTTGTTTGCACCAACATTTTTGAGCCTTTATAAGTTCCACATGATGATGTAGATCATTCAATTTATGATGCATATTTACATGATGCACTTGTTGATGAGAGGGCTGATATAGAGGAAGTAAAATCTATGCATAGATAGCTGGTTTAGAATACGTGAGATAGAAAATTATATGCACCTCTATCATATCACAGTTGTTTAGGCTCTCATAGAGCTTCCTACGCACTAGATTTCTATGTGATGGCTTCGTCTAGTCTCTATGATGCAAATGAGACTATTTCTTTTGTTAAAGTAGAAAGTGTAGACAATTGGATGGCTTCTATTCAATCAGAATATGATGCTAATAAGAAGAATGGTACGCCATCTTTAAGTTTTTTGCCTTGAAGAAAAAAATCCATTGGCAGAACTAAACCTAAGCTGGATGGAATAGTTGATAGGTATAAAGTTAGGCTTGTTGCAAAAGCTTATGCTCAAGAGAGAGGCATTGATTTTGATGAGACCTTTGCAGCATTTTGAGGAATAAACATTGTTCATAGCATCTATGCACTTGTAGCTCATCAGAGTTGGAATGTACATTAGTTGGAGATTAAAACTAAAGTGTGAATGGTGAGTTATATGAAGAATTGTATGTGTTTCAACCCTATGTCTTTATGTAGAAAGTCATGAAAATAAAGTGTGGGGGTTGAGAAGGCCACTTTATGGTTTGAAGTAAGCATTATGTGCTTCATATGAAAAGATACATGCCTGCTTGATTGCACATGGTTTTGAGAAGATTCCAATTGAAAGCACCCTATATTTTTAGAGTGCAAATGATGTACTTTTGATAATGGATTGTTTTATCCCAAGGGGGATCATTTGGGGAAGATTTACATCCCTTTGCTAACTCAGGCTAGGCTGGTTGCTATGATACTCATGTGTCGATTAAGCATTCTTGCTTCATGTTTGGTATCTCTTGCATATGTTGGTTAAGCAAGAAACTGCCTATTGTAGCCACTTCTAGCTGTGAGGTGGTGCATAGGGCAACTTTGACAATGACTACTCAGCGTGTGTGGCAAAATAGAAGTGGGAAATAATATGGAGGTAGCGATGTATGGAAATTAAGTGAAGTTGTAAGCATACGAACAAGGAAATTTTTTCGTCCATGAGGGGGAAGCTATCCATGAAACCAAACATATATGATGGTGACATTGAGAAAGAGTTTGTGGATACTAAACTTGCATCATTAGAGTTCAGAAGATTTCCCTTCTCCATAAAGCCTATGCACCCACATATATCCATGTGACAGGATTTTTTTAATAAATAGAATGGAGTTGTAGAAGACAAGAGATAAAGTATAGGCTTTTCATACTCCATCTGAACTCTCATAGGTCGTCCATGTGACCAACAAACTATCTTCGATATGCATCTAGTTCATTGCATTGGTAATACATATTGTGCAACATATGACCACCTTGAGCATTTGTTGCTTCATCGAAGTAATTTTGAGGGCATTCTAGCTATGCAACTTCATAGATGGCATGGAGGAAGGAAAGTGTAGCATAATCCATTATAATAAAATATTTTAACATCAAGAGCAAGAATGCATAATGGAGACATCCCCAACGCAGCTTCAAGCTTTATGAAAATGATTTGAAAACATTTTGAAGATACACATCTAGAAATCTTGTAAATGAAATGATGCAAGGTACACCTTGTAAAGAAGGAAAAGAGCAAAAGAAGAACTTCAAAGACATACAAACAATCAAGGTGAATGAAGCTAATGAGGATTGAGGATGGCTTGTCCCAAAAATCATTGGAAGGACATAACCATCTATTTAAGGTAAGTATTTTCCAAGTTTTAGTTTGATTTCAAATAATTGGTTTGTTATTTACTTTCATGTAGATTTCATCTAAATATCATAGAAGCATGCCATAATCCTTCACTTTTAATAATGTTTATGCAAATTTTACGAACATTAATGAAAGTTTAATGGGAAAGCATAGATGTATTCGAAAACACATCAAGGACTAAGAAACGTGGAATGCATCCAAAAGCTCATGCATGGAAATGAATGACTATTTTTGCATTCCTTCATGCACTCAAGCATGTGCACTAGTATTTTCATATCTTTGAACGAAGTATGATGAGTATGCTCTTGCATAAAATGGAATCATGAGTGCATGCATGGAGAGTATGGGAAATGCTTGAGTTAGTTTAGGACATGAAAAGCATGTCAAGATGCATATGCATTTGCATGTATAAGTAGCAGGATTTCTAACCAAGTAGATAGATGAATGTACTTTTTCATAGTAGTTAGATTACTTTTTAAATCTCAAGTTTGACATTCGGGAAGATGATGAATCTAAGTCGACATGATACTTAGAGTCATAAAGAAAAGATATTTCACATATTTTTATGTATTTCTCTTGTATCTAAGTAGGATGATAACTTAAGGAAGTTTCCATAGCTCCATGACTCCTTTGAAGTCAACATTCTCACTTGATTGCATTCAAAGACATAATTGAAATCAAAGAAGAGTGATTGAACTTAACATGAATTAAACTTTGAAGTTCAATAGATGAATGTTAGCTTCATTGATTGGATCTATAGTAACGATGCAATGCCACAAAAGTATGGAAACTTTCAAATACTGCTTCATTTTATCGAACAAAGTTGCCCTATACACTACCTCACAACTAGAAGTGGCCACCATAGGCTGTTTCTTGCTTGACCAAGATATGCACGAGCTACCAAACATAAACCAAAAATACCTGATGGAAACATGAGTATCATAGCAACTAGCGTAGTCTAAGTTTGAAAAAGGATGTAAATCTTCCCCTAATGATTGTTGAGATATCAAGCTCAACATGTGATGATCCAGGATGACACCCACCAGATTTTCGTTTCTCTGACATGTATAGTGGTCATGCCAGTATATGTCAGGGATACTTCATTGAGCTTTGTTAGATTATCTACCGAGAGTGATGGCACATTTGTTTCTTGCCAGCTCACTCATTCGCGGACATTAGGTTTTTCCTTATGTACTGGTCTTTATATATTGCACTTGTTGTATTCTTGTTTTTTAGGTCATTCTTGTACATTCCTTTTTTATGTAATAGAAGAAGAAGAAGAAGATCATTCTTCCTTGCCTCAATCTCTGTGTGTGCTTCTCCTTGAGAGTGAGAGTGTGTGTGTGAGCTCTCTTCCTTATCTCCTTCCTTGTGACATGGTATCAGAGCCAGCGTGGCTGTAGAGAGCTCGTGGAGAAGGCGACGATGAAGACTATGCGGCAAGGCGTGGAGAAAACACGATTTCACAAACGGCCTCCGTTTGCTACGAAAATTGCCGTGAAGGTTTTGAGCCCGCAAGGTGGGGCCCACAGAAAAACCAGGTCAGTTTCAGAAATTGTAACTTGCGTTGTGTTCGGCAACACTCATATATTCTAGATCCAGAATTTCAAGCGATTCCGTGTACTGTTGATACACGAAAACTGTGTTTTTCTGAGATCGAATTGTCACGTCATAGTGCGACAGTGTTCAAGCAGAAGTGCTACTTGTAGTGTGTTGCGGTGTTGTGAATTGTTGCAGAAATGGCAAACGCAGATGGAATGAGTCAGCTTATGAGTGATAAGCTGGACAAGAACAACTTCCATGCTTGGAGATTCAGAATGACGAATTTCCTGATGGGAAAAGGTTACTGGAAGTACATCGAAGGAGAGAATGAAAATGCTCCGCAGTTACCAGAAAGGAATCAGACTGCAGAACAGTTAAGAGCATATGAGGAATGGAATCAAGGAGCACGAAAGGTAATGTATTGGCTATCTGTTAGCATACAAGATAGCATGATTGGACACATACAGGATGCCAAGACTCCAAAAGAGGCTTGGAACAGTTTGGTCACTTTGTACCAATACAAAGGCACGGAAATTGCAACTCAAGAACGAGCTGCATACATTGGAGAAAAAGAGCATGTCGGTAAGTGACTACACTCTAAAAATCGAAAGCATATGTGAGTCACTTGCATCTATTGGCGTGAATGTAGATGATGATGATAAGGTGGAAATGTGCCTTCGTGGTTTAGAAGCTGCATATAAGTAGTTCTGAACTTCTATACAGACCAGGGAAAATATTCCGAATTTTGCTGATCTGGTATCTATGCTGATCATTGAAGAAAAAAATCTTGGTGAGGATTCAAACTCCCAAGGAAAGCCCAATTCTGAGCAGGTATTCTACTCTGGCAGAGGAAGAGGTAGAGGTAGAGGTTTTGGAAGTGGAAGAGGAAACAATAACCAAGACCAGAGTCAACAACAGAATCATGCAGGAGGAAGAGGACAGTTTCGAGGTAGGGGGAGTCAAAGAGGTCACAGAAATTTCCAAAGAAATGATTCAGGTAATGATAGTAAAGGATGCTGGAATTGTGGTAAACCTGGACACTTTGAACGTGATTGCAGGTTAAAGAATCAAAATAACAGAAGGCAGCAAAACAACTATGCATCCACAAGTGCAGATGATTCTGAGAAGTTGTTTATGGTTCAACATCACATGATGAATACGATGTCTGCTGGTGTTTCAAAATCGAATGATAATGTCTGGTATGTTGATTCAGGTGCTTCAAATCACATGACTAGTCATGTAGAATGGTTTAGTAGTTTGCAAAAAATGCCAGTTCCTGGATATGTTGAAACAGGTGATGACACATCACATCCTATTGAGCATACAGGAAACATAGCATTATCTATGGAGGACGGAAAGGTAAAACATCTTGTTGATGTGCTGCATGTTCCAAATATAACGAAGAATCTGGTTTCTGTTGGACAAATGGTTGACCAGGGATTACAAGTTAGGTTCAATGCTGATGGATTATATGTAGAAGAGTACAAGCAGGATGGACGATTGGTTGCCAAAGGAAACAAAGTGGGTAGGATGTTCACCTTAAATGTGATGATTCTTGAAATGAATGCAGCCATGTTTGCAAAAGGTGCAGGAGTTATTGTAGATATAGAGATATGGCACAAATGGATTGGACATGCAAACTTGCAAAGGCTGAAACTGATGCAGTCAAAGGAGATTGTCCATGGACTACCAAATTTCAAAGTTGCAGAAATGCAAAAGGTATGTGCAGCATGTCAATTTGGTAAACAGTCAAGAGCATCATTTCCACATGACAAGCATGTTAGTGAGAATGTACTAGAAGTAGTACATACATATTTTTGCGGTCCAGCAAAGACCACATCTATGGGTGGTTGCAGGTTTTATGTTACTTTCATTGATGACCATACACGCAAAGTATGGGTATATTTCATGAAAGAGAAGAGCGAGGTGTTTACTCATTTCCAGAATTTTAAAGTTATGGTGGAAAAGCAGATAGGGAAGTACATTTAGACATTAAGATCTGATGGAGGAGGTGAGTACATATCAAATGAGTTCAGCAGTTTTCTAAAAAAACATGGAATTCGGCGTCAGTTTTCATGAAGGTACACACCACAATAGAATGGTGTTGGTGAATGCAAAAACAGACATATTGCAGAAATAGCAAGAGCCTTAATGGCTGAGAAGAATATGCCTCACTGTTATTGGGCAGAAGCTGTGCATACTACTGTATATATCATGAACAGAACTTCGACTGTTGCTATACATCAAGTTAAACCTGAAGAGAAGTTAACAAGTAAAAAACCAAACTTATCACATCTGAAAGTTTTGGTTGTATTGCATATGTACATGTTCCAGATGAGTTGAGACGAAGCTTGATCCAAAAGCAGAAAAATGTGTCTTCATTGGATATTCCCTTGAGCAAAAAGGGTACAAATGTTATAACCCACTCACACGACAGGTGAAGGTGAGCAGAGATGTGGTATTTGATGAAATGTCAAGCTTCTATGCAGATGCCAAAGAAGGACCGAATCTTGAACCAAATGACAAAGAAAATGCTGAAAAATCTAGTGTAGAATCTCAAGTTTTGAGTGGACCGGATGCATCACCAAGCAATAGTTCCAACTCAAATCCATGGAGTGGAAGATTGTGTGGAAATTTCAGTCCAGCAAATTCATCAAATACATCCAAGAAAGGTAAAGAAAAGCTTTCTGCTGGTAGTAAAACAGGTGCAGGTTTTGAAGACGTTGATGGAGATTCAAGCGGTTCAGAAAAGAGTCTTGATGAGGAACTTGGATTGCCCTCTGTGAAGACTCCAGGAGTAAGAAGGGCACATGTAGATGATACAAGAAGAAGTGACCCAGGACCAAGAAGATCTGGGAGGATGCGTAATTCAGTGCAACGATTGACATATGATAGTTACATGGCTCGCCATTGTGCCTACATGACAAAGGTAATACAAGATGCTGAACCTTCTTGTTTCGAAGATGCAATTGGTAATGCAGATTGGGAAAAAGCTATGGATGAGGAGATGGCTGCACTTTATGGAAATGATACATGGAAGCTGGTTCCATTGCCGCAAGGAAAGAAATCCATAGGCTGCAAATGGGTTTACAAGGTAAAGTATAATGCTGATGGTAGCATAAGCAGGTATAAAGCACGATTGGTAGCTAAAGGTTATGCACAGACATATGGCATTGATTATGAGGAAACATTCAGCCCTGTAGCTAAAATGTCTACTGTCAGAACACTTGTTGCATTAGCTACAGCAAAAGGATGGACTTTGCATCAGATGGATGTGAAGAATGCTTTCCTACATGGTGAGTTACAGGAAGAAGTATATATGGACCAGCCACAAGGATATGAAGATTCAAAGCATCCAGAATATGTCTGCAGGTTGCAAAAGGCTTTGTATGGGCTGAAGCAAGCTCCGCGTGCATGGCATGCAAGGATTGCTGATTACTTAACCAGCATTGGGTTTTCTATGTGTGATGCAGATCACTCACTATATGCAAGGAAGGCTGATGATGGCATCACTATTGTGGCTATTTATGTTGATGACCTGATTGTAGGTGGTGATAATGAAGAAAGCATCAAAGAGGTAAAGAAACTTCTTATGCAGGAATTCGACATGAAAGATCTTGGTGTGCTGCGCTATTTCTTGGGCATTGAGTTTATACATACAGAAACAGGTATGTGGATGTCGCAAAGGCAATATGCCTTGAATATGCTGCAAAAGTATGGTATGGCTGATTGTAAGCAAATTTCTATGCCTTTAGATCAGAATTTGAAATTGGATACTACATCAGGTGAAGCATTGGAAAATGCTACTATGTACAGGAAAATTGTGGGAAGTCTTATATATCTTACAATTACAAGACCTGATTTAAGCTACACTGTTGGACTTGAAAGTCAGTTTATGCAGGTTCCCAGGAAGCCACATTTGGATGCTCTGAGGCGCACTCTACGTTATGTGAGTGCTACTTTGGATTATGCATTGTTTTATGAAGTTGGTGTAGATTTGCAGGTTCATGGATACACCGGTGCAGATTGGGTTGGTAGTACTCCAGATAGAAGATCTACTAGTGGCTTTCTTTTCTCACTTGGAGGTGCAGCTATTACATGGAGCAGTAAGAAGCAACCCACTGTTGCTTTGTCGAGTATAGAGGCTGAGTACAGAGGTGTTGCAATGGCAGCATGTGAGGCATCATGGCTGGAGATGTTACTTGCAAATTTAGGTGTGGAAGTGCAAAAGCCTATCACTATCTATTGTGATAATCTTAGCACCATACAGTTAGCACGGAACCCTATTTTCCATGCTAGAACAAAGCATATCGAGGTACATTATCACTTCATCAGAGAGAAGGTATTAGCAGGTGATATTGATCTTGTTTATGTGAGAACAGATGAGCAGGTTGCTGATATTTTCACCAAAGCACTTGGAGCTGAGAAGTTGAAGAAGTTTCGGAAGATGCTTGGATTACAGGATATGGTGTTGAGCTTGAGGGGGAGTGTTGAGATATCAAGCTCAACATGTGATGATCCAGGATGACACGTACCAGATTTTTGTTTCTCTGACATGTATAATGGTCATGCCAGTATATGTCAGGGATACTTCATTGAGCTTTATTAGATTATCTACCGAGAGTGATGGCACATTTGTTTCTTGCCAGCTCACTCATTCACGGACATTAGGTTTTTCCTTATGCACTAGTCTTTATATATTGCACTTGTTGTGTTCTTGTTTTTTAGGTCATTCTTGTACATTCCTTTTTATGTAATAGAAGAAGAAGAAGAAGATCATTCTTCCTTGCCTCAATCTATGTGTGTGCTTCTCCTTGAGAGTGAGAGTGTGTGTGTGAGCTCTCTTCCTTATCTCCTTCCTTGTGACAATGATCTCCTTTGGGATTAAACAATCCATTATCGGAAGTACATCATTTGCGCATTAAAAATGAAGGGTACTTTCAGTTGAAATATTCTCAAAACAATATGCAATCAAGTGGGCATGTATCTTTTCATACCAAGCACATAATGCTTACTTCAAACCATATAGAGTCTTTCTAAACCCCCACACTTTGTTTTCATGCCTTTCTACATAAACACATAGCGTTGAGATAAAAACAATTCTTCATATAACGCACCATTCACAAATGTAGTTTTAATCTCCAATTGATGTAAATTCCAACTGTAATGAGCTACAAGTGCATAGACGCTATGAAAAATGGTCATTCCTCAAGTGGGTGCAAAGGTCTTATCAAAATCAATGCCTCTCTCTTGCACATAAGATTTTGCAACAAGCCTAGCTTTAAGAGAATCCTGCACTGAAATATCAAAATAAGTAAAAATCCAAATTAAGAGAAGCCCTTAGACAATTAGAAAGGCTATGTATCAAGAGTGAACACAGTTGAGTATAATGTGCATCGAAGGAGAAAGATAGTGTCCAGAATCCAAGGACTCCATTAGGCTTGCTAGGTTCAATTTCTATCTGCTATCAATAGACTCAATAGGTGAAATCCTCTTCCTCTCTCTTCATATGTCTCTATCTATAGTTCTCTCTCTCTCCACTTTCTTTCGTTCTCTCTTAGAATGTCCTTTGCTCGATTCTCTCTATGTGCAAACACAACAAGTCAATCTCTAAATTCGACCTTACAAAATGAACTAGGCAATAGTCTCTTTCTAGTGTGCATCAATATGAAAAAAAAAGAATGAAATCATTTGCCTATGGAGAATTAGATAGAAGAGAGTAGAAAAGAAAAGATGGAGAGATGAGACTCATTGATAGTTTTGATTTCCTCCCTCAGAATATAGTAGAAGAAGAAGACAAAAAAGTATCCGAAATGAACATTGGAAAAGATAAAGGTTCATTTAGGTCCTCTTTAATAGAGTCCAAAAAATTCAATCTTCCAAAATTGCAAGTTTTGCCCTTATCAAGACACATGGAACTTTCTCTTCCTTTTTATCTTCCATTCTATCTTTTCTAGATTTTCAAAGCCTTCCAATTTTTCATTCTAAATAAAAAATATTCTTTTTCTTCATTTCCAAATTTGAAAAGTTCCATTCCGTTTTATTATTTTGGTTTTTCCTCTTTTTGATTTTTTATTTTTTTATTTTTTATATTAATATTTTATTTTCTTTTCTATTTTTTCTTTTCCTTTTGTTTTAAGATTAAGGCCTCTTATTATTAAAAATGTATATACAAACAATTTAATTTTAACAAGGCCTTAGGGTTAGGGGACAATCGGTTTTCTAAGATTTCAACCTAGGGTTTGTCATTAGAAAAACTGGGTTTTTGTATGCCAACAAATTTCCATCTAATGTACATGGGTATCTCGTTTTCCTCTTGATGGAACACATGCTGTTTTTGAAGGTTATGGTTAAAAAGAAACTAGGTTTTGAATGGTTAAGTATTTAATGGACTTTATACAAGTAGTATTACAAGTTTCTAGGGCTAAGATAGGTCAAAAGCTCACCTAGAATCACAATTGGAATGTCTTTTCTTCATGCAATCATGTTTGGACAAAACAACTCTTCTCTTCTTCCTGCAATCAAATAATGAAATCATAATTTCTAAAAGAAAAGAAACGAATTTTGGAAAATGTTTTCACACAGTCCTAGAGGGATTTCATCCCGACATCAGTTGACTCATACATCCTTTTCTAGAAAGGCAAGATGTTGCATGCACATCCGTATTGATATAGAATTGCCCAAAGTGATGGATTACATTTGTGTGAGCTTTAGGATCTCAATATTCTTCATTTCTTTAGGCACACAAATTTCCTTGTGTGAAGGTTCATGGGTACCAAACTATTTGGAGGCCTCATTGATGAGTTTGTGCATGAGGTAGAATTTCTTTAATGAATAAATAGGTAGGAGATATCATAACACAGAGGTTCCTAGAATATCCTTGTAAGTGGATGCTTGCAAGGTGTTCATCAAGAGGTAACATATGTAGAAGTCTAGTCTGGGCAATGGTCTTGAAAAACGAATCATTGTATCTATATTGATAGGTAGATCCTCAATGGGGATTTGTCCTTCAAATTCAAAAACAATTGGTGTGTTAAGTAAGGGATATTCTCCTATAAGGATGGATCTATAATCAAATAGCATGGAACTAGGTTTAGATGCCATCATTATTCTCACTCTAGGATGGTAATTATTCTCTAGTATGATAAGAAAAATTACATGTTATTAAAGTAGGAGACACAATATATCACTATGGAGAGACCGTGGACTCTTTCCAATATTCACAAAAATTCCTTTTATAAGTGCTAATTTGAAAGTCTAGAATATTGGATGATAAAGAAGAGAATCATATTTCTGTTGGATACACTTGTGAAAGTCAAGTCTATCATTTGTATCATCCATAGACTGAATGCATTCGAGCTAGCCGTGTTGTTTTGTTTCTAGAAGGTGCAATTCAACCAGTACTTTCATGTACTAGGAGACTTCATTTAGCTCTAGAGATGTGCAAGACACTTTGCACCCTCTTTTCACAAGTGAAAAATCAAGTGTTGATCCAAATGATGCAATTTTCCAGCCTTTATAGGTTCCACATGATGATGTGGATCATTGCATTTATGATCATATTTACATTATGCACTTGTTGATGAGAGGGCTGCTATAGAGGAGGTAAAAACTATGCCTAAATAGTTATTGTAGACTTTGAGAGAGAGAAAATTAGATGCACCTCTATCATATCGCACTTGTTTAGGCTCTCATAGAGCTTCCTACACACTAGATTTGTATGTGATGGCTTCCTCTAGTCTCTATGATGAGAATGAGCCTATTTCTTTTGATAAAGTAGAAATTTTAGATGATTGGATGGCCCCTATTCAATCAAAATATGATGCTATTAACAATAATGGTACCTCATCTTTATTCCTCGAGGAAAAAGGTCCATTGGCACCACTAAAACTAAGCTAGATGGAATAGTTGATAGGTATAAAGCTAGGCTTGTTGCAAAAAGCTTATGCTCAAGAGAGAGCCATTGATTTTGTCGATACCTTTGCACCCACTAGAGGAATGACCATTGTTCATAGCATCTATGGACTTATAGCTCATCACAGGTGGAATGTACATTAGTTGGAGATTAAAACTACATTTGTGAAGGATGAGTTATATGAAGAATTGTATTTATTTCACCCTATGTCTTTACGTAGAAAGGCATGAAAACAAAGTGTGCGGGTTGAAAAAGCCACTATATGGTTTGAACTAATCGTTACGTGCTTGGTATGAAAAGATACATGCCTACTTGATTGCACATGGTTTTGAGAATAATCCAACTAAAAGCACCCTATATTTTTAGTGTGCAAATGATGTAGTTTTGATAATGGATTTTTTTATCCCAAAGGGGATCATTAGCAAAGGATTTACATCCCTTTTGTAGCTGAGACTATGCAAGTTGCTATGATACTCATGTGTCCAGTAGGCTTTTCTGCTTCATGTTTGGTAGCTTCATGCATATTTTGGCTAAGCAAGAAACAACCTATTGTGGCCACTTCTAGTTGTGAGGTGGTGTATAGGGCAACTTAGACATTGACTACTAAGTGTGTGTGGCTCAAATGCCTCTTGGTCGATTTGGGTGTTGATCAATCTTTTGCCACCACCATCTTCATTGATAAAGCACATCGAGGTGCACTATCATTATGTCAAGAGATCTTATCTCGAGAAGAGAGAAACCTGTGATATGTGCCCTCATAAGATAACGTTGTAGACCTTTTTATGAAGACTCTACTTGGGGAGAAGTTTGAATTTTTTTGTAGAGATTTGGGTTTATTTTATTTTGTGGATTAATCTGTTTCCACATAGCTTGGCACTTCCTAGTACTTGAGTGCCAACAATTTCTTCACCACATTATAACCAAGGAGGATTTGATGATAAACTTGGATAGTGATTTGTGTGAACATCTAGGACCATCGGGGAACAATTTTCCCTCATTAGGAGTTTTTTCCCCTTGGCTTCTATATACACCTATAACCCTTATGGGTTACTTATCTTTGTACATTCACTTGGTGATTCATCTAGTGTTGTGTTGTGCTCCAAGCTTCTAGTTCTTCCTTGTGTTGTTTTTGTGCTTTTGTACACATCGAAATCCAATACTTATCCCAAAGTCCAAACATATCTTTAAAAAGTATCTTCTCAGTTAAATTGTTTTAAATAGTTTCTAAGGCATCACCTCTAATTTGATTTTCTAGATATTGATTCCTTCACAAAATTGTTTCATGATCTTGTGCTCCGCCTTGTAGACTTGAAAACATTAAGATGTAACATTCATCCTTGTTTTTAATGGTTAAAAAAGAAAAATCATAAATCCAAGTTGTTTTGTTTCTCAAATTAAAGTCCTATTTGTTATACTCAACCAATTGTATAGTGACAAGTGCTTTTCACTTCCTGTCCTTAGATTCCTCTCTTATTGAAGCTTTTAAATGGCTAACTTGTTCAATTTATGGAAATCTCTCTTGCTTAAGTCTACAAATCCACTCATGCTTTTGGACTTAGCCTTTAAGAGATCCCTTTAATGATAGGAAAACATTTTGTTTTGCCTTCCATAGATTTAAGTAGCATTATCATGGTTGCAGACTATGTACCTCCAACCAATTCTTTTGAAAGTTTTATTTGGATAAGTGAAACTTAACCATGCTTTATCTTTGTGTTTTAGAACTACCTTTAGGTTTAGTGATCCCATTTCTCTTTTTAGCATGCTTGAAAGTTATTTTCTATATAAACTTCTTTGCTAAACATCTATATCCTAGAGATGTTTAGTTTCCCTTTCCTAACCCATCACTTAGCCTTAATGATTATATCTTTCTATCTAGAAAAGTATACCTTAAAATAAATCAAAGCTACCATCATGTGAAAGCTTCTATCTTTAGAATATCTTTCGAAAGCACATCATCATGTACTTGTCCTGAAAAATATATGAACTTAGTCACGTTTTGAGAAAAGCTCATGGATCATTCGAGATCCATTTCTTGGAGCTTCTTGTATTCACAAAAGATATGTTCATCTTGAATATGATACAAAACTAGGGTTATTCATGAAATAAAGAACTAGACTATTATATTTTAGTTCTTTTCTTTAGAAAGTATCTCATTTCCTAACGATCATTTGACTAGGTTTCGATAAAATGATAAAGTAACTCTTGAACATTTTAAAGAGGAAGAAGTATTTAAAATTTTCCATATTTTTGTGGCATTGCATCATTACTGTAGATGCAATCATTGAAGCTAATATTCATCTATTGAACCTCAAAGTTTAATTCATGCTAAGTTCAATCACTTGTCTTTCATTTCCATTATGTCTTTGAATGCAATCAAGTGAAAATGTTCACTTCAAAGTGCTTATGGAGCTATGGAAACTTTCTTAAGCTATCATCCAACTTAGATACAAGAGAAATACATACGAATGTGTGACATCTCTTTCCTTTATGACTCTCTAAGTATCACGTGGACTTAGATTCATCATAACTCTTATAAGTTTGAAAGTAATCATGTATTCTTGCCCATCAGAATAGCAAAAAATCTTAATGGTTGACTTTCTTCTTATGCATAATTTTACTAAGCAAGACATCTAACATACTTAATGTAATTCATGATTAAGTATGTGATACCTAAGTATCACTGTATGAGATAATCTACTAGTTGTTTCAATTGCAAGGTTGTAGCTCACATAGCTTTTCAACCAAATTGTTTTTCGTCTTCCCAAATGTCAAACTTGAGATTTGAAAAGTAATTACCTACTATGAAAACGTACATTCCTCTATCTACTTTGCTGGAAATCATGGTGCTTATACATGCAAATTCATATGCTTCTATGTATCTTGACATGCTTTCATGCCCTAAATTAAATCAAGTGTTTCTCATACTCTCCATGCATGCACTCATGTTTCCATGTTATGTAAGAGCAGACTCATCATAATTCCTTTAAAGATAAAAAAATACTAGTGCACATGCTTGATGTGCATGAAGGAATGCAAAAATTATCATTCATTTCCATGCATGAGCTTTTGGATGTATTCCACGTTTCTTAGCCCTTGATGTGTTTTCGAATACATCTATGCTTTCCCATTAAGCTTTCATTACTGTTCATAAAATTGGCATAAAGAATCTCAAAATTGAAGGATTATACCATGCTTCTATGATAATTAGATACAATCTACATGAAAGCAAATAACAAAGAAATTATTTGAAATCAAATTGAAACTTGGAAAATACTTACCTTGAATAGATAGTTATGTCCTTCCAATGATTTTTGGAATGAGCCATCCTCAATCCTCATTAGCTTCATTAACCTTGATTCTTTGTATGCCTTTGAAGTCCTTCTTTTGCTCTTTTCCTTCTACACAAGGTGTACCTTGCATCATGTCATTTACAAGCCTTCTAAATGTGTATCTTCAAAGTGTTTTCAAATCCTTTTAATAAAGCTTTAAGCTTCCTTGGGGATGTCTCCATTATGTATTCTTGTTCTTGATGTTAGAAAATTTTATTAGAATGGATTAGGCTACACTTTCATTCCCACATGCCATCTATGAAGTTGGATAGCTAGTATGCCCTTCGGAATTACTTCTATGAAGCAACAAATGATCAAGGTGGTCACATGCTGCACAATATATATTACCAATGCAATGAACTAGATGCATATCAAAGATAGTTTGTTGATCACATGGATGGCGTATCAGAGTTCAGATCCACCATCAAAAGCCTATACTTTATCGTTTGTCTTCTACAACTCCATTCTATTTATTAAAAAAATCCTCTCGCATGGATATATGTGGGTGCATATTTATGGATAAGGAAAATCTTCTGACCTCTAATGATGCGATTTTAATATCCACAAAATCTTTCTAAATGTCAGCATCATATATGTTTGGTTTCATGGATAGCTTCCCCCTCATGGATGAAAAAAATTTCTTGTTCAAGTGCTTACTATTTCAGTTCATTTCCATCCATCGGAGAGTATCCAAGTCACTAGAATAAGACCTTGATATGGGGTAGGTTGCAGGTTCAAAACATTGAATCCCTAGACCTCCATATTATTTCGCACTTCTATTATGCTCCTTCTTTTATTGTCTCTGTGCCACAAGATAGAGATAAAACTAAAAAAATGTTATTATTATAAGAAACGCATAGCTCACATGGTAACCTCCAACTTCAAAGGTTGTGGGTTTGAAACCTTAGTAGGAACAAGCAATCTTGATAAAAAGTAATACTCTTTTGCTATATAGAACCATTTTGAGGGGAAAAAAGAAACAACCATGAAAGGAGAAAATGAAAGTGATCTTGTAGAGATAAATGAAAACACCCATGAAGACAATATCCACTCCTCGAATGAACAATACCCAATTGGTAGCTTTGATGTTCACTAAGAAGATGAATATTAGAGTCTCAAAGACAAAAAAAAATGAAGCCCAAGGTTTTTATTAAGGTAAAGACAAAGGAGACAAAGGAATAGTAAGGAACAAAGTCATAGGAAGAGGTAGGCAAGGGAAACGATCACATGGTAATCTTGATCAAGACCAAGGAAGCAATACTCTTCAAGAAGAGGGAGATAAATATGACAACTATGCAAGGGATTGTTATCAAAGGGAGGTGCCCAATTCAACCTACAAAGCTCAAGGTAATTATGCATCTACTTCAAATGATAATGAGAGCATGCTAGTTATAATGTAGATTAGTGACTAAAAGTCATAAGGATCAAGCACAAGGTACATTGGTAGTGGATGAAGCAAACACATGATTTAGAACAAAGAGTTCTTCTTAAATATGCAAGCGTTGTTAGCCAAAGGGTGTGTGGAAACACATGATGATACTCCTCATTATATTACACACAATGGTGATCTTATGTTGGATGGCTTTGACAAAGTGAGGTGCTTGAAAGACGTTCTTCATGTTCCCACATCACAAAGAATCTTGTCTCTATGGGGAAAATGGTTGATAGCAGATTAGAGATAAAGTAAAGTCCTATGGATGCTTTTTGTGGACATCCCTAAAGATGGGTACAATTTGAGAGCCAAAGGAATGAACGAGGGAAGTTTGTTCACTTTCAATGTGAAGCCTAAGTTCAAGTACAAGGCCTTCTTCACATATGGAAGCATGAAGGTAGCAAAAGTGGATATGTGGCACAAAAAGATATGGAGCACAAAGCTATTAGAGATTGAAGGACATGGAGAGGACGACTTAGTTCTAGGATTACCTAGTGTCTATGGTATAAACCTCAACATTCTGTGTGAAGCTTGTCACTTGGGAAAGGAGGACTAGGGTTCCATTCAAGAACAAAAACTATGTGAGCTATCCACTTGATCTTAAACTTAATTTATCTTTTTCTATAATTAATTTTAATACATTTTGTTGTTTTGTACCTTTTTCTCCATAGTGCCTTGTATTTTCAGTCGTACGTGAAAGTGAACCTATACCTCCATGAATAATCTGATAACAAAAGTCATGTAACTGAAGACGTTTCAAAAGCCATGCTTTACGTGAAGAACATGCAAACTAAATTCTGGAAAAAATCATTTCCTTCACAGATCATAAATAGATCTCCTACATGAATGGTGCATGATTTTGCTCCTTGTGAGAGATTAAGGAAGCACAAAACAAGTGTAATATATTTATGGTCTTTGGATAAGTATTTTTTATGCACACATGCCTAGTTAGAGGAGACATAATTTTGAGTCAAAATCCAAAAAGGGATTTTTCTTTTTTTTTGAGGAGAAGAAAGAATTTAGATTCTATAATCACGGAGCCAAGTGTATCATAAGGAAACATGTGATGTTTGATAAGAATGCTTCTTGATATGTAACCAAAGGCATGCTACAGATAGAGAATTATTCATTTCATGTTATGCATCCAAAGACAAATGAGTGGTATTATTATCATGAAGAAAGCCAAGATTATGGATCATACGAGTTTCCTACAATTGAGACATCATGGAGTGGGAAACCAAAAGATTATACAAGAACAAAGGAGAATGGAAAAGAAATATAAGAGATGATGCATTTTATTTAGAAATTGAAGATGAGATAGCACACCAAAGAAAGTTGAAAATTACAGAGGACAAGTAGTTTTTTCCATATGTAATAAGGGAACAAGTTCAAGATGAAATGGAGAGACTACTTTGAGAAGATCCATGGGAGTGACAGATTGATTCTATAGTAAGTGTATCAAACCTTATTATTTGTACTTGTCCACAAATCATGATGATCTAATGAATTTTCATGAAGAATCACATAAAACATATCAATGCAAAGAACTAGAGGATGAAGTGCATGCATCCTTTATAATAAACATGAAAAATGAGAACCTTCTATTAGGTGTCTACATAGTCTCCGATGCGTGGCCTATAGAATAAGGCCCTAAACGTATCTTTCAATTGGCTCAACTTATGATGGGATTACAACAAATGCTATTCGATGTTCAATTTTACACCGATATTTGAGGGTATCAACTGATATATTTAGGTAGTGATGTGTGTGAATACTCTTGTCGGGAAGGAGGCAAGGAGGGGGAGAGCGGCACGTGGTTGGATCAAGCCCCGACGTGAGTCATTCTCCCTGTTCGACGACCGGCGTCTGTGCACTGTGCGCCTCGCCCTCGGTATGGTGACTCATATGGCACATCGTAGGCCCACTCCTCGAAAGAGAAAGCGAAAGCTTGTGTGCCTGGAACGTAATCATCACGGATGAAAAATCCAAATACACTGCAGAATGAAACAGCAATGCGTAGCGATATAGTGCAAATACAACTGGAGTCTCAATAGGCCCCTACAGAGTGGATAAATAAATGCAATGGGCTCCTAAAATGCAGATCCAATAATACAACATAGACTTCCCGCTACAGTGTGAGAAGATTCCCATGGGCTTCTCTTCCGTCTTCACTGTAGGAACTTTACTTCAAATTCAGTCTTCAAACTTCATAAACTTCGGTTCTTCAAATACTTCTTTCTTTACTTCATATAATCTTCTTCACTTCAACAACTCGCACAAAAACCAGGAGGGAAGATCTACAAGGAAAATCCATGGGAGGTAATCTTTACTTTGGGTCTTCAGACCCTTTCATCAAATACCTTTTACTTCATATAATCATCCAACATTAATACCTTTCTTCAAATACTCTTTACTTCATATAATCATTCAACATCAATACTTGGAGGGAAGATCCGCAATGAAAATCTACGGGGAGTCAATAACAAAAAAAAGCATTATTTCGAAATTCATAAACAAAACACTCTCGAAAAGAAAATCCCCTCTGAAATGTATAATCCTTCTTTTTGTTTACATAAATCTTTTTAATTTTTCTTATTTCTGTTTTTTTCTTTTATGTAGGTTTCTTTTGATTATACATATTCTTAATTAAATCCTACACTACAAGGAATACGGGCGCATAGCGACGGTTAAGGCGACACAATTTCATCGCTATAAAATTGCAAAATGCCTTGCAACGACTGTCGAGCATGCACCGTCAATTAAATGACGAGCCAAACGATTTTTTTTTTATGTGTGGTGCGACGGGCTGTGTGAAGCTCGCATAGAGCATTGCTAACATGACGGTTAAAAAAAAGCATCGCATAAGCGATGTTTTTTGCATTGCATAAGCAATGCTAAAAAATGCCGCTTATGCAATGCCAATTCTAGCGGTTTTTACGACGCATTACCATCACTTACCCAACGATCTGTTGATAGAAAAAAACTAAAATGTTGGACGCTCTTCGATCGGCATTTTCACGCATCTAATCGAAGAGCTCTCCAACGTTTGCAGTTGGATTGCGCTTACGAGCTGAAACAAGTATATATACACACAGATACATGTGCACATACACACACATACACATGCATATGCATAAATATTCCTACAAACACAAAAAAAGACTTACATGCATGCATTATTCCATATATATATATATATATATATATATATATATATATATATATATATATATATATATATATATATATATATATATATATATATATATATATATATACACACATACACACATTATCATATACTTAAATACATGTATATTCACTTCCACATGCATGCACATGGATGCAAATGGAAATGCATGCACATACACATGCATGTTTCATACATATACACATGCATATACATACATTATACACATATATACACATATATATGCAGATAGGTACACACACATATACACATGCACACACACATGCACATACATATGTTAACACAGAGGTAGAACCTCCCTGCAACAGTGAAAGAGAGAGAGAGAGAGAAGAAGAAGACGTCGACGTCGCCATAGCTACACAACAGCGAACACAGAAACAACACTCATGCTTAGGGCAGGAATTTCAAGAACGTCGCAATACAAGAATTAATTCATAACTACTCTAAAGAAAATGTCGGAGGCCATTTCAGGCGACGCAACAAAAAAGAGAGTTTGTTCATTAACCAAGTGCCCTATTTATACAAAAAGGTGGCCTGAAAGGCTCTTCACACTCAACTTTTTTCTCAACCCTCCAAATGAACCTTATAATCTCAACTCTAGAATAGCCCAACGGGTAGCAAGATATACCGTGATACAATGTGCCCTTAACATTGGCACGCACGGTGGACTCGAACTCGAAGCGTTCTTACCAATGTTGTAGGTTCTCTAAATGCTTCTACCCTATGAAACATTATTCACCAACCAAAGTGCATGGCCCAAATCCATGGTATGGAAGGTAAGATAATGCCCATAATAATCCAGAACTAGGAGAGATGTGTAATGCAAAGCACAGTGCCAGGAACTTAATCCAAGGTATGCAAGTACATTACACCCAACCCATAGTCTACCCTCCTATATGCTTTGACATGGAGTACAAAAATGGCATAATTCCATTACATCATTGGCATATACAATCTATGCAGATCGGGAAGAGGGATGGATTATCCAATCATAGCTTTTATCATCAGCAAGCTTTACTTCTGTTCGGCATATTCCGCTATCCATAAGCACTTTCAACATAAATCAACAAATAATGATCAAACAGAGCTTCTCCTTTTTGGATTAGTGTAATCAGCATCGAATATCCATACATGTAGATTCAAATCAACATGAAGGTATGTATCCCATATCCGACATTATCCATCACTCAGAACATGCACACAAACAAAAGGAAAATCAGTGAATGCTTCTGCCGAATCAATGCTACCTCACATTCACAATCCACATGGAGTGCTTCTACCAACTTAACACTACCTCACACTCATATCATACTTCCTCATTCAGACTCATTTCATCATCCTTCATGCAACAAGCCAAACTATAGGATACAAATTTTCATGTGAGTAAGGTCTCCATAACTTAAGCATATCCCATAATTATTCATAAGTTTGGAACAAGTAATATGCCTCTCTTCACCCCCTCAATGTGAAAATAGTACTCCATCCATATTTTTGAAGACACACGTTGTAATTAGTGATGAGTGCAGTATATGAAGCCCTATGATTCGGGAATAATATGATTTTTTTTTAATGTAAAGGAAGTTCGGCAATAGCCTACTCTCCCGGACTTGAATTAAATAAAGAAAAGTACAAGAGAAGGGGACTAGTGCCCACGGGACCCCCCAAATCCCACAAAGCAGGGGAAGCTTTTACAGAGCTTAGATGACATTACAAAGAAGGTTAATTACCCTCTCATCACCCTCATGTGGGGCCCACTTGGGTTTAAGCTTGTTATCGATCAAAAGGAGTACTTGATGATGCCTAAAGGGGGGGGGATTTTTTACAGTTGACAATCCTTTTGCCAAGGAGGAACAACGATTTCTCAATTGACCACTCCTTGGGGGAGTCACCGAAGTTGAAAGCACATCTTTCCCGCCAGATTTTCCATAGAACCTCCCCTCTGATGGCGTTCTAGAGAGTCGCGGAGCAGCCGATCGCTTCTCCCAGCAGGGCTTGCTGCCAACTGAGACGTTTTGAAGTCTAATTCTCTTTCCAACCACCTGCCAGAGTCTGTTGGAGTTGGGGCAGGTAAAGAAGATATGTGAAACATCTTCGATAGACCGGTGGCAGCGTTTGCAACAGGGAGGGATCCCACAAATTTTGCTAGCCTTAAGGTTGGTCCAGATTCCGTGATGAAGAATTTGCCATAAGAGGACAGACTTTTTGATTTCTATGAGGGGGTGCCAGATAGCCATGAACTTCATGTCCCACCGAAGCCGCGTCCATGACAGGCACCACTTTTTGTTGAGGTTAACCTGATAGTCGATCGTTTCTTTGATGTTCGGGATTTTTGATAGACTATTCCCATTGTGCCATTTGGGACCAAGCGAGCTCCGGATGTCGTGTCCCATGAGAAGGCGAACTTTGTGTCGGTCCCAGGCGAGAAATCTGCTTTGCAAAGTGTTCCATTCTTCATGCGAAATGTTGATGCTAGGGTCAATATCCTCAAAGTTGATCCAGCGGTTGGTGTCTTGTTTCCAGAGATGTTTCCATTTTTTGAAGCCTTTGTTCCATAGCTTCTTGGCGTTTTGAATGTTCCAAGATTCCACACTCCTGATGCCATGGATCGGAAACCAGATAGAGTCGTTTTGTCTGATACCGGCAGCCCACTTCCAGTCTTCACTTATTCTTGTGAAGCTTTTGACTTTATTCCAACTCTTCCAAAGGGAGCACACCAGATTAGAGCCTTTCGGGAAGACGGGGATCGGGGAAAACAGCAAGGTCAAGATGTCAAGATTCTTCCAATTTGGGAAACCCATGAGCGCCAACTCATTCTTGTTTCTGAAGATCAGCTTGGCCCACGAGGCCTCCCCGTTGCACCAAGCCTTAGTCATCCATTTGGCCGACAGTTTGTTAGCCATGCACCCAATGTCCAAGATACCAAGTCCCCCACTATCTCTATGGCTGGTGCAGATGGACCATTTGATTTTAGGCACCCCCCTCCTATTGTGGTCGCCCGTCCAAAGGAAGTTTCTACAAATACTATCTAGTTTGGACAGATCTTGCTCTTTCGGTCTCCAACAAGAAAGGAAATAAATGGTAGATGATAAGAGGAACGTGTTGATGACCATAGCACGACCAGCAAGATTGATTTGCATACCTCTCCAATAGTTAAGCTTGTTTTCGAGTTTGGCAAGCACCCAGTTCCACCGTTGTTCCATAGAGACGCCAAACCCCAAGGGAATCCCCAGAAGCCGAAAAATTTGGCCCTGCGGGATGATTTGACAGCCATGATCAATGAGAAGGTCGGGCTGTGACCCACCAATAGCTCTAAAGGCGGTCTTAGAGTGGTTGATTATGGATCCAGAGGCTTCACAAAAAGTAGCAAGACACTTCCAGAACGTCTCAAGGCTGGTACTATCATTGTGCACAAAAGCGTTCATATCATCGGCAAAAAGTCTCATGGTGATCTGACTGTGGTCATGCGGCAAACGAAGGCCTTTAATGTTACCAGCTTCCACCTGATGCTCCACCAGCCTGCTAAGACCTTCCGTGGCAATGGCAAAGAGAAGGGGAGCCAATGGGCACCCTTGTCTGATAGATCTTCTAAGTTTGATCACCTTTGAAAGATTTCCATTAATGTTAATTTGGGTCGATGCGTTTCCGAGAAGGGTCGCGATCATCTTGGTGAATTTCTGACTACATCCAAGATCCTGTAGCGACTGAAGAATATAGTCCCATTCTAGCCTGTCGTAGGCTTTATCAAAGTCGATCTTGAGGAAAACCACTTCTTGTTTAGACTCATTTGCAAATTCAAGACCTTCCCAGATATCTATTATGGTTTCCAAAATTGACCTGCCTTTGATGAAACCTTTTTGGTCCTCGCTTAACCACGCTCTCAAGTGGCAAGAGATTCTGTTGGCAATGACTTTGGCGATGATCTTGTATCCTGTTTGGAGCATTGTAATGGGACGCCAATTCTCTATTCTGTTCTTTTCCCCTTTTTTGTGTACTAACTTGATAATGCCATTGTTGAGGCAAGAAGGAAGCGCGCCAAACTTGAGTGCCTCTTGCCAAACCAAACGGAGAGGGGTGGCAACCACCAACTTGAAGGATTTAAAGAACTCATTAGTGAGCCTGTCCGGGCCCGGGCTTTTACCTGAGGGGAGGGCATCGATGACCTCAATGATTTCGGCTTCAGAGATAGAGGCATGAAGCAGAGAGTGAAGGTTGGGCAGTATCCTGTGGGGGGAAACCCTAGATATGGCTGCCATACAGTCCCTTTTATGGTGGGAGAGGGGGTTTGAGGTCCCCAGGAGTCTCGTGAAGTGCCCTTCAATGATCCCAAAATTATCTTCTTCTGTATTGCATACATTGCCATTTGCGTCTAGCAATAAGGGGATCGATTCTCTGTTGTGTTTCCTTTTGAGGATACGGCACATCTCTTTGGTGGGTTTGTCGGCTTTGCCAGCCCACCACTCCTTGAAGAAAATTTGCAAATTTCTCCTTTGTATCTCTTCCTCATATCTGAGCAGCGCTCTGATTTTTCGAAGTCCTTTCTAGGCTTGAGATTTTCCTTTGTCCACTTCCTCCTCGAGCCGCCAGAGTCTATGATATAGAGCTTCTCTACGAGCCCGCCGCACAATCTCTAGCATCTTCCTGGATCTAATCATGATCTGTCGTGACTTATCGACCGCACTTCTCCAACACTTGGCTGGGGACAAGCCAGAGGCAAATGCCTCCTTCCACACTTCAGAAATTTCTTGATGGACGGAGGGGAGAGAGAAGGAGGGCACACTGGCATGGAACCATGGAGCCTTACGAATCTTGGTGCAGGGTTGAAAAGTGATGACGATCGGGTAGTGATCAGAGATGGTGAGGTCGGTGCGTTGCGAGAGGGAAGGGTGGCCCCACTGATGAGTAAAACTCTGGGAAATGTAGCATCTATCAAGTCTAGCTTTCCTCAGGTCCTCGCCTGCTTGGAGATTTGACCAAGAAAAGCCCTTCGAGTCTTTGAATTCGACCAAATCCAAGTGTAGTTTAGTTTTGTCCCACGTTTCTTTCTCCCGACTGTCGATGACCCTACCCTTGCCCATCCATCTGTCCGTAGGGTCCTCAACCATGTTGAAGTCACCACAGATAAGCACGTTGTGGGGGAGCGAGTCCAAGGAGGCCCAAGTGTTAAGTCTCTCTAACTCCCCATTGGGGGCATACAAAGAAACTAAAGTAAAACAAAAGGGAGCACCGAAAGAAACAGCAATCCATCGATGGCATTCATCTTCAAAGGAGTTCTCGAGCTTTTCAAACCAGAGTTGATTGATACCGATTACCGTTCCGCCGGATCCCCGCTGATGCGCCGTTGAAATCCAAACATGGGTCGAGGAGACATGTCTAAGCCGTTTCTGGAGGTCTTCTCCGTCAATTTTAATCTCTTGGATACATATAAAATCTGGGTTTAGGCTAATGTCGCGAAGCCATTGACCAATAATGTTCGCTCTTGAGGGGTCGGTTAGCCCTCTAGCATTTAACGAGATGATGATCATTGTCGTAGTAATCCCTCTTTGCGGGAGGGAGCTTTGTCCTTTCTTTTCTTGGGTTCATCTTTCTTTTTCGCTCGGATCGGATCCCGAGTTAGCAATAGGTTCTTGTGGGGGCTTTTCCACGGTAACTCCATAGGTTGTTTTCCTTTGCGGGATGCCTCCTGCTGGGAAGAACTCGACACCGTTTTCAGCTCCGTTTCCGGAATAGTCGATCCGATGATGGAGCTTTCACTATCCATGTTATCTTCCTTGCTGGTAGTAAAGCCGTCTTCTTTGCTTGTAGTGTAACCCTCCTGCAAGGTTTCTTTACTGTCAAGGATCTCCAGGCCTTTGACATCAGTGTCCTCCTCAAGTTGGTTCCCACCTGGGTAGTCAAACTCATTGATTTCCTTTTCCAGATTGCAATACAAGTTGCTGGAGGGGGTAACTGACTTGTTGTTTCGCTCAGAGGTTGCCCTAGGGCTTCTTTTCCTTCTTCTTCTGACTTCGATGAACCCGTCTGCATCAGCTTCTGGATTAAGGGGACCCTTGAATTCCTCTACTTTCGTCGAGTGATTCAATGCTCCATTGCTGTCTTGAGCATTTTTGGGGGCTTCTTGATTTCGCTTGCTTTTTCGTCTCAAAGGGCAATCTTTGATCCTGTGACCTTGTTGGCCACAACGAAAGCACGCGTTGGGAAGGTTTTTGTAGCTGATGTCTTGCTCCCATACATCCCCTTCGCCCAAGTCCAGTTTGATCTTCGATGGGAGTGGCATACTGAGGTCAACCTCGACACAGATTTGAGGGTGCCACCGAGCGTTGAACGAGTGTCTTGCACCTTCATAAATGAGACCACCAATGTCCTCGCGTGAGGCCAACGGCTTGCCGATAGGAGAAACGATGTCCCATACGAAGTTGTACAAGAAGTATGGCAAGTTAGGGAGCTCAACCCAGAGGGGGTACCGAAGCGATTTCGATTTGTCGGGAGTAAAATCAGGGGACCATCTGAATAGGCACAGGGTCGCCCGGCCGAGTTGCCAAGTTCCGACACTAAGGGCTCGAAACGCCATATCTTCATTTTCAAAGACTAGCAGCAAGTGGCTTGCCGATAAGAACTGACACTTACAAACAACTAGCCCGCGGGGGAACCACTCGTTGCGAAGCCACTGTCGCACAGTTTCGAGCGGGGGCTTAGGGCCGAACATTTGGCCGATGAGGCAAACTTTCTTGAGCTCCTCCTGAGTTGACAAAATTGCGGATCTATTGAGGGAGACCAAGGGGGGTTCAGCACTCTCGAGGGCCCCTTGGGCGGCACAAGAACCCCCCTCCAACAAAGAGGCCAGGTTAACGGTCTCCCCGGGAGGAGGGGCCAGAATACTTCTCACAAGAGAGGGAGTCGTCAAATCCATGACAAAAGAGGGACACCCCGAGAAAGAAGATCTTTTTCTAAAACTCTGAGAAGAGAAGCATCTTGAAAAGCCCAAAAATCCCACAATAAAAGGTAGCTCTCTTCTTTTTTTGTTTCCTTTCGAATCTTTTCTCTTTTTTCTTTTTCTTTTTTCTTCTTTTTTCTTTTTTTTTTCCTTTTCCTTTTTTTTTCCCTTTTTTCTTTTCTCTCTTTTTCGTAGGACTACTTGATCAGAAACCAAAATTTTGGCTTTCGAAACATGGAGTTCCTTCAAAAACTACAAGTGAAGAAGACAACACTCGTCTTTGAAGTGCGAATTCGAAAGTCTGCCTTGAGTGTGCAAATAATTTCTTTAACTTTGAGCACGGAGAATGCTGGCGCACAACACTAAAGTTTCTCTTTTTTAATGAATATAATATATTGACTCAGAAGTGCGAGGGGCACGGGGCTCAAGAATTGGACGTCGATCGTGGAGAGGCCGATGAGCACGAGCTTCTGTGGCGGTAGCTACACACGGAGTGACACGAGAGCATATCTGTCGATCGCAATAAATGGAGGTCCTCCGCGATGGACAGGGATGAAGCAATCAGTCGCGATTGACACCTTCAGTCAATCGCGATTGATACATGTTGATCGCGACGGACGGTAGCTGCTGACCGCGACGGACGGTAGCATGCCCAGTGCTCGAGATAATGGTGATTCTCCGATGCCACGGAACCTTGCAAGTGCGAAAGGAGCTGCTGCGTACCAGAGACCACTAGTTGAACTGCATCTTCAACATCCTTGATGCAGGGTTTCTGCCCACGGCTCTTGGCCCATGTCTGTGCAAGGGATATGATGTTGCGAATCTCACGCCCATTCAGTGGTTGTCCACATTGTAAGAGGGTCTGCAGATCTGCTTCGCTGATGGACGTCAAGTCAATGTGCGCCAAAAGAGTCTGCCAAATCAAGCTCCGCTGGCCATCATCCAATGCTTGGTAATGCTCAAAGCTTTTCTTCGGCAGCAGCTACGTCCTTCACTCCGTCGCAGCGCCCCTCACTCTGTCGCAGCAGCTACGTGGTTCAAATCTTTAATTTTTTGTCTCTTGGTGTAATTGCATATTAATGACTTTCACAACTGTATTTCTTTGTTTTGCAGACTGTCACCTCATCGTTTCTCCCAATTTTCGATGAGCAGGAAAACTCTCTCTCTCTCTCTCTCGCTCTCTCTCTCTCTAGCCGTATGAGAGGTCCATAATAGTCTGAATGCTAATGAATGTCAAGATATGCTTATCATCAGAATGTGAAAAGTCTCCTAGATAATGCAATATCGAACCAGAATTTTCGAGGCACCGATCGTAATGCACTTTAATCGCACCGGAATGTCATCAGATCCTTAGTATATCCTAATGAATGCAGTGAGCAGCAAATGCGGTAATTGATAGGTAGAGCATCGGATTGGAGGGTTATTATCTCAACAAGAGAGGGTGACCCAGTAGTAATACCGCAAGACCAAAGTATGGTGAACACCGGATTCAACAACATCACCGAAATTTGGAGCGGACATCACCACCGGAGGGTAATTTGAAACTTCGTGCCAAATGAGAAGCTCAAACATTAGGGGAAAAAATGAACCCTGCATGGGCCTTGTAAGGATTCCTAATTTTAAGGGATTAAGCCTAATCTTGTTCTTGCTTGAGGGAACAAAGTGCATTTAATAGAGCACTTTTTAGTAGGCAAGACTAGGCTTTTTTTTAGGCCCAAGTAGGGTCATCTCTCTCTTCTGCAAAAGAAAGAGAGAGAGATTCCACTTTACACATCATCAAATCCGTCCATCTTTGTGAATAAAAAAATGACTTTTTTTTTTTAAGTCACAGAGTTAGTTATTGCTTACTAAAAAGGGCCCATTTTTTAATATATATGTCAGAAGTTACTTTTTTTTATGGATTTTTTAATAAAATAACTCAAAATAGTTCTTTTTTCAAACTGCTCCAAAAGTAAAGTGCCACATCATCAAACTCGTAACTTTCCCTACCTCAAAAAATGAGTTTTTCAAAATTTTCTCATTTTCACTCACATAGAATGGAAAACCTCACCTTGACCCATACACATATCAAAAAAGTAATTTTCTCTATGTACAGATACTTCTTAGTCCATTATACATGTTATTTTGATTCTCTTCTATCTTTCTCTCTCTTACCTCTTGAATTCTAGCAGCCATGGGGTTCTCGCACAATTTCCTCCAAGGAGAAGATGTAACAATAATAGAATCACTCACAAAGAAATTTTTCTCCCATGAGATGACAATATGCATGTCCAAGTAGGTGGTTCATTCTTTCTTTGTGATCAAAGATGTACTATTCATTTTACTTTCCAGTATTCATCTACTATTTTTCAGGAGGAAAAGCACACAATACCATCATTCGAAGCTCTTTCATGTGGAGTTGGAGGACAAAGACACCATATTCTTCTAATTAGGTATATATTTTTCTTGATTCTCATATTTGCAAAAGAATTAAACCAATATTTCCTTTGCATAGGTAATTCATCTAAGAAATAAGTGCTTCATCAACACCAAAGAAGCACTTTAAATTGTTAATAGTTTCTCTTACTTCTCCTTCTTTTCAAAAGAATTATGACACCAATATTACACAGTATGGATAGGAAAATGTGTGTGGAAGCATTTTGCCATGATTATAGAAGTTATTCATTAGGAACATGAATTATAAAGAGGACATGATTGATATTTCCACATAGTACTTACACATAAAAGAAAATATGCCTAGGTATGTTTAGCATGCAACCATGACTAAGGAGTCAATGAAGAAATCAAATCCTTAGTTTATGAAGAACTCATATACATATGCTTTTGTTTGTACAAAACAATAAATAAATAAATTTTTAATCTATAGAGGATTCAAAAATCAATGTTCTTCTTCTAGAATAAAATCTACCTCTACTAATATTCTTTTCATATCCCTTTTGAATTTGATTTTATATATGTTTATCTTTTTTCTACATGTTGTGGTTATAGGCTCAAATTCATATTAAAGATACTAATCATCAATGACTTGGAATAGTGAAAGGTAAGGTACATTCTACATTCAGATGTTGTTTGTTTCTTTAAATTGTGCTCATTTTATTCATTGAAATATTACATGTTGTATTGTCATATGGAGAATTTTGATGTATCAATTTTTATCAGTCAAGATTCTAGTACAGTAGTGATGGAAAATTCCCACTATAGATCTAATAGTAATTTCTTAAAAAGTACATGTCATATTAGTGGTTCTATGCATGTTCACTCGTTGGAATAATACTCACTTGCTTTTCTTCAAAAAACTTCTGCAAGAGTTTGACTATTAAAAATGTTTTCATGAAATTACAACACAACATTGCAAGTGAAAGTTGGAGGTTATCAGCAAGTCCTTTGCATCATGATCAATGTCATGCACAAAAAGTGTTTTAGGGTTCAACTTGGAACTCAAGTTACATAAGAGGCATCATTGATTATTTTATACTAACAAGTTTTTGTGGTATATCCTATCCATGCTCAAGGTACATAATGAACACCTTGGATGAAGCTCCATCAGAGAGGATGAAGTGGTCTACATGCAACAGAGGTCACCATACAATCATAGAGTGGCTCAATATGACAGAGTGAAGTCGATTAAGAATATCAAAATAGTTCATACCCTCATCCATAGAATCATTCTTGTGAGCATGATGAAGATCAACTGCCACAGATGTGACCATTCATAAAAAGATTCTAAGGACATGCACAAAGGGGAATAATAGATCCACTAATCATTGGTGATGAACCATTTGAACTCAATCTACCTCCAAATGGAACATGGCTGATGAAACATGCATGAAGTAACCATTCCAAGTCATCCAAAAAGGAGAGCTTCAAGGAATCATCATGAAACATATGCATATTCCAACATCATATCAAGTAGAGGCTATAAAGTCACTACTATAAGGTCAAAGAACACTACCCACATATGAGAAAAGAAACATATGCCATAAATTGTGTCACAATGTCAATCAAGGCATAGATGTAAAATGAATAAGAACTACCAACCACATCATAGATCATATGTAGCACAACCTAAAGTTTGTCCTAATGCAAAAGCAACAAAAAAGTGAGCAAACGTTATCAATCCTTAGTGATTCAAAGTTAATGCACTAGACTTTGGATATAATCAATATCACTTCAAGCCATCCAAGAGGAAGGAGATGCATTCCTTACCTCTATTTTGAAAGATATTGACTTGTGTGTAGCTCATGTGAAGGTGATGACCATACAACCAAAGAAACTAGATGGGACCATACATGATTATGTAATCATTTTTGTTGAAGAGATACATTTTGTAAAATCACATTTCCATTATGATAATCTACTTTTCATAATCTTTCTTACACATGCTCAAGTCCACATTGATCTATATCATATGTTCATAATTGTATCAACTTGCGTAAAGATTGTATGTGTGCAAAACAAATCCCTTAGAATCAAAACTAGTATTTGCATTGTTCAACTAGGTTGTGCATATAATAAGGTCCATGAACCTAAAATTTGAAAGAAGGGAGTTGTATTGTCACTAACCACATCATATTCAAATGTCCTAAGAAGAAGATACGAGCTGGGTTTAAGACTTCCACGATCACCATTCCACATCAAAAGATCATCATCTGAGTCAGAAAAGGAGTAATATCCATCATGAGAATCATGCCCTTGATTCTTTAGCTAGATATACTACAATCCCTTTCTAGTACCATCATGGATATCCATCATCATCGTGTTCCAATACAACATATAAAGAACTCTAAGAAGACCAATAACTATGAAGATTCAATTTGCAAAAAAATATCATAGTTACATAGCTACTTCGCATGGAACTTATCGCTTTGAGAGGGAGATGATGTCATAAACACAAAGGAAACCATTGTAAAACCATAAATTCTATGAAAAATATTTATATCTCATGAATGGTTTAGATTTTGGAGAAATGGATGCTACCATCATGTCCAAAACATGCAAAAACCCTAAGATTGACTGTTTATTTGTCCGATTCTGACATCTAGAGCCTTGGAAACCTCAAAAAGCACCAGAAAAGGAGCGTCCACAGAAACGCGGGATTGGCCTCTGCAAAAGTTTTGCAGAGGCCAATCCCGTGTTTCTGTGGCTACCCCTTTTCTGGTGCTTTTTGAGGTTTCCAAGGCTCTAGATGTCAGAATTGGACAAAGGTCAATCTTAGGGTTTTTGCATGTTCTGGACATGATGGTAGCATTCATTTCTCCAAAATCTAAACCATTCATGAGATATAAACCTTTTTTGGTGCTTTGAGGTCATGCAAAGTCATCAAATGGTGGAAATAAGTATTAATTCTTGCAAATTTTAGGAAAATTATGCAACCCAAGAACTAGATAGGAACATATATGACTATGTGATCATTCTTCTTGAAGAGATGTTTTGTAATTAGAATTATCTCATTGGTAATATATTTTTTCATAACCTTTCTTACACATGCTTAACTCCACATTGATCTATATCATATGTTCACAATCATATGCACTCAAGTCAACATGCTATGTGTGCAGAGCAAATCATTTATGGTTATAAAGTCATTTTTCCATTGGTAAATTGAGTTGAGCACATAATGAGTTTCATGGACATTCAATTTGTAATAATAAAGTTTCATATCCACTAGAAATAAACTTGCATGGCCTCAAAAGCACAAAAAAAGTTCATCCATATAAACACACAACAGGCCTCTACAAAACTTTTGCGAAGACATATCCCATGTTTCTATGGCTCCTCTTTTTGGATACTTTTGATGCCATGCAAGGTTATTTTTAGTGGATATGAAACTTTATTATTTAGATTTTTAGAGTCGTGGAACTTATTTCTAACAAGTCACTTACTCTATAGTGATCCATGCATATACAACTTCTACAATGGGAGCCAGTATAAACAAACATAGTCACATGAAATAAAATAGTTTGCAAAGTATAATTTAGGATAATATCCTCATGTGTAGCATTCTTGTTGTGCCTCTATACCCCACATAAGGCAGAAATCCCCCTTTGAACTCCTCCCATTAAGGTTCTATGGGGAAATTCCATGGCACCAGAGGGCCTTTATTTTCAGCTTGAATGGCATTCAAATTGGCAAAACTTTTATGCCCCACTTACTTCATGGCATCAATCACAAAGACCATTTATTACCATAAATTTTCACATATAAAACTCATATAACTTATAAGTTAAGGTTCCATGGATGTTTGTACTCTCAAAGTGGTTTCTCCTCATAATGGGGGCCTTATAACTTAGAGCACCATGGATCATTTGTCGTACTTGAGGAGTAAGTATTGAGTATATCTAACATGAATGGCATTTTTTAGTTATATCCTTTGTATTTCAAACTTCATAAATGATCATCTATTGAGAAAATTAACCAATAAAATATCAATTATTGTGAACTTGAACGTACTCTATATAAAAGCAAAAATTGAATAATCACCAAGAGAAATTATAAATGCACAGTTGTAGACTACAAAAATGTGAGAGTAGACATGTTTTCATTACAAATATCAAATCTTACAAAATTTACAAATCATTGGTATCAATGATTGTACAACTTGAAGTGCTTGCAAATGCAAGAACGCATCACAAAATTTGCGATGCTCATCCATGATGTAAAGTATTTCTAGAACAATTCTAGATCAAGAGGATTTTTAGATATCTTAGTAGGAGAGAAGGGATCAGAGAAGAAGGTATATACAATATCTAACATGAATCAATTGTCCTACTTTTTACAAGGTTCTTGAAAGTGAAAAAACTATGAGATACAATGACTGGGGCCCAAGAAGTGACATTATCAGGTTGCAAAAGAACTATGACAATGAGAGTTTTGTTCCATCTTTGCTCCAATCTACAGGGACTTTCATTTTGTATTCCATTCTTCTGCCCACCTGTAATCAATTTGCAAGAAATTGAAGTCATTAAAGTAAAATAAATAATAATGAAAAGATTACTTTAACAAAAGCCCGAAACATTTCTCACCTTATGTCTTCAAATTTTGAATTTGGATTGAGTTAGTCCTTCAAACCCCATAATCATCAAGTGTTCTCTCAGATTAGCCAAGGCCCAATGATTATTCACTAAAATAGTTTCTGTTTCATTATTGGGCAATCTAAGCTTTATTTCAAATGACTGTAAAGATCCCTCTGAACTTTGAAATGGTATCCATTTGCCAAGTTTGCACATCCAATGATCATAGTAGAATCTGATGTATAATGAAGTACGTTGTTTCAAATATCAAAATCCTATACCTGTTCCACCTATTTTACAAAGATATTTATCACTTTTTGCAATTCCTTCTATCAAACCCCAATCTTCACCAAGAAGACTTTCGACTTGCTCATATGTGATATCTTTACACATGAACATGGTGGAAGTCTCTTGGAATGAGAATCCTTGGAATAAATATACAAAAAAATGAATGGGAAAAGACCAGTGCAAACCTACAGACCTAGACACTTTTGTGAATTTCAAAGAGTTATGTATATCCATTACCATCTCTTGCTTCAAAGATGATACGGACCATATACCAGGTTTTGGCCACTCCAAGCTAAGAAGAGAATGTACTTCAATTCTCTCTAACCTTCCAAAACCATCTATGTGTGTAAAAGAATCTAACATGGTAAAGTTGAGCAGGAGATATTTCTGGAAAGACTAGTGCACCAACATCTGCATGCAATGCCTGGAAAGTACCTGTAAGACTATGAAGTGGTTGATCTTCTAGCAAAGTAGAAGGAAATATATCTGAAACAAACAAAAACATATCTAAATAGTTCAGAAATATATCCGACACAAGAAAACATAAAATATTGTAGAGTAATACTTACAATTCACAAGATATCTCATTCTACTAGAGTTTTCAAGTTTCATAGTTGCCATTGTAAAAACATGTTGTACAATAGCAACCATCCCATTGTCTCTGTGCTTCTTGAAGCCCAGTAACTTTCCCTTCCAATGAAAATCTAAGTTTCCACGATCTCTAACTCGATGAGGCCCAACTCTAGAGGGTTGCATGTACACCCATGCACCTTTGGAGTACTCATGTGATAGCCAGTGTCCATCTGTGGCCTTGATATTGTGACATCTTACTCTGAGGATTTCATCTTTCGATCGCCTAGACGCTTTAGCTATTGCCATTGAAGCTAAAAGTCTTCAAGCTACAATAGTAATTCGAGATAGGAGATGCAGGTAGATTGGAGTTTAGAAACAGGAGCTTCAATGGTGTGCTAAAGAGTGAAACTAGTGGGAAAAGATGACTTATTGGGACCTAGGTATGAAAATGTGAGGTTTAGGAGGAAAATAACTCTTTTTTTAGTATTTTTGAAAAAACCCATTTTTTTGAGCTCAAAACATGCACGGATTTTGAATTTGGGGTCAAAAAGAGTACTTTTGACCCTAAAAAGTAATGGGGGGTCCATTTTCAGGTGTTATGATGCGTTTTTTAACTTTTTAGCAATTTTGAATTTTTGGGCCCAACAAAGTTACGAGATTCCTTCTCTCTCTAGAGACAGCTCATTAAATAAGGGAGAAATATGTCCCCTCTTCCCCCTTCAGCCTAGTATTTTATAGGGCATAGACTGTGGCCACCACCCTCTTCTGATTGGTCCATCACTAATCACTCCTTAATCTAAAAGGCCCATTCAGGGTTCATTTTTTCCCCTAATGAGTGGGAATTTGTTGGAGAGCATGATGGACAAGGGAAACATCGAAATGGAAGATCGAAATAATCACTAGAATGCACCATGGGACCGAAATAATTACCGGAATACTTCTAGGTAACCGAAATAATTACTGGATAGATCAGTGGTTACCACTCGCCGAAATACAATCATATGATATTTTGACTTGGCCGCGAAAGTTACGCCTGATTAGTACTGGAACCAACGCACTTGACGAAGATTCAAGGGAGTAATCACCGGAGTACTGGACAGGGAATCACGTGCAAATTGGTTAGTACGGTAGCTACCGGACTTGTTAACCACCGACCTCAGAAGATCACCGGAATGAATAGGAATAAGTGAGGCGTGCCAGCGCATTGGGAGCAGACAACGAGTTGAGTGCCAAATGCATTATACCGAAATCGAATGGAAGAGCGCCATAGTGTTCATCGGAATCCTAGTTAGGAACTCGCCATGGGTTGGGCAAGCAGAACCATCGGAACACAAAACGGAGGATGAAGAATCGACTAATCGAAACAGAGTGAAAGGGTGTCGTAGTTTCACTGAAATAGCATCGTAAGCGCGTATGTTATTTAATCAAAATCTTAGAGACTGATTTTGTTTTGTTCATGTGTGTCGTTTGATCGTATTCAACAGTGCTACACTTGATCCGCGATCACAGGTGCATCTGGATCCCTTGTATGTTAGTCTATGCTTCTTGACGAGCATGGAGCTCACACTGCAAATGCTGCAGTGCTGGGCTGTGTACATGACACGTACAAAAGCGATTCAATTGACACGACATTAAACTATATTTTAGATGTAAACCCAAGACATCAAGCAATTTTTAGTGCAGACGACGAGCGGCATCGCGCGCATGCATCTGTGCAGCGGATTATTAAAGTTCGCTGCTATTGCACAAAATGGCAGAACGTTAAGACGACTGACACAGGTGGACCACCATTGTTGACAACAAGACCCGATGTATGCGTGTCATGATCAACGTGACTCATGAGCACTTATCAATATGCATCAGGAGCAATGTCAAGAACACCGGTGCTGGCGACAACCAGGCATAGATTTCAACGTGCAGAAGATACAGGGTCATTCACAGACGTCCAAGCCGGTAGAGTCAAGGGGGGTAAGTCCAGACGGCGCCAAATGTTAACAAAGAGGTAGAACCTCCCTACAATAGTGAAAGAGAGAGAGAGAGAAGAAGAAGACGTCGACATTGCCATAGCTACACACAACAACGAACACAAAAACAACACTCATGCTTAGGGCACGAATTTCAAGAACGTCGCAATACAAGAATTAATTCATAACTACTCTAAAGAAAATGTTGGAGGCCATTTCAGGCGACGCAACAAAAAAGAGAGTTTGTTCATTAACCAAGTGCCCTATTTATACAAAAAGGTGGCCTAAAAGGCTCTTCACTTTCAACTTTTTTCTCAACCCTCCAAATTGTTAAAAATAAAGAAGTAAGCTCGTATATATTTTTGCAAAAAGGATTTTCTTCAAGTAGAAGGAAAATACAAAAATGAAAAATAGAAGCATTTACTTCAGCAAGTAGTGGAGGCCAAAAGAGAATCATTCAAAAGAGAATCAAATCCAAAATCTGAATTGTAAGAGGAGTGGCTGTCCAAAGTAGTGGAGAAATGATGGAGAAGAGCTCTCAAACTCATCATGAGAGTTTTTGGTCACTTGGCTATAAAAGAAGCAAGGGAGGACACTCAATGGTAGAGGAAGAAGGCGTGGAAGCCCCCTTGTATCTACTTCATTTGGTTTGAGTCATTTCGTTCAGTTCACTCTCATAGAGTGTGTCCAGCCGCACATCCATTTTTGGGTAGTCTACTTGTGAGAGTCATATCTCTCAACATATGTATCCAAATTTAGTGTTTAAACATTAGTTGGAAAACTTATCTTGAGTACTTCCTCTGTCTAAAACAGTTTTATGAAATTCTTTATGCTCTCTGAGTTATTCAGGTTTTAGTGAAGTCTAGTTTTCAGCTATGACCAGCCACACACCCATTTTTGGGTAGTCTACTTGTGAGAGTCCTATCTCTCAACATATGTATCCAAATTTAGTGTTTAAACATTCGTTGGAAAGCTTATCTTGAGTACTTCCTCTGTCTAGAACAGTTTTATGAAATTCTTTATGCTCTCTGAGTTATTCAGGTTTTAGTGAAGTCCAGTTTTCAGCGTAACTGAGTGGACAGGTAGTCTGTTTTGAATCAAATAGTTGACAACTCAAATCTACTCCAAATTGAGTGTTTGTTATCTCATTTGAAAGCTCTAGGTGTCTACTTTGAGTGACTAAAGTTTCAAGTTCATTGGATATTTCAGTTGGTACCAGTTTTCATTTTAAGGTTCTGGTATTAGGAAGAGTCTTCATCCTGAGAAGGTCTTCTACACTTTCCGCTGCGATTAGGAGAGGAATTCTCCAACATTTGGTATCAGAGCCTTGGAGGTTGAAGAGGCAAAGCATTGGAACTAAATTGAAGCAAAGGGAAAGCTACAAATCAAGGGGGAGCTTCGTGAATTCAAGAGAGAGCGCCACAATATACTTGAGGTAAACTTCAATCTTGGAAGTTTTCAATGGCTGATTTAGGACAACAAGTTGAGAAGTTAGACAAAGACAATTTTCAGTCTTGGAGGTATAGAATGATAGATTACCTTAAAGGTAAAGGTTTATGGGGTTTAGTTAGTGGAGATGATCCACAACCGGTAGACCTTGAAGATCCCAACATTACTCCGGCACAAAGGAGACAATTTGCTGATTGAGAAGAGAGGAATCGAAGGGTGATGTTCCTCATCTCACAAGTTATTTCTAACACTATGATTGGTCATGTGCAAAGCTTAGAAACAATGAAAGAAGTTTGGGAAGCATTGGAGAAGGTGTATGCTACCTCAACAAGGTCTCGGAGGATGCAACTCAAGAACGAGCTCAACAACATGAAGAAAAGCTCAAACCAAAGCATTAGTGAGTATACATTGAGGATTAAGGAGCTTCGAGATCAACTAGCATCAGTTGGATGCAAGATAGAAGAGGAAGACATCGTCCAAACAGCCCTCAATGGCTTGAGGAGTGAAGAAAAGTGGAAGCCCCTCATCACAAACATCCTTTATAGAGATCCTCTACCAACATTTGATGAGATTATACCAAATCTTGTGGCTGAAGAGGTTGCTCAACAAGGAGAAGGCAACAAAGGTAAGGACAGCCATAGTCAAATGTTATATGCAGGAAGAGGTAGAGGAAGGAACTCAAGAGGAGGCTCGAGAGGAAGAGGAAGAAGCTACAACAATACAAATTTCAGCCAACACAACTCGGACGACAACAAGGACAACTCAAATGACAACACACATGGAAGAGGTCGAGGAAGAAATAGAGGAAGAGGTCGAGGTTCATACAATCCTCATAAAGGTATAACATGTTATCATTGTGGTAAACTAGGACCTTATGCAAATGATTGTTGGCAAAAGAATGGAAGGCTGAATGGAGGCAACCAAAGGAGCCAAAATAACTATGCGAGTACATCAAGTGAAGGAGACAAGCAAACCATGCTTGCCATGAAGCATGACTACAACAACTCGAGAAGTGATGACCAAAAATGGTTCATAGATTCAGGTTGCAGCAACCATATGACATGCCAAGGAGATTTGTTCACAAAGCTACAAGCTCCAAGTGGAAAAGGATGTGTAGAGACCGGCGATGAAACTCAACACGCAATTGAGCATGTTGGAGATATCAAGCTTGGAGACAAGAAGGTATTGGCTGATGTTCTTCATGTTCCTACTATTGCAAAGAATTTGATTTCAGTAGGACAAATGGTAGAGAAAGGATATCATGTTATCTTCAATGAAAAAGGCTGCTTTATAAAGAATCCAAAAGAAGGATTCAAGGTCATTGCTCAAGGAAGGAAAGAAGGAAGGATGTTCACTTTGGACATTCAACAACCGCATGGAAAGGTGATGTATATTCAATTTGGAAACAAGAGGATAGCTGAAATCGATTTGTGGCACAAAAGGTTTGGACATATCAACATTCCCAAGCTCAAGGACATGAGCAACCATGAAGTGGTAAGAGGTCTTCCAAGATTCAATGATGCCGGACTACATGAGTTTTGTGAAGCATGCCAACTAGGAAAGCAAACTCGACAACCATTCAAGAAAAGCAACTATGTGGCAAGGAATGTCCTCGACTTGATACACACGGATGTATGGGGACCATCACAACAACCATTAGTGGCTGGTAATAGATATTTTGTCACTTTTATTGATGATGATTCAAGGAAAGTATGGATGTTTTGCATAAAACAAAAATCAGATGTGTTCTCCATGTTCAAGAGATTTAAAGCACAGGTAGAAAAGGAAACAGGACGCTACATAAAGACCTTGAGGTCCGATGGAGGAGGAGAATATTTCTCCAAAGAATTTTCAGACTTTCTTTATGAAAATGGAATCAAGAGACAATTTACATGTAGGTACACACCTCAACAAAATGGAATAGCTGAAAGGAAAAATTGACATATCACAGAAGTTGCAAGATGCATGCTCAACGAGATGAAGATGCCACTAAACTATTGGGCTGAAGCAACTAGTACGGCCGTTTATTTGATGAACAAGTGCACAACGGCTGGAGTGCATAATCTAACTCCCGAGGAGGTTTATTCCGGTAAGAAGCCTGACCTTACACATCTCAAAGTTTTTGGATGTGTGTGTTATGTTCACATCCCTCAAGAACTAAGGACAAAGATGGAGTCAAAGTCCGAAAAATGTATTTTTATTGGATATTCATCGGAGCAAAAGGGATATAGGTGCTACAATCCGGTGACAAAGGAGCTACGAGTCTCACGAGATGTGGTATTTGATGAGCTAAGACCATGGTTTGGAGACAAAGGGAAAGAGAAGACTCTTGAAGAAGATTGCGAAGATGATGAAGGTGCTGTCCAAGAAGAATTTCAGCAAACAAGCACTCAAATGTCAGGTCCAGAAGCTTCTACATCACTTGGAGAAAGCTCAACATGGAAGGGGAGGCTAAGGAGTCATTCCTCATCACCAACATCAGCTTATGAAAGATCTAAAGCCGAAAGTGCTGCCCAAAATAGTGATTCAAATACAAGTGAAGAAGAGTATGAAGAGGTGATCACACCAAAGGTAAAGTTGAACCGATTGAAGAAGCAATGTTCAAAAGGAAATGAAAGGAGGTCTTCAAGAGCAAGGTATCCAATTGAAAGGCTGAGCTATGATAGTTTTATTGCAAAACATTTTGCATATATGACACAGGTGGTCAAAGATAAAGAACCGGATGCATATGAAGAAGCATGTACACAAAAAGAATGGCAAGAAGCTATGCAAGAAGAGATGAAAGCTCTCAAGGACAATCACACATGGGAGCTAGTTCCAAAGGCTGAAGGTATGAAGATTGTTCCAAATAAATGGGTGTTTAAAATAAAGAGAAATGCTGACGGCTCTCTAGCAAGGCATAAAGCTAGACTAGTAGCAAAAGGATTCAAGCAAACTCACGGCATCGATTATGAAGAGACTTTCAGCCCAGTTGCAAAGATGGGAACAATTAGAACCTTGATTGGAGTGAGTGCAGCAAGGAGATGGCCATTGTACCAACTCGACATAAAAAATGCTTTTCTCAATGGTGAACTTCAAGAAGAGGTATACATGAGTCAACCGATTGGATTTGAAGACAAAAAGCATCCAAATTTTGTTTGTAGATTGAAGAAAGCTTTGTATGGGCTGAAGCAAGCACCACGTGCTTGGAATCAAAGATTGGTCGAGTACCTCACAAGATGTTGGGTATAGTCCAAGTAATGCAGATCCCTCTCTCTACATGAAGAAAGAAGAAGGCAAGCAGGTATATATTTGCATATACGTTGATGATCTCATCATAACAGGAAGTAATGTTACAGGAATACAAGAGATCAAAAGGAAACTCGGTAAGGAGTATTAAATTTCAGATCTTGGTGAGCTAAAATACTTTTTAGGCATTGAGATAGTCTATGGGAAAGATGGCATTTACTTAATGCAAAGAAAGTACCTAATGGATGTTCTTTTCAGATTTGGAATGAGTGAATGCAAACCACTCACTCAACCTATGGACACAAATGTGAAGCTATGCTCAAATGATGGAGAGAAGTTACATGATGTAACTACATACAGGAGTATTATAGGTTCATTGATCTATGCTACGATCACAAGACTAGATTTGTGTTATATTGTTGGAGTTCTTTCTCAATTTATGCAAGCTCCAACAAGTGAACATTTAAATTCAGCCAAACGAGTGCTAAGATATGTGAAGCACACTGTCAATCATGCATTGTTTTATAGATATGATGAAGAATTGCAGGTAAAGGGCTTCAGTGATGCTGATTGGGCTGGTTCCAAGGAGGATAGAAGATCCACTTCAGGTTATGTGTTCATGATAGGTAGCAAACCTATCACATGGAGCTCAAAGAAGCAACCTACTGTTGCACTATCATCTACAGAAGCTGAATATAGAGGTTTAGCCTTTGCAACTTGTGAAGCTATGTGGATTAAGAAGCTCTTGGCTGATCTTGATTGTTGGGAGTGATGGTTGGATGCACTCAGAAGATTGAGTTGGTACTGCTAATCCTGCTTTGCACCAGCCCTCTTTGATCCTTTTCTCTGTTTCTACTCCTTGATGACGCAGCGAAGACTGAGCCTTGTGGAAACTTGATATAAGATTGTGCTCTAGCTTTACTGAAAAAAATTTCACCGAAATTTCACCGGACTGCCACTGGATTGACACCGTAATCGTACTGGAATTGTACCGGAATGAACTTCAATTCTGTTTATAATTACTTCAAGTGACATACATGAAGTAAGGAAGTGACTCGTGAACTTTCTTAACTTACTGAACTCTTTTTGAAGTTTTAAGAAAAAACTCCTCTAGTTCAGAAAGCCTCTTGTCGGTCAGACTTTGTACTGTATGTAGATATCTTTTCCACCGGAAAAATTAATCAACTAAAAGTAGAGATGTCTAGCTATAGAGTGAGCTATCTCCCATAAGAAGCTTCGCATTACTCTATGAGATCTACTTCGTTCTTCTACCGGAAAATTACTCATTTACTGTAAGAACTGCAACAGTTAACACTTTGACTGTAATTTCTTGATTTCTAGACATTGGCTGAATCGAATTGCTTCAAACTTTATATGCGTATGGTATGCTTTCAGCTGAATCTATCAAGCTTTAAACCACTTGATTTGGTTCAGTAGATCCTGAGATATACTTCTTCAAGGTTGACAAACTTGAAGATGATGACTCAGAGAATCACAGAGTAGATGAATGTAAGTATTCGTATTAGATCATGTAAATGTACATTCCCACTGGCATGATAACCATAGCTCAATGGTACTCAGAGTTGTAGGCTATAGAGTAGTCCTTACACACTCAGTGATTGATACAGTAATGCTTCGGGATGAGTGAAGAACCCATCGCGATATTTTTCCTTGTAGCTTTTATAGATATTGAGTGATGACTTGAATTAGAATTCAAATCAATCTCCTAAAATCTTTCGCCTAAAAAATTGATTGAGATATTCTCTCGATCAATCAACCGCCTTTTCACGACTTTCAATCAATTAGGCGTGATTGCATAATAATGCGCCAAGTCATTTATATTTTTACAAGAGATAAACTGGTAAGAAATCATAGGCATAAGTTCCTATGGTCTTCACGTCATGTATAGTCTTCAACGTAGATATCCAAGCCAAATGTGAAGGCTTGTGTTGCATCAACAGCTCCCCCTCAAGCCAAACATTTTGGCTCAAGTCTTCAGCTTCATTCTTCAATCACATCTTACAATCCAATCATGGATTTGAATCTGCATAACTTAGTTCCATCCAAAGCTTTAGTGAGTAAATCTAGCACATTGCATATTAGTGGACACATAAGTCAACTGAATATCTTTGCTTAGCAACTTTTCTCTCACATAGTGGTAATGAACCTCTATGTGTTTTGTCCTAGCATGATATATTGGATTAGCTGCAAGGTGAAGAGAACTTGTGTTGTCACCAAAGATAATTGGTGATCTTGTATATAAGCCTAACTCTGTATACAACAGCTTCAACCAGATAGCTTCTTGAGTGGCATTTGCTAGCCCTCTATACTCTGCTTCAGTAGATGACAATGCTACTGTAGGTTGCTTCTTGGCTGACCAAGAAATTGGTTTATCACCTGCAAAACATATGTATCCTGATGTGCTTCTCCTATCATCCTTGCATCCTGCCCAATCTGCATCTGAATACACTTTAATATCAATGTCTGATGTATAAGGAAAGTATAAACCATGGTTCTGAGTTCCTTTTAAATACTTCAAAATCTTCTTTGCTGCCTCTAGGTGAGGTACCCTTGGTTTGTGCATGAATTGGCTAAGCACACTTACACCATATGCTATGTCAATTCTGGTTAAGGTAGCATAGTTCAAGCTACCTACCATACTTTGGTATCGTGTGATGTCTTGGACTTCTTCTCCTTCATGAGCACTTAGCTTTAGATTGACTTCCATTGGAGTAGTAGATACTTTAGCATCCTGCAAGCCAAACTTCTTGACCATATCCTGTACATACTTATTTTGAGTGATATATATACCTGAGTTGGTGTAGACTAACTCAAGACCTAAGAAATACTTTAATAATCCAAGATCATTGATCTTGAATTCCTTCATCATCTGTCCTTTGATATGTCTAATTCCCTGAACATCATTTCCTGTAATAATGATGTCATCAACATAGACACATAAATATATTACCTCTGTACTACTTCTCTTTATAAACAGAGAAGTGTCTGCTTTACTCATCACAAATCCTTGGTCTTGGAGGTAGGTTGTCAACCTGTAATTCCATGCTCTAGGTGCCTGCTTTAAACCATACAGAGCCTTCTTCAATTTACAAACATGATTTACCTTATTGGGTTCTTCATAACCGGGTGGTTGTGACATGTAGACTTCTTCAGATATCCATCCATTCAAGAATGCATTCTTCACATCCAATTGGTACATGTTCCAATTCTTGGATGCAGCTACACTCACCATAACTCTGATAGTTGGCATCTTGGCCACAGGAGAAAATGTCTCCTCATAATCAATGCCTTGGGTTTGTGCAAAACCCTTGGCTACCAACCTAGCTTTATACCTGTTTATTGTACCATCTGAGTTCTTCTTTAGTTTATATATCCATCTGGATCCTATCACTTTCATAGATTCTTTCTTGGGTACCAAGTCCCAAGTGTCACTCTCTTTGAGAGCCTGCATTTCTTCATCCATTGCTTCCTTCCATTCTGGTTTAGTGATTGCTTCTTCAAATGAACCTGGTTCTTCATTCAACAAATCCTTTGCAAGATATACAGAATGCTTAGTTACAAGAGAAGTGTCATACCCATATCTGATAGGTTTTTTCTTTTCTCTCTGAGATCTCCTCATTGCTTGAGTTGAGGATTCTGGTTTATCCTCTAGTTGCTTTATCTTCATCTTCCCTTTGGATTTCCAAGCCTTGAACTCCTCAAGATCTATTGTATCATCATCATCTGAACTTGAGTCTTCTTTCTGGACTGGTTCCTCCTTGGTAGGCTTTGGGAAGTCTTCTTCTATATCATAAGGTAGACTAACCTTCCTGCACTCATTCTCATACCATGAGTCATTCTCATCAAAGATAACATTTCTGCTTACCTTGAAACCTTTGTTTGAGGGGTTGTAGAATCTGTACCCTTTCTGGTTCATGTCATAACCAATGAAGATACACTTTTCAGCTTTAGGATCTAGCTTTCCTCTTACTTGTGAAGGTATATGCACATATGCAATACAACCAAAGATTTTGCAATGATCTAGAGATGGTCTCTTACCATGCCAAGCCTCATAGGGTGTCATTCCATCAAGTGTCTTTGATGGCAACCTGTTAATAAGATATGTGGCAGTAGATACACTCTCTGCCCAAAGATAGTTTGGCAACTTCTTTTCATTAGGCATAGACCTCGCTGTTTCTACAATGAGTCTATTCCTTCTTTCAGCTACCCCATTTTGTTCAGGTGAGTACCTTGTAGTGATCTCCCTTTTTATGCCTCTTTCCTGCAAGAAATCTTCGAACTCATTGGAAAAATATTCTCCTCCTCCATCTGACCTTAATTTCTTCACGTTTCTTCCTGTTTGGTTTTCAACCAGTGCAAGATACTTCTTGAAACAATTAAACACTTCATCTTTATGTTTCATGTAGTATAAGACAGTCCACCTGCTATAGTCATCAATGAAGGACACATAATACCTTGATCCAGATATGGATGGTTCCTTGCTAGGTCCCCAAACATCTGTATGCACTAATTCCAGATAATCTTTATGCATGAAACCTTTCTTGGTATAAGGCAATTTGTGTGACTTACCAAATTGACAAGCTCCACACTTGTATATCATGTGTTGCTTGGATATATTAGGTATCCCAAGCACACATTGATCCCTGCACATTTGCTTTAAGGTCCTTTCACCAATGTGACCTAACCTTTTGTGCCAAATTTCTAATTCTGATAGCGTCTGATCTTTGTAATTGTACAGAGCAATGTTTTTGGTATCTTCAAGCTCAAAAGTAAATAATCTACCTGATTTTTCTCCCTTTGCTATTCTTCTGAATCCATGTCTTGGATCCTCTACATATGCACCATGTTGAGTGAACCTGACCTGTAGACCTTTTTCCACAATCTGACCTACACTCATCAGATTTTTGGTGATTGTTGGAACATACAATACTCTACTCAATAAATTCTGATTACCATCACATGTTTTGACATTGCCTACTTTAACAACTGAATGTTTAGTGTCATCACCTGTCTGCACTTGATGCTTGCCTTTGGGTTCTTCCAAATCAGAAAGTAGTGCCACATTCCCAGCTACATGGTTAGAACAACCTGAATCAATATAGAATAAGTGATCATCATTGATACCTGACTTAGAAGTCATATTCATGATCAATAAGGAGTCATCTTGCTCCTCTGCATAGTTGTTGTAATCTCTTCTATTTCTAAATCCACCTTGGTAATTTCCATTTTGGTTGTTGTTGTAATTGTTGATGTATTGATTGTTGTATCCATTGTAGCTTTGATGTTGATTGAATCTGCCTCTACCTTGAGAGTATCCTCCTCTAGAGTAGCCTCTTCCTCTCTGATTCTTATAATTTCTGTAGCACTCATCTGTGGTATGGTTAGACAATCCACAAATGTTGCATGGTGATGAGTTGTAGGGTCTCCCCCTACCTTGCTTACTTCCTCTGCCTCTACCTCTTGAAGATCTACCTCTCCCTGCATAGTTTGCTTGGGAGGTAGAGCCTTCTTCATCAACCTTCTTACTTTTACCTTTATCTTTAACCTTTTTATCAGTGTATAAGGCAGAGGAATTGTTACCTTTTGATTGTTCTCCATTCTTTGTAAGCTTTGCTTCATGTGTGAAGAGTTGACCAATCAGGGTTGTTAGATCAGGTGCTTGAATGTCCATGTATAAGTCCATTGCTGTGGTAAAGCTCTCCCATTTGTCATCAGCCTTTAGTCCATTGATTACCTGCCTTACTATTTGCTCTTCCTCAATCTCTTCTCCAACACTTGCAAGTTGGTCTGCAATGTCTTTGACTTTGGTGACAAAATCTGAGACAGATTGTTTTGATTGCTTCCTAAAAGTTGTAAATTCAATCCATAGCTGATTCTTTCTGGCCCTTGTGCTTGATGAAAAATAAGTTGACAAGGTTTCCCAAGTCTCTTGGGAAGTTTTGCAATTCCTTATATGTGGTAGAAGGAAATCAGAAATAGAGTTTAGAAGATATGACCTTGCCAAAGCATCTTTTGCACACCATTGATTTAGTCTCTCTTGCTCTTCCTTGGTGGGTAGACCTCTGGCTTTGAATGAGGGCAATTCCTCATCTCCTGATATGAATCCAAACAAGCTCCTTCCTTGTAGATAGGTCTTCATCCTTAGAGACCAAGCTTGGTAGTTGTTCCTGTCTAATTTGTCAATGAAGGAAGGGAAACCATCACCCATGATTACCTTATTTGCTCTGATACCACTATTGGGAGTGATGGTTGGATGCACTCAGAAGATTGAGTTGGTACTGCTAATCTTGCTTTGCACCAGCCCTCTTTGATCCTTTTCTCTGTTTCTACTCCTTGATGACGCAGCGCAGACTGAGCCTTGTGGAAACTTGATATAAGATTGTGCTCTAGCTTTACTGAAAAAAAATTCACCGAAATTTCACCGGACTGCCACTGGATTGACACCGTAATCATACCGGAATTGTACCGGAATGAACTTCAATTCTGTTTATAATTACTTCAAGTGACATACATGAAGTAAGGAAGTGACTCGTGAACTTTCTTAACTTACTGAACTCTTTCTGAAGTTTTAAGAAAAAACTCCTCTAGTTCAGACAGCCTCTTTTCGGTCAGACTTTGTACTGTATGTAGATATCTTTTCCACCGGAAAAATTAATCAACTAAAAGTAGAGATGTCTAGCTATAGAGTGAGCTATCTCTCATAAGAAGCTTCGCATTACTCTGTGAGATCTACTTCATTCTTCTACCGGAAAATTACTCATTTACTGTAAGAACTGCAACAGTTAACACTTTGACTGTAATTTCTTGATTTCTAGACATTGGCTGAATCGAATTGCTTCAAACTTTATATGCGTATGGTATGCTTTGAGCTGAATCTATCAAGCTTTGAACCACTTGATTTGGTTAAGTAGATCCTGAGATATACTTCTTCAAGGTTGACAAACTTGAAGATGATGACTCAGAGAATCACAGAGTAGATGAATGTAAGTATTTGTATTAGATCATGTAAATGTACATTCCCACTGGCATGATAACCATAGCTCAATGGTACTCAGAGGTGTAGGCTATAGAGTAGTCCTTACACACTCAGTGATTGATACAGTAATGCTTCGGGATGAGTGAAGAACCCATCGCGACATTTTTCCTTGTAGCTTTTATAGATATTGAGTGATGACTTGAATTAGAATTCAAATCAATCTCCTAAAATCTTTCGCCTAAAAAATTGATTGAGATATTCTCTCGATCAATCAACCACCTTTTCACGACTTTCAATCAATTAGGCGTGATTGCATAATAATGCGCCAAGTCATTTATATTTTTACAAGAGATAAACTGGTAAGAAATCATAGGCATAAGTTCCTATGGTCTTCGCGTCATGTATAGTCTTCAACGTAGATATCCAAGCCAAATGTGAAGGCTTGTGTTGCATCAACATTGATGTGCAGGTGGAAACCATTCCAATTTATGGTGACAACATGTCAAGCATTCACTTGACAAACAATCCAATGTTTCATGCACGAAGCAAGCACATAGAAGTGCATTATCATTATGTTCGAGAAAAAGTTTTGAGCAAGGATGTGGATATAAAGTTCATTGGAACTAATGACCAGGTTGCAGACATGCTTACAAAGTCCCTCGATGCTTCTAAGCTCAAGAGGTTCAAGGACGACATCAACTTACAAGATATGGTTGAAGGTGCAAGCTCACATGTGAGCTTGAGGGGGAGTGTTAAAAATAAAGAAGTAAGCTCGTATATATTTTTGCAAAAAGGATTTTCTTCAAGTAGAAGGAAAATACAAAAATGAAAAATAGAAGCATTTACTTCAGCAAGTAGTGGAGGCCAAAAGAGAATCATTCAAAAGAGAATCAAATCCAAAATCTGAATTGTAAGAGGAGTGGCTGTTCAAAGTAGTGGAGAAATGATGGAGAAGAGCTCTCAAACTCATCATGAGAGTTTTTGGTCACTTTGCTATAAAAGAAGCAAGGGAGGACACTCAATGGTAGAGGAAGAAGGCGTGGAAGCCCCCTTGTATCTACTTCATTTGGTTTGAGTCATTTCGTTCAGTTCACTCTCATAGAGTGTGTCCAGCCGCACACCCATTTTTGGGTAGTCTACTTGTGAGAGTCATATCTCTCAACATATGTATCCAAATTTAGTGTTTAAACATTCGTTGGAAAGCTTATCTTAAGAATTCCTTTGTCTAGAACAGTTTTATGAAATTCTTTATGCTCTCTGAGTTATTCAGGTTTTAGTGAAGTCTAGTTTTCAGCTATGACCAGCCGCACACCCATTTTTGGGTAGTCTACTTGTGAGAGTCCTATCTCTCAACATATGTATCCAAATTTAGTGTTTAAACATTCGTTGGAAAGCTTATCTTGAGTACTTCCTCTGTCTAGAATAGTTTTATGAAATTCTTTATGCTCTCTGAGTTATTCAGGTTTTAGTGAAGTCCAGTTTTCAGCCTAACTGAGTGGACAGGTAGTCTGTTTTGAATCAAATAGCTGACAACTCAAATCTACTCCAAATTGAGTGTTTGTTATCTCATTTGAAAGCTCTAGGTGTCTAGTTTGAGTGACCAAAGCTTCAAGTTCATTGGATATTTCAGTTGGTACCACTTTTCATTTGAAGGTTCTGCATTTGGCAAGAGTCTTCATCCTGAGAAGGTCTTCTACACTTTCCGCTGCGATTAGGAGAGGAATTCTCCAACACAAATGAACCTTATAATCTCAACTCTAAAATAGCCCAACGGGTAGCAAGATATACTGTGATACAATGTGCCCTTAACACATACATATACACATATACATGCACATACACACATATACACATAGAGTTACACATATACACACACATACAAATGCATATGCACATACTCATATATACACATATACACTTACACATGCACATGCACATACATACACATACACATGCACATACATACATATACAGACATACATATACACTTACGTACACACATATGAATGAATTATATAATTAAAGTATTAAAACACATGCTTTATATAAACAATAATAACAATCAATAGAACAAAACTCCTTATTACTTAATACCATACACACAATTCAAAACATAACTAAAATGAAAAATATATAGATAATATATATATATATATATATATATATATATATATATATATATATATATATATATATATATATATATATATATATATATATATATATATATATATATATATATGTATATATATATATATATATATATATATATATATATATATATATATATATATATCAATGTAAATACATATCATCCAATGTCATAATCAAGAATCCTAATCATCATCATCATCATCATCCTGATCATCCTCATCCTCATCCTGATCATCCTCATCCTGATCATCCTCATCATCATGATCACCCTGTGACGATTGAGATCATCCCTCTTCTGTGTCCTCTCCACCTCATCCATATCTTCCTCTCCATAATACTCTTGTATTACATATAACAAACATAAATAAGTAAAACAATTAAACCATTCAAAACAATTAAATAATTATATAAAATTTAATAATACTAACAAAGGCATCTGGATGATCTCGCATATACTCGCTCAAGTGCCGATATCCAAAATGTGTAGCATACTCGATCTCATGTTTCGCTGCATTGAAACAAATAAAAAAGATAAGTTTCTAGCATTTTAACTAAAATAAAAAATATACTCATAATAACACGTATACTTACAAATATAGCTACAAAACCATGATGGCCCATTTGGCCTAGGCGCGATGTGTGGCCTAACTCAACTCTCTTCTTTGCAGCAACCTATTCATCATACATATATGCATACATATAAACATATACATACATATAACATAAACACACATATACATATCCACATATATACGTACACACACATGCATGCATATACACTCATTCATACAAAATACATGCATTTATCCCACAATAATGTGTATTTGTGTATATGTGAATATGTGTGTATGTGTAAATGTGTATATGTGAATATGTGTGTATCTGTAAATATGTATATGTGAATTTTTTGTGTATGTAAATAATCCGATTATTAATATCAAATACCATTATTTGTAGATTTTGATCAATCAGATGGAACTCCACCACTGTCTCCTCATCATGCAACGACTATATACTGTAAGTGAATCAAACATTTAATTTTAAATATATTTGATGGATACATAACTTATATAATTTTTTGTTTCTTATTATAATGAGATTATAATCAATCAAAGGGTACTCCACCACCTCGTACCCATGCAATGACTTCACATGTGTCCTCTGATAGGAATTATGATGAATTCTACTATCAAGAGCATATTATATGTTGGTGTAACTCTTTTTATGGCATGTATCAAAGACCACTATTGGAATGTATTGAACATGAGGTAGATTATGGTACTTTTGAGCATGCACTATCACCTGGTCAATGTGATAATGCTTGGGTATGTTTTTTTTATATAAATTAATGTCATTATTTTATTAAAAACCATATACAAAATCAAATTATTATTGATATACAGGAATACTTGCTTGATGATGATGATGATAACTTTTCTCATAATGTTAATATACCTTGTACACGTCATGGACTTGTTGTTCATCAATTACAAGCAGAGGTTTCTAGAAATCCTCTACCTCCTGGTTTAGAGACATGTAGGTTCAAACTTACGTTCAAGCCTCTCTAACTCCCTAAGTTAAGTTTGAGCCTCTCTAATTCCAAGTGTAATTGAGGCTCAAACTTAAATTTGAGTCTCTCTAACTTGAACTTGAATAGAGGCTCAAACTTAAGTTTGATACTTTAATTTCAAGTTGAATAG
>CM035442.1:67229523-67274523 GCA_020310875.1 Ceratopteris richardii | reverse complement strand
AATTTGATTCATTGTGATATAAATCTAATTAGCTTTGACCTTTTGTTTTGTAGAATTCTCTCTTGATTTGATTAAAGATTACAAAGAAGCTTAGCATTGATGTGTTTCTCATCTTCACACACATATATAAATTTTCAAAAGCAAAGAAAATATTTTCTTCATTCTTAGGAGATGAAGGAAGGGTCTTAATTTTGGAAATAAATCGTGTTTTTTTCTCAAAATAGTTGATAAGGAAAGGGGTGATATAGTGTCCTACTCTTTGCAATATCGTATGAATTTTGTTGAAGAGAATCCAATAATTTCGCATTATATACTCTATAATGTGGGCTTGTTCAAACGAGTGAATGGTAGATTTGTTATTGTAGGTCAGATTGCATATAAATGAGCTATTATTAAATTCGATATTTGTCCAACGTATTCATATGGTAGATTTTTTATACAAACAGATTTGAATCAAATTATTGATGTTTCTTTTTTACCATACACTTTTTTAGCGTACTAGACAACTTACAAAGTTGCGGTTGGTTCACACAACTCAAGTTGGGATATCGCCTAGAGGTGATTCCCCCTATGGAAAGCATGGTACATAGTGTAAGAAAAGTGGTCCAAACTAGTTACTCTTAGAAGAGGCACTTGAATATAGGATGGATAACCTCCAAAATCTCAAAGAAAAACACTATTCTAGTTTTTTATTATTATGTGAAGTGTAGTTGTGGTAGAAGTGCTAACATGATTAGAAACTATGAATGTTAATATAGAATGCTAGGGATCTATTTTGTTCTTTAATTATAGGCCATCTTCAAGTTGTGTGACAGAGTTCTCTTAGTTGTCTTGCTAGATGAAGAATGCACACACTAAATCTCCTTACAAACAATTTACTATAGAAGAAATTAATTCATCTATGCCCTACAAACCAATTTGCTTATTAATAATGGAAGTATGAATAATAGAGGTCGAGAGCATGGAGCTCTACACAGAGAAATTTGTGCATCTGCTAATAAAACCCATTCTAGAGTTTCCATGTGCAGCTCCCCACATCACTTATCATCTTTGCCTACAAGTTCTTTGGATGCAGTAGTAGCTTTGGTGCAACTGGGAGCAACCCTCCCAGACATGATTCTCTGTGAAAATGGGCAACACTTTCAGTTCTTTGTTTTATGTTCCACTATAGTGTAGAGTATCATCTTCATTGTTGAAGGACGTTTTCACAAATGTCTGATCTATCATGTCAAGTAGGCAAGCAATCCATACACATAAGAGAAAAGGGAAGAGTCTTTCCTCTATTGAATTCAAACATAGAGCCATACAATAGATTGGGAAACTTCACAAAGACTCTTGACTCCAACCTTCTTTTTGAGACTTCTAGCTCACGCTACAAGGTAGCCATTGATAGTAGATGACTCACATGGCAGAGTTCTGATATCCAAAGAATGGGTGATCATTTAGCTCTCCATCCTTATCATCTTTGGTGGGCCAAGCTTTACAATAGTTCTTTATACTCTAAGAGAAATACAACTTGGTATCCCATATTCCAAATATCTAACCACGTTCTTTATTTAACCTTTCTTCTCCGAGGAATACTCAAATACATTATTTTTGGTCAAGTAATGGTGCTTATAGGAACCTCATAAGATGAATTACTATGTGATTGAAAATGAAAGACATATGATATGCACTTAGATGTGAAAAAAACTAATATTGATCTAATTGAACAAGAAAGAAGACGTATGAGAAGGGTGGGAAGGGACGGAATGAAACCGTGTTATATGTGGATGGAAAAAGTGATATAGTGCATAAAAGAACTTTTATTGGAAATATCTGAGTGAGAGGAGGAAGGGATTAAGATGAAGATAGTGGGAACAAAGACAAACTCAAAAAGAAATGCTATAAAAAAGTACGTATGCTCTCATACCGTGTCGAAATGAAAAAGGACTACTCCTACTCTACTCACATGCACACATCTAACAAGTTAAGGAAGAAGGAACCAAAGGTAACAAAACATGGTGAATGAATTAAAATGGAAATTACTTACATAAAATGCTCTATGAACCTAAAGACTCCATGAGGAGAGTGAGGGAACTCTTGCTTAAGTGAATGTTCTAGAAGCTAGTAGTGGTCTCTGTGTTTGTATGCCTATTAAAGATTATAAATAGTTTGTCCTGGAGGCATTTGTTCTCACATCAGTAGTCATCATGTTGAGTGTGATAACTTGCATAAACAAGGTCATCGAGTTTAGTTTCTGTATACAAAAGCCATCAGGTTCACTCCTTAAGAGTTTAGAGAGCAATTCATTTAAGTTAATAGTGGTTTTGTGAGTGTGCCTATGAGGCCTTTTATGGTTTAATGTTCGATAGGAAGGTAGACTCGTCTCCCTTCAGCTTATAAAATTTCAATCTTCTTCTAGAATACCCAAGTAGTACCATTTACTCATGGATTTTCTTGGATTTGGATTTGATTTCAACGTACCTTATAAATATCGCTTATATTTTGGCTATCTTCTCTCGAAAGGTATGGATCCTATAAGAAAACTGCGTGGATGCTTTGCCTTATATATTGTGGAGTAAGATATGCAAAAACATTATAACAATATAAAGTTGAATTAGGGCAAATGTGGAGGCAATCCAAACATGCAATGGCTAGGCAAGTACATAGGGTTGAAGATGAGAAGACTCAATTCGAGGTAGCAAACTTGTAATTGATTCATGATAAACAATGCGCAGGAAAAGAGATGTTGGATTTTGTGGTCGTGATGTGACGTGCTGCGATGGACGTGCTGCGAGGGACGAGTGAAGAGAGCTGCTGCGACGGACAACGGACGACCACAAAAGTGGCGACGGACGATGTAGCTCCTTCTGCTGCGACGGTCCTCATCTCTTGTTGTGGATTAGCTAAAGATCAAAGGGCGGGCGACGAGTGAAGTGAGCTGCTGCGACGGTGGCTGCTGCGACGGTGGGAAGGCGAATTTGCATCGGTCGGCGTTCCCCATCCATCGCGATCGACAGGGCTCCCTATCAGTCGCGATCGACAGGGAACTGGATAGGGCTGGTTCTTTGTCCATCGCGTTCCCAGTCAGTCGCGATCGACTGGGAACTAGCTCCTCGCCTTGGGGATGCTGCACCTGCGCCGGCGATCGACAGGGAACTAGCGGGGTCGCTTTTTCTTCGACTAGGCCTGGGGCCGGTGCAATCAAGTTTGCTTTTTATCCTTCGCGCTCGTCTGTTTGTGAGGTTCTAAGCGGACTAACTGGTGGCGCTTCGTGTGGGAACCTGACCACTTGCGTTTGGTTCTTGCTAGAGTTGCTCTTTCACGTGGTCAGAGCGCCTTGATTTGACAAGGCTAAAAAAGAGACGCTTTTAATTTTCTTTAAAAAAGTGGTTCAAAGTCCTATCCTTCGGGATTGATTGCGAGCCTTTGCCTTCTCCGTCAACCATTGCGTAGCTTTTCGTTTTTTTAAAAGGATGACTTCAGAATTTAACTCTTAAATTTGACTTCAGAAAAAAGAGTGTTAGCCCATCGAAAAAGAGAGAAAAAAGAAAAAAAAAGAGGAAGAAAAAAAAAAAAGGAAGAGAAAAAAAAAAAAGGGAAAAGAAAAGAGAAGAAAAAGAAAAAGAAGAAAAAAGTAAAAGAAAAAGAGAAGAGGGCTTCTTTTTTGTGGCTTTATTTTCCTTTGTGTTTAGGGGAGGCTTTCATTAACCTTTTGCTTGCTCGTGGTCTTCAATTCCTTCAAGTTAATCTTCGGTTTGGCCTCTCCTTGTCTTCTCGCTTGTGGGTTGAAGTCCCTCTTTGCAAAGTAAGTTCACGGAGCAAGGTGGGTGTTGGCTCCTTTTGGCCATGGATGTGGCTTCATCCTCTCTCGTCAAAAGTAATCGGGCCCCTCCCCCTAGGGAGGCCGATATCCTGGCCGCTCTGCTGGAGGGGGGGTCGTGTGCCGCCCCTGGGACATCCGAAAGTGTTGAATCCCCCATTGTTTCCCTCAGTAGACCCGCAGTTCTGTCGGCTCAGGAGGAGCTCAAGAAAGTTTGCCTCGTCGGCCAAGTGTTTGGCCCTAGGCCCCCGCTCGAAACTGTGCGACAATGGCTTCGAAAAGAGTGGTTCCCTCGAGGACTAATTGTTAGCAAATGTCAGTTCTTACCAGCGAACCACATGCTGCTAGTCTTTGAAAATGAAGAGATGGCGTTCCAAGCCCTTAGCGTTGGCACCTGGCAGTTAGGTCGGGCGACCCTGTGCCTATTCAGATGGTCCCCGGATTTTACTCCCGACAAATCGAAGTCGCTTCGGTACCCTCTTTGGGTTGAGCTCCCTAACCTTCCTTACTTCTTGTACAACTTTGTGTGGGACATTGTCTCTCCTATCGGCAAGCCGCTCGCTTCACGCGAAGACGTTGGTGGTCTCATCTATGAAGGTGCAAGACACTCGTTCAATGCTAGGTGGCACCCCCAAATCTGTGTCGAGGCCGACCTCAGTTCGCCGCTTCCTTCAATGATCAAAGTGGACATGGGCGAAGGAGATTTTTGGGAACAGGATGTCACATACAAAAACCTTCCCAACGCGTGCTTTCAATGTGGCCAGCAAGGTCACAGGATCAAAGATTGCCCTCTCAGGCAAAAAAAGAAGCGAAGACAACATGGATAGTGAAAGTTCCATCATTGGATCGACGATCCCGAAAACAGTGCCGAGCACGGGGCCCAAGTCTCCCCAGCAAGGGGCATCCTGCAAAGGAAAACAGCCTATGGAGTTACCCTGGAAAAGCCCCCACAAGAACCGACTTCTAAGTCGGGATCAGATCCCAGCGAAAAAGAAAGACGAAGTCAAGAGAAGAAAGGACAAAGCTCCCTCCCGCAAAGAGGGATCAATGCAAAAATGATTGTCATCTCGCTGAATGCTCGAGGGCTAACCGACCCCTCAAGAGCGACCATCATCGGTCAATGGCTTCGCGACATTAGCTTAAACCCAGACTTTATATGTATTCAAGAGATTAAAATTGACGGAGAAGACCTCCAGAAGCGGCTCAGACAGATCTCCTCGGCCCATGTGTGGATCCCAACGAAGCACCAGCGGGGGTCTGGAGGAACGGTTATCGGTGTTAAACAACTCTGGTCTGAAAAGCTTGAGAACTCCATTGAAGATGTAAGCCACCGTTGGATTGCTGTCTCTTTTGGTGCTCCTCTCTGTGTTACTTTGGTTTCTTTGTACGCCCCTAACGGGGATGTGGAGAGACTGAACACTTGGGCTTCCTTAGACTCGCTTCCCCACAACGTGCTTATTTGTGGAGACTTCAACATGGTGGAAGACCCTATGGACAGATGGATGGGCAAGGGCAGGGTCATCGACAGTCGGGAGAAAGACACGTGGGACATGACCAAACTCCACTTGGATTTGATTGAGTTCAAAGACTCGAGTGGCTTTTCTTGGTCAAATCTCCAAGCGGGCGAGGACCTGAGGAAAGCTAGACTCGATAGATGCTACATCTCTCAGAGTTTTACTCAACAGTGGGGCCACCCCACCATCACGCAACGCACTGACCTCAGTATCTCTGATCACTACCCGATCGTTATCACTTTTCAACCTTCCATCAAAACCCGCAAGGCTCCGTGGTTCCATGCCAACGCTTCCACCTTCTCTCTCCCTTCTGTCCACCAAGAAATTGCCGATGTGTGGAAAGTGGCGTTCGCCTCTGGCTTGGCCCCTGCCAAGTGCTGGAGAAGTGCGGTCGACAAGTCTCGTAAGATCATGATCAGAACTAAGAAGATGCTCGAGACTGTGCGGCGGGCTCGTAGGGAAGCCCTTTACCACAGACTCTGGCGGCTCGAGGAGGAAGTGAACAAAGGAAAACAACAAGCCCAGAAAGGCCTCAGAAAAATCAGAGCAGTGTTGAGATACGAGGAAGAAATACAAAGGAAAAACTTGCAGATCTTCTTCAAGGAGTGGTGGGCTGGCAAAGCCGACAAACCCACCAAAGAGATGTGTCGTATCCTTAAAAGGAAACACAACAGAGAGTCGATCCCCCTACTGCTAGACCCACATGGCAATGTATGCAATTCGGAAGAAGATAATTTTGGCATCATCGAGGGGCACTTCACGAGACTCTTGGGAACCTCGAACCCCCTTTCCCACCATAGAAGGGATTGTATGGCTGCCATTTCTAGGGTTTCCCCCCGGAGGATACCACCCAACCTCCACTCCCTGCTTCATGCCCCTATCTCGGAATCAGAAATCATTGAGATCATTGATGCCCTCCCTCTCGGTAAAAGCCCGGGACCCGACGGACTCACTAACGAGTTCTTTAAATCCTTCAAGCTGGTGGTTGCCACCCCTCTTCGGATGGTTTGGCAAGAAGCGCTAAAGTTTGGTGCTCTTCCTTCTTGTCTAAATAATGGAATTATCAAGTTGATATACAAGAAGGAGGAAAAGAATAGAATCGAGAACTGGCGGCCTATTACGATGCTCCAAACAGGATACAAGATCATCGCCAAAGTCATTGCCAACAGACTCTCGTGCCACCTGAGATCTTGGCTTAGCGAGGATCAAAAAGGTTTCATCAAAGGCAGGTCTATCCTGGAAACCATTATGGATATTTGGGAAGGTATTCAATTTGCAAATGAGTCTAATCAAGATGTGGTTTTCCTCAAGATCGACTTTGACAAAGCCTACGACAGGCTAGAATGGGACTATATTCTGCAGTCGCTCAAAGATCTCGGACTTAGTCAGAAATTCACCAAGATGGTCGCGACCCTTCTCGGAAACGCAACGACCCAAATCAACGTTAACGGCAAACTTTCGAAGGCGATCCATCTTAGAAGATCGATTAGACAAGGGTGCCCTCTGGCCCCCTTCTTTTTGCCATCGCCACTGAGGGGCTGAGCAGGCTTGTGGCTCATCATGTGGAGGCTGGCAATATCAAAGGCCTCCGGCTGCCTCACGACCACAATCAAATCATCATGAGACTTTTTGCTGATGATATGAACGCGTTCGTCCACAATGATAATACCAGCCTGGAGACTTTCTGGAGGTGTCTAGCTATCTTTTGTGATGCCTCTGGATCCAAAATCAACCACTCCAAGACCGCCTTTAGGGCTATCGTGGGACAACATCCTGGCCTTCTCACTGATCATGGCTGTCAAATCATTCCGCAGGGCCAAATCCTTCGACTTCTTGGAATCCCCTTGGGGTTTGGCGTCTCTATGGAGCAGCGATGGAACTGGGTGCTGGCTAAACTCGAAAACAAACTTAACTATTGGAGAGGTATGCAAATCAATCTCGCTGGGCGTGCGATGGTTATCAACACGTTCCTCCTCTCTTCTACCATCTATTTCCTTTCTTGTTGGAGACCGAGTGAGCAAGGCTTGTCCAAACTGAATAGTATTTGTAGAAACTTTCTTTGGACGGGCGATCATAACAGAAGGGGGGTGCCTAAAATCAAATGGGCCATCTGCACTAGCCCTAGAGATAGCGGGGGGCTTGGTATCCTGGACATTGGGTGTATGGCTAACAAACTGGCAGCTAAATGGATGATTAAGGCTTGGTGCAATAGGGAGGCCTCGTGGGCCAAGCTGATCTTCAGAAACAAGAATGAGTTGGCCCTCACGGGGTTCCCGAACTGGAAGAATCTTGACATCATGACCCTGCTTTTCTCCCCGATCCCCGTCTTCCCGAAAGGCTCCAATCTCGTGTGCTCCCTTTGGAAGGGCTGGAATAAAGTCAAAAGCTTCACAAGAATTAGTGAGGACTGGAAGTGGGCGGCCGGAATCAGACAAAACGACTCTATCTGGTTTCCGATACATGGCATCCGGAGTGTGGAGTCGTGGAACATTCAAAATGCCAAGAGGCTATGGAACAAAGGATTCAAAAAATGGAAACATCTCTGGAAACATGAAACCAACAACTGGATCAGCTTCGAGGACATTGACCCTCGCATAAACATCTCCTACGAAGAATGGAACACCTTGCAAAGCAGATGCCTCGCTTGGGATCGTCACAAGACTCGCCTTCTCATGGGACACGACACACCGAACTCGCTTGGTCTCAAATGGCACAATGGAAATAGCCTACTCAAAATCCCGAACACCAAAGAAACGGCTGACCTCCAGGTCAGCCTCAACAAGAAGTGGTGCCTGTCTTGGACGCGACTTCGGTGGGACATGAAATTCATGGGTATCTGGCACCCCCTTATTGAGATTAAGAAGTCTGTCCTCTTATGGCAAATTCTTCATCGAGGAATTTGGACCAACCATAAGGCTAGCAAACTTTGTGGGATCCCCCGTTGGTGCAAACGCTGCCACCGCGCTATCGAAGATGTCCCACACATCTTCCTTACTTGCCCCAACTCCTACAGAATCTGGCAGACGGTTGGAATGAAAATCAGACTTCAAAAACAGCTTAGTTGGAAACAAGTCCTTTTGGGAGAAGCGATCGGCTGCTCTGCGACACTCTGGAACGCCATCAGAGGGGAAGTCCTGTGGAAAATTTGGCGGGAGAGGTGTGCTCTCAACTTCGGCGATCCCCCCAGGGAGTGGTCGATTGAGAAATCACTTTTCCTCCTGGGCAAAAGGATCGTTAACAGTAAGAAGTCCCCCCCCCTTCAGGCACCATCAAGTCCTCCTTTTGATCAACAACAAGCTCAAACCCAAGTGGGCCCCGCATGAGGGCGATGAGAGGGTGATTAACCTTCTCTGTAATGCAACCTAGGTTTCATCCAAGCTTCCCCTGCTTTGTGGGATTTGGGGGGTCCCGTGGGCACTAGTCCCCTTCTATTGTACCTTTGTTTCTTAATTTAATTCAAGTCCGGGAGAGTAGGCTATTGCCGAACTTCCTTTATAAAAAAAAAAAAAAAAAGAGATGTTGGATTGGATCAATCAATATCAAGAATTGAAGTTGGAGTCAAACACATGACGGATGGATTGCCTACCCTTGCAATGGCAAAGAGAAACTTCGAGCAGCAAACCAGAAGTGTGTGAGAGGAGAGAAAGTAAGGGTAGAGCACAACCATTCATTAGAAAATCGAGATTCAGAATTGAAAATGTAGAAGGAAAATAACATTTTCGTCATAGAGAAATGTGAAGGGAGTAAGGCAAACAATAAAGTGCCTGAGTTGAGGTAGTAGTTGTCCGACTTAAATACTGGCCATTCTCATTTCCACAATGATATCGGGGATGAAATCTTGCAAGTCAAAGAAATAGGAGTTTGGAGCTACAAGATTATAGACGAAGAGAAAACGTGGACCTCAAAGCACTACTAGACCAAAGTGATGTGGTAAAAGAACCTCCTCTAGGAAATATAGAGTAAATGTACATTCGAGAGGGAGAGACTCTTGCATCCAATGGATAAATCTGAGTGATCAAGACCACAATAGCTAATTTTGTAGGGTCAAGTCTAGGATGTGTGTTAGTGTTAGGGTTGTCACATATCAATTATCTACATGAATATTTGACTAATGCCCAATTTATTTATCGAAAACAACTTTTCTCTAACATTTAGGAATTGAGGATTCGTTTCAAAGAGGAAAAAAACACCAAATAAAGGTTTTTCCTATCCAATTTCAGGGATCTCTCTATAGTGTGGTTTTGTGTAGAAAGGATATGAAAACAATGTATGAATGTTAAGAAAGGCTTTATATGATTTGAAGCAAGCACCATGTGCTTTCTATGAAAAGATACATGCCTACTTCATTGCATATGGTTTTGAGAACGGTCCAAGTGAGCGCACCTCATATGTTAAGCGTGTTGATGATGTACTTATCATCATTGTTTTATATGTTGATGACTTGCATCTTACGTGAGAAGCATATTGCTAAATTTAAAGCTCATTTGCATTAATCCATTGAGATGTCACATTTGGGGAAATTGCATCATTATTTGGGCATTCAGTTTATGAAGGTTGATGGGGGAATAATAATCTTTTGAAAACTCTCTTTTTATCCATGTGTCAAGTAGAAACATTGGATTAAGATTTCTTAAAAATAGTCAAGTTCAAAATCTCAACATGCTCCGTATTGAAGACACTCTTTATCAAATCTTTCAATCGCTAAGCTTGGAAGCCCAAAAAAGCATATTCAATTAAAAGAGGGATAAATGTGTAGAAGATAACAAGAAATCCAAGGGCGTACGCATGTCTCAACAAGGAGTAATGGTCGCTTTAAACTCTCAACTAAAGCTATTCAAAACACCAACAAAGACAACTAAAACTGTAAGGGATGCATCACGTAAAGATAAGCAGTAGTTGAATTCTATGCAAAATGATTGCTCCTTGAAAGTCAGAATTATGCTCATGAATTGGTTACATCATGTCTTTTCCACTCACATTTGAATCAGGTACTTAGCGCTAATACCAATTCAAATGTTGTGAATACACGAAACATCCCATGTTGCTGCTTAAAGTCATAGTCTTTTTAAGCTTATAAACCCTCAAGGAATCCATCCTAAAACTACAATGTTTATACATCATGTTACATTTCTCCAAAAATTTTAAATCCAACTTCATATAGTGCATAATCTATAGTTTCCTTTCATAATTATACCTTTTACATTAAAGAATTAAAACCAAAACATAAACATCATATAGATGACTTCTTTCGACGTCATAGGGCAACCGTTCATGACACACCTCACCTGTCAATACCAATCCTCTAGTTTTGAAACATGAAGTTGGGAGAACGAGAAGGAAGTATCCACGTCATTTGAGTACAACCAAATCTTCTACGTTATCATTTCTAGACTTATCGTATGCTCGTTTTATTTCGTAATATTGTACTTCATATCCTAGAGACGCTAGTAAGGAGCATCTTCTCTATACTTGTGATCCAAAGTTGTGGTATTGTTTCCTATTGTGTTAGAAAAATTGCATTCACACGAAGGATCTGAAGTTTTGAGATGAACGTGTATCAAGACATCTTGAAGTTATGCCTAATAATCTGTGTTATGGGATCTATGTCCATTAAATGAAATTTTATTTTAAAATCAACTTTGATCTCTGCTTCTTTGACATGATGTATATTTCCAGCCATTATTTGAATTCAAGATTTTGTTTCTCGTATTATTTTCATTGCCCGTAGTAATGGTGATTGCAATTATCAATGCATTGTTAATGCCAATATTGACTAAAATAAACGGATATTAAAATTGGAAATCAAGCTTAAATTTTTGTTGAGTAAACTATGAATATATGACACCAATAAATGGACAAACAACCTTGAGGGGTTGGAAGAAAACAAACCTTAGTCTCAAAATCTTGTGAAATCTATAAAATTGGGTTTAATAAATTATCTTTGGTAGCTAAGAATCAATCCAGAAGGATATAAACACCCATTTCTATTCTTTAACCATCAGCCTTACAAATCTTATCAAAGAAATAGATAAAATAAGCATGCAATATCTTAAGGTTTGCGAATGGGAACTATACCTATAAGGTAAAAAACAAGTACAATTAATACAAAATTATTTTACTTGCTGCATGTACACCACTTTCCTCACACACATGCATATACATAAATACATACACAAATTCTTACATACATACATACACACATACACACACATATAGACACACACACACACACACACACACACACACACATATATATATATATATATATATATATATATATATATATATATATATATATATATATATATATATATATATATATATATATATATATATTGTTGGGTGTGTGTAAAAGTGCGAGAGGCACACGAGAAGCACACACAAGGAGCACAAATGCAGCAAGATATATGAAGAACACAGATGGTTGGGATAGCTCTCTCTATTGACAATGAAGTAAGCTAAAGTAAGATCTCAATAATATCCCTAAGTACAAAGTGCCACCACATATGAATGAGTCATGTATGTAGTAACATGGGGAGAAAACCTCGAGCCAAAACTAGAGTAAAAAATGCCCATGTACAGGGAAAAGGTTCACATCAAAGCTACTAGAGGAATGCATAAGTGTAAAAAACCCCCGAGGACCAGATGATGTGAACACATAGAGGGAGTGACACATCAGCCCCCAGAAGGTAATAAGCCTAAATCTTTGTGAAAAGCTTCAAACTTGTCCCCTAGAAGAGCTTGGTTGAATATGTCTGCCACATTGTCATGTGTAGACACATATACCAAATCAATATCTCATCCATGAAGGCGCTCTCTCACATATTGATAATGCACCTCCATGTTGGGAAAGATGGATGGATGCTCCAAGAGATTGAGTAGGTACAGCCAAAACCTGCTTTGTTCCAGCCCTCTTTTGCTTCAGACTTGATAAGTGGACCTCCTTAGCTTTCCAATGACACCATAAAATGGCCTATGTACTTTGGAAGTGATGTGTGCAATGATTGAATCAGACACATAACTTTGAAACTCACAATCTCAAGAAAACCTTCTATTTATGTCTTGACACCTACTCGATCTTTTGCTCAGTATGACCACCACAGTAGGAATTGGAAAACTTCCTTTTAGGGGTATTTAATTAGCTTATCAAGCTAGCTATTCCAAGTGGAATAATGTAAAAAGATAAACTATGCTAAGAGAAATCAATTTGGCAAGTAAAGCTATACTCCCGATTTTTTTGGACTGTAGCAGACTTTGACTAGTGATCACCTCGACGCGTATTTCTCTGAAATGGCTGGATAGAATCTCTTAAAATTTTAACAGCATGTAGATAACTTCAAGTTGGATCCAAAAAGCTTTGCTTCACTGAATTTGATGGAGAAATGACTGAGATATGCACTTCACAAGTTGACACACTTTTGAGTAGTATGACAGAGAACTCAGAAATGAACAATGTGAATGTATGTATTAATGAACACTTGTATACAAATCCATTGGCATGAAAATCATTGCCTAATGGTGTAGATGGGTGTGGGCTAGAGTGTAGGCCTCACACACACTCAAAATTAGTAATGAGAAGCTCGGGAGTGATGAGTTCTACTACAACTTTTCCATGACCATTTTTATAAGGAATGAGTAAAAATTTGAATTCAAATTCAAACTTTTCGCTCCCTATGATCAAGCTCCTATATCCTAGGAGATATTCCTTCAATAAAATAGCTAACGTTTTCTACGAATCCTTTTGGTAGGTGATTACAAAAGATTCCAAGTCAATTTGACTTTTACAAGGAGATAAAGTGGTAATTAACCACTAACACTAGTTCCTATGCTTCTTCACATATGTAGGGTCTTCAAGATATCTTTCAAGCCAAATGTGTAGGCTTGTGATTTACACCAACAGCTCCCCCTCAAGCCAAAAATTTCGGCTTGGTCTTCATTTTTAATCTTCATGTATATCTTGCAATCCAATCATTGCTTTGAATCTACAAAGTTTGGTTCCATCCAAAGCTTTAGTCAACAAATCTGCACACTGCATGTTGGTTGACACATAGGTTAGTTGAATGTATTTGCTTATCAAATTCTCTCTCACATAATGGTAATGGACCTCTATATGTTTGGTCCTAGCATGATAGATAGGATTAGCTGCAAGGTGAAGAGAACTTGTATTATCTCCAAAGATAATTGGTGACCTAGTATATAAACCCAATTCTGTATACAAAAGCTTAATCCATATGGCTTCTTGTGTGGCATTAGCCACCCCTCTATACTCTGCTTCTGTAGAAGACAATGCAATAGTTGGTTGCTTCTTTGCAGACCAAGATATTGGCTTATCACCTGCAAAAGAAATATATCTAGAAGTGCTCCTCCTATCATCCTTGCATCCTTCCCAATCTACATCTAAATAAATTTTGATATCAATATCTGAAGTGTAAGGAAAATACAAACCGTGGTTCTGCGTACCCTTGAGATACTTCAAGGTTCTCTTAGCAGCCTCTAAGTGAGGTATCCTTGGCTTGTGCATAAATTGACTTAGCACACTAACTCCATATGCAATATCTATCCTTGTTAAGGTAGCATAGTTCAAGCTACCCACCATACTTTGGTAACTTGTAATGTCTTTGACTTCATCACCTTCATGGGCACTTAGTTCTAGGTTTACCTCCATTGGAGTGCTCGCTACTTTGGCATCCTGCAAGTGAAACTTCTTCAACATATCCTGTATGTATTTTTTTTGGGTAATGTATATTCCTGAGTTAGTATAAACTAACTCAAGCCCAAGAAAATACTTCAATAGACCAAGATCATTGATTTTGAACTCCTTCATCATCTGGCTCTTGATTTGTTTGATTCCATTGACATCATTACCTGTAATTATGATGTCATCAACATAAACACAAAGGTATATTACCTCTGAATTACTTCTCTTAATGAATAGAGAAGTTTCTGCCTTGCTCATAACAAAACCTTGGTCTTGGAGGTATGTAGTTAACCTGTAATTCCATGCCCTAGGTGCCTACTTCAATCCATATAAAGACTTTTTTTAATTTGCAAACATATGTTACCTTCTTAGGGTCCTCATAGCTAGGAGGTTGTGACATATATACCTCCTCTAAAATCCATCCATTCAAGAAAGCATTCTTGACATCCAATTGGTACATGTTCCAATTTTTTGATGCAGCCACACTTACCAACACTCTGATAGTTGGCATCTTGGCCAAAGGAGAGAATGTCTCTTCATAGTCAATGCCTTGGTTTTGTGCAAAACCCTTGGCTACCAATCTGGCTTTGTACCTATTAATTGTGCCATCAGAATTTATTTTAAGCTTATAGATCCATCTGGATCCTATTACCTTCATGGAGTCCTTCTTTGGTACTAACTCCATGTATCACTCTCCTTGAGTGCTTCAATCTCCTCATCCATAGCTTCTTTCCATTCTGTCTTGGTTATGGCTTCTTCATATGAACTTGGTTCTTCAATTGACAAATCTTTGACAAGATAAACAGAATGTTTACTAACAAGAGATGTATCATACCCATATCTGATAGGCTTTTTGCTTTCTCTTTGTGATCTTCTGATTGATTGAGTTGAAGATTCAGGTATGCATTCAAGCTTCTTCATCTTCATTTTGCCCTTGGACTTCCATGCCTTGAACTCTTCAAGGTTGATAGTATCTTCATCATCTGAACTTGAGTCTTCAATCTGAGTAGGTTCCTCCTTTGCAAGACTTCGAAACTCCTCTTCCAAATCATAGGGTACTTTAACCTTCCTGCATTCATTCTCATACCAAGAATCATTTTCATCAAAGACAACATATCTACTCACCATGAATCCCTTACTGGAAGGGTTATAAAACCTGTATCCTTTTTTATTTAGATCATATCTAGTAAAGATGCACTTTTCAGCCTTTGGATCTAGCTTTCCTCTTATCTGAGAAGGAATGTGTACATATGCTACACATCCAAATATCCTGCAATGGTAGTGAGGGTCTCTTACCATGCCATGCTTCATAAGGTGTCATCCCATCAAGGGACTTAGATAGTAACTTGTTTATGAGGTAAGTGGCAGTAGAAACACTCTCTGCCCATAGATAGTTAGGTAACTTTTTTTCATTCAACATAGACCTACCTGTCTCAACAATCAGCCTATTTCCTCTCTCAACTACCCCATTCTGTTCAGGAGAATACCTTGTGGTGATTTCTCCTTTGATCCCTCTCTCCTGCAAGAAGTTTTCAAACTCATTGGAGAAGTACTCATCTCCTCCATCTGACCTTAGCCTCTTCAAATTTTTTCCTGTCTAATTTTCAACAAGTGCAAGATATTTTTTAAAGCAATTAAATACCTCATCTTTGTGCTTCATGAAGTACAATACAGCCCATTTGCTATAATCATCAATAAAAGATACATAATACCTTGATCCTGAGACTGAGGGGTCTCTGCTTAGTCCCCATACATCTATATGGACAAGCTTTAGGTAGTCTTCATGCATGTAACCTTTCCTTGAGTAGGGTAATCTCTGAGACTTCCCAAATTGACAAGCACCACACTTATAAATCATATGTTTCTTGGATACATTAGGTATTCCAAGCACACATTGATCCTTGCATATTTGCTTCAAAGTTCTTTCTCCAATATGCCCTAATCTTTTGTGCCAAATCTCAAGCTCTCAAAGTGTTTGATCCTTATACCTGTATAGTGCAATATTCTTTGTGTCTTCTAACTCAAAAGTGAAAAGTCTACTTGATTTTTCTCCTTTAGCAATCCTCTTGAACCCATGTCTTGGATCCTCCACAAATGCTCCATATTGGTTGAATCTAACCTGCAAACCTTTCTCCACAATCTGTCCAACACTCATCAGATTTTTGGTAATGGTTGGTACATAGAGTACCCTGCTCAACAAATTCTGATTTCCATCACAAGTCTTAATATTTCCAACTTTAACTACTGAGTGCTTGGTGTCATCACCTGTTTGGACTTGATGCTTACCTTTTGGTTCCTCAAGATGAGAGAGTAGTGCTACATTGCCAGCCACATGATTTGAGCATCCTGAGTCAATGTAGAATAGGTGTTCATCATTTGTACCTGATTTTGAAGTCATGTTCATGATCAAAAGAGAGTCATCCTACTCCTCTGTGTAGTTGTTGTAGTCCTTCCTGGATTTGAATCCTCCTTGGTAGTTGCCATTGTAATTATTGTTGTAATTATTGTTGTAGTTGTTGTTATAGCCTTGGTGATGGTTGAATCTACCTCTTGACTGTGTGTATCCACCCCTTTGGTATCCTCTTCCTCTCTGATTCTTGTAATTCTTGAAACACTCATCTGTAGTATGATTTGATAAACCACAAATGTTGCATGGAGAGGAGTTATAGGATCTCCCCCTACCTTGCTTACCTCCTCTGCCCCTTCCTCTTGATGATCTACCTCTCCCTGCATAGTTGGCTTGGGAGGTAGAGCCTTCATCTTCCATCTTCTTGCTTTTGCCTTTATCTTTAGACTTCTTATCAGTGTATAGGGCAGAAGAGTTATTACATTTGGATGTATCTCCATTCTTGTTGAGCTTTGCTTCGTGAGTAAACAATTGTCCCATGAGAGTTGTAAGATCTCGAATTTGCATGTCCATGTAAAGATCCATGGTAGTGGTGAAACTTTCCCATTTGTCATCAGCCTTGATCCCATTGATCACTTGCCTTACAATGTGCTCTTCTTCAATCTCTTGTCCTATGCTTGCTAACTGATTTGCTACATCTTTAATCTTGGTCACAAACTCTGAAAGAGCTTGCTAAGTTTGCTTCCTTAATGTTGTGAATTCAATCCACAACTAATTTTTCCTAGCCCTTGTGTTGGAGTAAAAATAAGATGACAAGGTTTCCCAAGTCTCTTGGGATGTCTTACAATTTCTAATATGTGGCAAAAGAAAATCAGAGATGGAGTTGAGTAAATAAGACCTTGCCAATGCATCCTTAGCACACCATGTGTTGAGCTTTTCATGTTCTTCCTTTGTTGGCAATCCTCTTATTTTGAATGAGGGCAATTCCTCATCTCTTGAGATGTATCCATAGAGAATCCTTCCTTGTAAGTAGGTCTTCATCCTTAGAGACCAAGCTTGATAGTTTTTCCTATCTAATTTATCAATAAATGAAGGAAAACCATCTCCCATTTTACCTTAGTAAGCTCTGATACCATTGTTGGGAAAGATGGATGGATGCTCCCAGAGATTGAGTAGTTACTCCCAAAACCTGCTTTGTACCACCCTCTTTTGCTTCAGACTTGATAAGTGGACCTCCTTAGATTTCCAATGACACCATAAAATGGCCTATGTACTTTGGAAGTGATGTGTGCAATGATTGAATCAAAACAGATAACTTTGAAACTCACAATCTCAAGAAAACCTTCTATTTATGTCTTGACACCTGTTGGATCTTTTGCTCAGTATGACCACCACAGTAGGAATTGGAAAAATTCCTTTTAGTGATATATAATAAGCTTATAAAGCTAGCTATTCCAAGTGGAATGATGTAAAAAGATAAACTATGCTAAGAGAAAGCAATTTAGCAAGTAAAGCTATACTCCCGATTTTTTAGGACTGTAGCAGACTTTGACTACTGATCACCTCGATGCGCATTTCTCTGAAATGGCTAAATAGAATCTCTTAAAATTTTAGCAGCATGTAGATAACTTCACGCTAGATCCAAAAAGCTTTGAATCACTGAATTTGATTGAGAAATGATTGAGATATGCACTTCACAAGTTGACAGACTTTTGAGTAGTATGGTAGAGAACTCAGAAATGAACAATGTGAATGTATGTATTAATGAACACTTGTATACAAATCCATTAGCATGAAATCATTGCCTAATGGTGTAGATAGGTGTGGCCTAGAGTATAGGCCTCACACACACTCAAAATCAGTAATGAGAAGCTCGGGAGTGATGAGTTCTACCCGCGACTTTTGCATAAGGAATGAGTAAAAAATTGAATTCAAATTCAAACTTTTTGCTCCCTATGATCAAGATCCTATATCCTATGAGATATTCCTTCAATCAAATAGCTAACTTTTTCCACGAATCCTTTTGGTAGGTGATTACAAAAGATTCCAAGTCAAATTGACTTTTACAAGGAGATAAAGTGGTAATTAACCACTAACACTAGTTCCTATGCTTCTTCACATATCTAGGGTCTTCAAGATATCTTCCAAGCCAAATGTGTAGGCTTGTGATTTACACCAACAACAAATATGTTTGGTCCGTGCATGAAACACTAGGTTTCGTGCAACAACCAATGCACTCTGACGATTAGTGGGAATATGCATAGCAACATCAATCTACATGCAAAGATCCATCAATAGCTGTCTCATCCATATAAAGTTCACTATAGCTATGAAAAACTTCCCTCTACTCAACTTCACAACTCGATGTCACCATTGTAGGTTGCTTCTTACTCAACCAAGATAAGCACGAATCTCCAACAAAAAAGAAATTAACACTAGTGGACACACGAGTATCATAACAACCAATCCAATCATTATCTCAAAAAGCATGCAAGCATGGATGAATATCTCTTCCATAGAAGAGACCTAGACTCAAAGTGCCTTTGAGATATCTAAACACACATTTCAATGCTTGACAATGCTTAGTGTCGATGGCTATGCATAAATCGTCTCAACTAGGAAACTGCATACTGTATATCTGACCTTGTGTTGCATACATATATAAGACATCCCACAACTTGATCATAAAGAGAAGTGTCAAATGCATCACTAGAATCCTCAACTGAGAACCTCAATCATGTCTCGAGTGGTGTGGAAATTTCTGGCAATCCTCAAAGTCAAAATGCCGAAGTAGTTTTTCAACATACTTTGCTTGATGCATGAAGATTCCTCCATCAATGGATACAAACTGGATGCCAAGATAGTAGCTCAAAAGACCAAGATATGTTACACAAAAAGTATGTTGTAAATCATCCACAACAATATCAAGTTTTGCATCACAGGACCTAGTCAAGAGTATATCAACGACATAAAGAGCAAGCACTATAAGATCAGCCCATCTTTGCGCACATATAATGTGCTTTCATCTGGACTACATGTGAAGCCAAGAGCAATCAAGTGCTTATGGATTTTGGCATACCATGCATGTGGACCTTGCTTTGCAGCCATACAAGGATTTATGCAACCGACAAACCATATCCTCTTTCCCTTTCATGGAAAATCTAGATGGTTGTTTCACATAAACCTCTTCTTGCAAATCATCATTCAAGAAAGTTGTCTTTATGTCCAACTGATGTACTTTCCAACCTCAATGGACAGCCAATGCAACCATGGTAGGAATGGTAGTCATGCGTGAAGTGTTGATATATTTAGATAGTGATGTGTGTTAACACTCTAGCACTGTCGGGGCACTTTTTTCCCTCTTTAGGAGGTTCTTTTCCCTCAGCTTGTATATACGCCTAGGAACCTAATGGGTTACTTATCTTTGTACATTCTAGTGCTAATACATTCAGTATTGTGTGTTGTGCACCAAGCTTCTTCTTCTTCCTTATGCTCTTTGCATGTTTTCGTAGACCTCAAACTCCAACAATTGGTATCAGCGCAGATGGCTGCTTCAACTAGGGCATCGTAGAAACCCTTGTGGTCATAGTTTCAAAATCACACAAAATTTGGTGAGCATACTCAAGGTGATTAGGAGATCAAAACTGATTTGGCCTATCTTGCTCAAATCATGATCTAAGCTCATTTCAGCCTCCGAATGAACTATCAGAGTGCTTGTGCAGGCTATTTCATCTTTTTGTTCGAAAGATATCTACAGGTTTCGGTTTGCTAGTATAAGCGCCTCAAAGTCTATTATAATGAGTGGCCATGGCTGAAAGTAGGGATGTATTTTGTATGTTGCCTATTGAGGATAAGTTGGATGGTATGAATTACCCATTGTGGGCTCATATTATGCATCATGTATTGGTTGCCAAAGGATTGTGGAAAATTGTGGAGGGTGTTGGAAAATGTCGTACAACACCGGAAAATACAAGTACTGAGGCTAATGGAGAAGGCATTCAAGATGATGATATTCTTCATGTTCCTATTTGTGTTGTACTTTCTACTGCACCTACTGTAAAGAAAATTTGTTGGGATGGCAGAGATGCTCAAGCACATGCATTGATAGCCTTTTTTGTCAAATGTGTTGGTGAATTTTACCCAAGCCTACATGCTTGATATGATTTGATTTATGTTCATTTGTAGTCATATGTGTAGACATATGAACACCTCTTCTAAAAGACTATATTATCTCTTGTAATTGTGAAAGAAAGAATGGATTATGTCATCCATAATGTAAAAAGGAAATTCGTGGCTCTAACTACCTAAAACCACGAATCCATCAGCTCATAGAATATCTCCTAATTCTTAGCATCACTTTTAGGTGAAGTTATTTTAATTCAAATTAAAAACTACCTCTAAAAGTAGCTATAAAAAGAGCAAGAAGGAAGTCCCCATAAGAGAGGTTGATTCATGCCCACCTCATGTTCATCTGTAGAGATTGAAGATATTACTCCATAGCTCTCATTCTACTCCCATTATGCAAGTATTCATTGCCAATGTGGTTGTAATGGTATGTGAATCTATACATTCATCATTTACTTCATCTCTATTTTATTCTCTGCTACACTCACTCAGAAGAGTAACTTTAGAAGCTCATGTCTCGTGCTATACATAACCTTTTTCAGAGTTTTAAAGTGCATTGAATTTGTCGCTAATAAGTCTATGCTCACAAAATTTCATGGTCATGATGTTTAATATTTGCGAGAAATCTATGTTTTTCTGTTCACTAGTCGAATCTCTGTAGATCCCCGAAAATGGGGACAATGTTCCAAGACATCAAGCGAGACTTGGAATGCACTTGTTCTTTCTTCTCCTCCAACAATCTAGCAAGGAAGAACCAATTGTGGATGGAGTTCAAAACAATGAAGAAAAGCCCCAAGCAAAGTGTGATTGATTATGACACAAAGATGAAAGAGATTTCAGATCAGCTTGGAAGCATTCGAGAGGTAATTGAAGAGGAACAAATTATTAGACAAATCAAATATGGGATCAAAGTAGATGAGAAGTGGGAGTCCTTCACAATAGGGATGGATTTGTACATGGATATGCATGTACCCGACCTCAACACACTCATGGGCCAACTCTTCACTCATAAAGCAAAGATTAGCAAAGATGGTGATTCCTCAAGAGGTAATCAAACTTCTGCGTTATGTTTTGATAAAGCTAAGTTCAACAAGTCAAAGAATAGAAGAATGAAGATGAAGGTTATTGAATCATACTGCTGAAGGATGTTTTAGGAACATGAGGAACTCAAGAGGAAGAGGATTCAATAGAGGTGGCTATGGATCAAATAGAGGTAGATACAATGGAGGTGACAACAACAACTACAACAATAATTACAACAATAACAACTATCAAAGTGGCCATAGAGGAAGAAGAGATTACAGTAACTATGGAGAGGACCAAAGTCAAGAAGATTCATTATTGTTTATGAATCTATCTGTGAAGAAGTGTAAGGATGATGATCACATCTTTTACATTGACTCGGGATGCTCAAATCATGTAATAGGAAATGTGGCTTTACTTTTTGATTTGGAAGATCCTCACAACAAACATGAAGTTGAAATAGGAGATGATACAAAGCACTCGGTGGAGTAGATAGGTAATGTGAAGACATCATATGGGAATATGAACCTCTTAAGCAAATTCTTGTATGTCCATACAATTACCAAACATTTAATAAGTGTTGAGCAGATTGTTGAAGAAGGATTGCAGGTTAGATTCAACCAATTTGGAGCATATGTTGAAGACCCAAGGCAAGGCTTCAGAAGTACTGCCAAAGGATAAAAGACACGAAGACTTTTCACTTTTGAAGTGGAAGATACAAAGAACATATCTTTATTTAGCTATGGATCTCAAACTCTCACAAAGTTGGAGATATGGCACAAAAGGCTTGCTCACATTGGTGAGAGGACACTCAAAAAATTTTGTAGGGACCAAAGTGTACTTGGTTTGCTTAATATCACAAGGCAACACATGATTTATAAGTCTGAAGCTTGTCATTTCGACAAGGCTCATAGACAACATTTCAATACGAAGGGATATGTGTATCAAAGTCTTTTGGATTTAGTGCACACAGATGTGTGGGGTCTTAGAAAGGAGTTTTCTATATCAAGCTCAGGATATTATGTGTCTTTCATAGATGATTGTAGCAGGTGGACCATTCTGTTTTTCATGAAGCACAAGGATGAAGTTTTTAATTGCTTTAAGAAGTATGTTGCTCTTGTGGAAAACCAAATAGGTAGGACTTTCAAAAGACTCAGATCACATGGTGGAGGAGAATACTTCTCTTTAGAATTTGATGCCTAAATACATGAAAGAGGCATTAAAAGGGAAATCACTATAAGGTATACACTCAAAGTCAACGGAGTGGCAAAGAGGAGAAATAGAGCTATTGTTGAAGCCGCAAGGTCTATGCTCAATGAAAAGGGATTGCCATACTACCTATGGGCAGAGGCTACGTCAATAGCCACATATTTCATAAATAGACTTCCATCTAATTCACTAGTTGGAACCGCTCCATATGAATTCTGGAATGGAAGAAGACCTAGTCTAGAGCATTGTAAAATCTTTGGATGCTTAGCCTATGCTCAAATTCCTTCTCAAGTAAGAGGAAAATTGGATTCCAAGGTAGAGAAGTGCATATTTATTGGTTATGACCAAAACCAAAAACTTTATATACGTTGTACAATCCAACCAAAAAGGATTTTCTATGAGTAGAGATGTAATTTTTTATGAGAACAAATCATGGTTTGATGATGACAAGAAAGTGAAGCTACCTTATGACTTGGATGTAGATTTTCCATCACTTCAACCAAAGGAGCCAAAGCAAATTGAAGAACGTGATTTGGAGATTGACCTAGAAGACTTGGAAAGACTAAAGCTATGGAAGAACAAAGGTAAAGCAAAGATGCAAGATGTTACATATGGACCCAAGAGCTTTGATCAACCACTTAGAAGGTCTTCAAGGGAGAAGAAGAAACCAGAGAGGTATGGTTATGATACTTCTTTGGTCACCTAGGGCTCAATCTACATTGCAAAGGATTCAACCAATAAAGAACCTACCACATTTGAAGAAGTACAAAGTTAGAAAGCTTGGAGAGATGCAATGGATGAAGAAATGGAAGCCTTCAAGGAGAATGACACTTGGGAGCTTGTACCTAACAAGCTACTAATGAAGGTAATTGGATCTCGATGGATATACCAAATCAAGAGGAATCCTGATGGAAGTATAAATAGACATAACACAAGGTTAGTGGTTAAGGGGTTTTCTCAAACCCATGGTATTGATTATGAGGAGACTTTCTCTCCATTAGGGTTCTCATTAGTCTTGTTGCATCTAGAAATTGGAAGCTCTATCAACTTAATGTAAAGAATGCTTTCTTGAATGGATGGTTTTCTGAGGAAGTGTATATGGCACAACCACCTAGATATGAGGATGCATATCATCGTAACTATGTATGCAAATTAAAGAAAGCTTTGTATGGATTGAAGCAAGATCCAAGGGCTTGGAATTTAAGATTGGTGACTTATTTGCAGGACCAAGGATTCAAAGCTAGCAAGGCAGATACCTCTTTGTTCATAAAGAGGGATGAATCCGAAGTGATCTATCTATGTGTGTATGTTTATGATATTATTATTATAGGGAATGATCTTGAAGGTATCAAAGAGGTAAAGAATCAAATGAACGAGGAGTTCAAAATAAGTGATCTTTGACCACACAATTATTTTCTTGGATTGGAGTTAATCTACAGAGGTTCAGGTATACAAATCACACAAAGGAACTATGTGCATGACATGCTCATCAACTTGAAGATGGAAAACTGCAAGTGTGCACGTACCCATATGGAGCAAAATCATAAGCTTAGTGCTTATGAAGGTGAGCCAATTGAAGACATCACAATCTATCAAAGCATCGTTGGAAGTTTGAACTATGCAACACTCACAAAGGTGGATATATACTATAGTGTTAGCATATTGAGTCAGTTTATGCATAAGACGAGAAGACCACATATGGAATCGGCCAAGAGAGTCCTCAAGTACCTAAACGGGACCATGAATGAAGGTTTCTTTTATCCATTTACTTCAGATATTGAAATAAAGGCCTACTCAGATGCATATTGGGCTTGGCTCTAGAGATGACAAAATAAGCACATCCGAGTATGTATCATTTACAGTTTCAAAAATCATTTCATAGTCATCGAAGAAGAAATCAACAGTAGAATTATCTTCTATTGAAGCCAAATATAGAGGTTTGGCTAATGGAACTCAAGAAATCAATTGGGTAAAATCTTTGTATATAGATGTTGGACTTCATTCTTCAACACCTCACATTTTTTGTGACAACACAAGCTCACTACATCTTGCAGCTAATCTGGTATACCATGCTAGAACTGAACATATTGAAGTCCACCACCATTATGTAAGGGAGAAGCTAATGAGTAGGGATATTCAATTATCCTATGTCTCTATAGATATGCAATGTGCAGACATGTTGACTAAAGCTCTTGATGGTACAAAATTGAGTAGATTCAAGTTGATGATTGGCTTGCACAAATCAAGGTCAATTGAAGACTTATTTGGAGGCCAAGCATGTTAGACTTGAGGGGGGGCTGTTGGTGCATTTTACCCAAGCCTACATTCTTGATATGATTTGATTCATGATCATTTGTACACATGTGAACACCTTTTGTCAGAGAGTACATTTTAGCTCTTGTAATTGTGAAAGAAAGAATGTCTTAAGTCATTAATGATGTAAAAAGGAAATCTGTGGCTCTAACTACCTAAAACCTCAAATCCATCAGCTAAGCAAATATTTCCTAATTCTTAACATCACCTTTAGGTGAAATTATTTGAATTCAAATTTAAAAACTACCTCCAAAAGTAGCTATAAAAAGAGCAAGAAGGAAGTCTCCATAAGAGAGCTTGATTCGTAGGCACTTCAAGTTGATTTGTAGAGATTGAAAAGCTTACTCCATAACTCTATGATTCTACTCCTATTGTGGAACTTTTCTAATTCCTACCAGGTTCATAGCACTTTTCCTTTTTTCTAGCAATGTATGTAAAAAATTGGCAAAATTTGGGAGATGGTCATTTTGTAGCTAGTCTGTCGTGACTCAAATTTTTGAGATACTTGTTCCAAAACATTTGGATGATTTTTTTGTGGATTTAGAAAGTTTAAAGGATCTACAAACCAACTTTGAAGTCTCAGTTGGATGGTGTGAAGCTGGTTGTAGGGGCACCAACTCATCTTTGGACTGTATCCACCATCTCTCTTTATAGTGGTATTAGAGCATAGTCAATCAACATGGGAGATGGATTTCCATCAACAATTGAAAAATTTGATAGAAAAAAGTACTCAGCATGGTCTCTAAGGATGGAGGCTTATCTTGAAGGGAGGAATATATTTGGATAAACATCTAGAGATGAAGCTATGCCAACCATGAGGAACAAAGGGCAACCATCACATGAAGAAGAGAAAAGACTTTCAAATTGGTGTTCAAAGGATGCACTTGCAAGGTCATATATTCTAAACTCAATCTCTGATTTTCTTTTAACTAATGTCAAGGGATGCAAGAAATCAAAAGAGACTTGAAATGCACTTGATTTTTTCTTCTCCTCCAACACTTGAGAAAGGAAGAACCAATTGTGGATGGAGTTCACAACAATGAAGAAAAGCCCCAAGCAAAGTGTGACTGATTATGTCACAAAGATGAAGGAGATTTCAGATAAACTTGGAAGCATTGGAGAGGTAATTGAAGAGGACAAAATCATTAGACAAATTATAAATGGAATCAAAGTAGATAACAAGTGGGAGTCCTTCACAACAACCATGGATTTATACATGGATATGCATGTACCTTACCTCAACACACTCATGTGCCAACTCTTCACTCATGAAGCAAAGATTAGTAAAGGTGATGAGTCCTCAAGAGGTAATTAAAATCCTGCCTTATATTCTGATAAAGCTAAGGTTAAGGACAAGTCAAAGAATAAGAAGAATGAAGATGAAGGTAGCTCTTTCCAAGCAAACTTTGCAGGTAGAGGAAGACCTAGAGGAAGAGGTAGAAAAGGAAAGCAAGGCAGGGGGAGATTCCAATCATCTCAACCTTGCAATATATCTGGCTTATCTAATCATATTACTAAATAATGTTTCGAGAACCGGAGGAACTCAAGAGGAAGAGGATTTGTAGCACCCCTCTTTTCCCCTCCTTTCTCTCTAACTTCCTCTCTCTCTCTCTCTCCCATCCCCTCTTTCTTTCCTTCTTTCTTTCTTTCCTTCTCTCTCTCTCTCTCTCTCTCTCTCTCTCTCTCTCTCTCTCTCTCTCTCTCTCTCTCTCTCTCTCTCTTTCTCTCTCTCTCTCTCTCTCTCTCCCTCTCTCTCTACCTCACTCTTTTTCCCCGATCTTTTTCTCTCTCTCTCTTTCTCTCTCTCTCTCTCTCTCTCTCTCTCTCTCTCTCTCTCTCTCTCTCTCTCTCTCTCTCTCTCTCTCTCTCTCTCTCTCTCTCTCTCTCTCTCTCTCTCTCTCTCTCTCTCTCTCCCTCTCTCTCTCTCTCTCTCTCTCTCTCTCCCTCTCTCTTTACCTCACTCTCTTTCCCCGATTTCTCTCTCTCTCTCTCTTTCTCTCTCTCTCTCTCTCTCTCTCTCTCTCTCTCTCTCTCTCTCTCTCTCTCTCTCTCTCTCTCTCTCTCTCTCTCTCTCTCTCTCTCTCTCTCTCTCTCTCTCTCTCTCTCTCTCTCTCTCTCTCTCTCTCTCTCTCTCTCTCTCTCTCTCTCTCTCTCTCTCTCTCTCCTCTCTCTCTCTCCTCTCTCTCTCTCTCTCTCTCTCTCTCTCTCTCTCTCTCTCTCTCTCTCCTCTCTCTCTCTCTCTCTCTCTCTCTCTCTCTCTCTCTCTCTCTCTCTCTCTCTCTCTCTCTCTCTCTCTCTCTCTCTCTCTCTCTCTCTCTCTCTCTCTCTCTCTCTCTCTCTCTCTCTCTCTCTCTCTCTCTCTCTCTCTCTCTCTCTCTCTCTCTCTCTCTCTCTCTCTCTCTCTCTCTCTCTCGTCTCTCTCTCTCTCTCTCTCTCTCTCTCTCTCTCTCTCTCTCTCTCTCTCTCTCTCTCTCTCTCTCTCTCTCTCTCTCTCTCTCTCTCTCTCTCTCTCTCTCTCTCTCTCTCTCCTCTCTCTCTCTCTCTCTCTCTCTCTCTCTCTCTCTCTCTCTCTCTCTCTCTCTCTCTCTCTCTCTCTCTCTCTCTCTCTCTCTCTCTCTCTCTCTCTCTCTCTCTCTCTCTCTCTCTCTCTCTCTCTCTCTCTCTCTCTCTCTCTCTCTCTCTCTCTCTCTCTCTCTCTCTCTCTCTCTCTCTCTCTCTCTCTCTCTCTCTCTCTCTCTCTCTCTCTCTCTCTCTCTCTCTCTCTCTCTCTCTCTCTCTCTCTCTCTCTCTCTCTCTCTCTCTCTCTCTCTCTCTCTCCTCCCCCGCCCCCCGCCTCCGCTGCCCTCCCCTCCGCCACCTGTAGCTCCCCCGCCCCCGCCTCCGCTACCCTCCCCTGCGCCACCCGCAGCTCCCCCGCCCCCGCCTCCACCTCCGCTGCCCTCCCCTTCGCCACCCGCAGCCCCCCCGCCCCCGCCTCCGCTGCCCCCCCTCCACCCAGTTCCCCCCCGCGCTCCCCCGCCTTCCCCCACCTTCCCCCCTCCTTCTCTCTCTTCCTCCGCACCCTTCCGCTCTCCGCCCTCCGCACCCTCTTCCCCTGCCCCGCACCCTTCCGCCCTCCGCCCACCTCCCCCGCCCCCTCACCCCCCACCCCTCTGCCATAACCCCCTGCCCCCGCTGCCCTCTAACCCCCGCCCCCCGCTACATTCCTCCCCCGCGCCCCGCAGAAATCTCCCGCCCCTGCCACCCGCCCAATTCCCCCCCGCCACCCGCCCAACATCCCCCGCTCGCCCAGTTTCCCCCGCCCGCTGCGCTCCACATCCCCCGCCCCCGCTCGCTCATCTGCATTCCCCCCCCCCCCTTCACTCTTTACACGTATGCGCCCCCCTCACGTTTTACACATATGCTCACACCCCACACATACACATGCGGCCCACACCCACATGCACACACACATACCCTCATCCACCCACACCACACATGCACAACCACACATATACACACACACATCCATGCACACACACATCCTCACATGTACTCACACACACAAACACATGCGCACACCCATACACACGTGCATACACACACAATTACACACTCACACACACATACATTTACACACACACTCACATGCATAATTACACATGCATACACACACAATTACACACATGCACACACACCTACCCTCATTCACACATGCGCACCCACACACACAAACACATGCACACAGTCACTCACAATCACAATCACATAGGAACAATGCAAAATTCCGGAGGCAATTCTTCAGTCCTGGCCGTCTCAGGAGATGACAGATATGGAGTCATAAAGAGGACATTAAAATTCATCAAATACAAGCTTGATGAGTCTGAGGATGCAAATGAGTACTTCGAGCCAGCTTGGAGATGACCTTTCAAATTAAAGTATTTCTTGGGGCTCTAGGAATTGTAAAGTTACATGTAAAATCTACCCTCCCTTTCTCACACTCAAGAGGAGTTTCTAAATCACCGGCAATGCACAATAAGGGTCTCAATTTGACTACAAAAGAGGTATGGGATAAAAGTGTGCAGGATAAAATTGGAAGCAGGGAATAGTTTCTTGCCACCAACCATTCACGGCGACTACCTACTTTTGTGGATCAAATTCAAGTCAAGGGAATATTTGACCTACCCCCCAATTTGGGCATTCCACCGGCGCGTGATCAATGGACATGAAGTTTCGGCAAGGCTCTTGGCCTATTGGGGCCTATAAAACAAGGGAATTGTGCTAATTGGGACACATTTTTTGTCACTGAGAGTACACTGTACACACACTTTTGGGTACATTTTTTTTAGAGTTACATTGACGCGGGTATTCGTGCAGAAGTCTTTTCTTGCTCTTGGTGGTTTCAAGTCTACTGTGGGAGTCACTCGGTGGAGTGGATACAGAGTGTGGGCTTCCCAGTGGAGGGCTATGAGCACCATAGAGTAAGAGAGTGCCTTGGATTCTTCTATCGGGGTAGTGATATCGAGCTGTGTCTTTCTGCACAAAGTGCCAGTGTTTGTTTGCATAGAGTGCCAGGAAGCACTGAGCATTAGTTTTGAGTATTCCTTGACGGATTTTATTTGTAATCATTGGAGTCGAATTAAGAAGTGTATGGTTCTCCTTGGTCACCTGTGGTATATACATTTCCTGAAGTATTTACATCTCTGTGCAAACATTGTTATTTACCTGCTCACAGAAATGTTAAGGGGTATACTTCCCTAAAAGAGAACCCCCCTTGAGTAGGCGACATACTGGAAGAGTTTGTCTCTGCTTTTGGTAGAAGTAGACACCCCAGTACCTCCTCTACAGTTTGGCACGCCCGGTGGGACCTTTGCATTTCTCACAAACATTCCGACCAAGTGATTCTTCGGAAAGAGCTTTAGATCAGCTAGAGAATTTGAAGCTAAGGCCAGGTGAATCTTTTCATGAACTTCACACTAGAACAAAAGCACTTGTTGCACGTCTGCCACATGCACGAGGTGACTTTTTGGTTAAAAAATGGATTGAGAAAGCTCTGCCCAGGTCATCTCAGCAGAAGCTTCGTGAATCTCTTAGATTGGATGCGACCCTCAATGATTTTGTTGCAGCGGCATCACGCATTGAAGAAGCAAGGCAACATTTCGAAGGGGATGCACAACCAAAGTACGCTGCAGACATGGATCCTATTGAGCAACTGAGGAGGGAATTGGAAGCATTAAAGATGCAACAAAATCAACAAGAAGAGAAGGTCTTGCCACCACTACGTCGCCCTGATGATGAAGTAGCTCAACTTCGCCGAGAGTTAGAAGATTTGAAGACCACTCAGGATATAAGGAGACAAATTTGGTGTACAATCTGTAACAACAATGGACATTCCAATGCTAATTGCCCTATTAAGGTAAGCTGTCAATTTTGTGGGAAAGATGGTCATGAAGCCAGAGATTGCTACTACCTCAAGGGTACACAGCAGAGAGGTAACCCTCAAAATTTGGATTCATATTATGCTAGTACATCAAATACTTCAAATAGAGAGGAGAATCGGCCTGCGAGGCCTAGATATAATAGACCTTTGATGTGCTATCGTTGTGGTGAGTACGGCCACATGCAAAATAGGTGTTCCCTCCCAGAAGATGCACCTCCTTGTCAGCATTGTCGAGAGGCCAAGGATCATTATACCAAAGATTGCCCAAGAGGTCGTCCTGCTCCAATTCACATGATTGCAGTCTCCCCACCAATAGAAGGTATGACTACTCAATCCTATGCTGTTTCATCCTCTGCTATGCCCGTGATGACCAGAGCTAGGCAAGCAGCAGCAAACCTTAGGGGGGAACAACAAGGAATTCAGGATAAAGAGGAAGAAAAGAAGTCTGGATGGAAGGACCAAGTGGAAATTGAAGGAGCTTATGAAGAAATGACTACTTCTCTAAGGGGCCAACCAACACGTCTACAAGAAAATACTCAGGAGGTAAACATTGAACAGATCTTGAAAGGTATTCATCACAAGATTAGTCTCTACGAACTTATAAGGATGGATTCACAAATAAGAAGTGATTTATTAAAGATTATACACTCTGCTCACTTGGTCCAATCACCTAGTATAGATGGTTTCATGGTTGATTTTCCCCCTGCACCCTTAGCAGACTACCAAAGCTCAAGATTATCTGTTTGTATAAAGGATGAAGCTCTCACAGGTGTGATCATAGATGGAGGCTCTGGCATCAATTTAATGCCAGATTTTACAATGAAGAAGCTGAAATTGAGCCCCACCAAGTTGGCACCATTCACGGTTACATTAGCAGATCAACATCGGGTTGCGCCACTTGGCATTATTGAAAAGGTATTGATGGTAGTACAGGGCTGCCACTTTGTTTTAGATTTTGTTGTTATTGCACTTCCACAGGAGACTTCTTACCCTTTACTCCTGGGGAGACCTTGGCTGAGACAAGCAAAAGCTTTGCAAGATTGGGGGAAAAACAAACTATGGATTTCAACAAGCACCAATAGCCAACTGCAATTACATTTGGAAGAGGGATTTGACTCAGGAAAAACCACTGGATATACTGTGGATACTCAGGTAATGCCCACTCTACCCCAAGAAGATGATACATTGTTCAATTGGATGATGGGAAGTGCAGAGTGTTTCACGGTGGAGATCAACGAAATTGAGGAAGAAGTTGCAGATAAGGTAATTACAGGAAATAGCAATGAAGACCACAAGGTGTTGAAGAATGAATAATTGAAGGAAACTACAAGCTTTGAAGATGCAACCAATATAAAAGTATTAGAGAGGGAAGATTATGAACCAAAGAGCAGAGAAGATCTTCCTTTTGCAGATATACCTCAAGGATGGATGGAAGAACATGTTGCAGAATATAACTTAAAATCCACTCCTGCATATAGTGGAGATGATTTCTCAAGCAAGAGTAGTCCTGAAACATTGGTTCAAGAAGTAAATTTAGGGGATGGAGAAAACCCTCAAGTAGTTCATTTGGCATCCTGGTTGTGGCATTATCCTCCCTTGCTACAGAAGGTAACTTCTTTGCTCTTTACCTATAAAAGTGTCTTTGCATGGTCCTACAAAGATCTAACAGGGATACCAGAAGAGCTTGGGTTACATCGGATACCCTTAGTTGAGGGAGCCGCGCCTGTAAGGAGTAGGCCATATCGACTCAATCCGAAGTATGCAGAGGCGGTAAAAGCAGAGATTATAAAATTTGAAGAAGCAGGTATAATTGTGCCAGTAGAACATTCCAGGTGGCTTTCTTCTATGGTTACTGTGCCGAAGAAAAATAGTGGAAAAATAAGGGTATGTGTTGATTTCCGTGCTTTGAATAAAGTGACTATTCAAGATGGATTTCCTCAGCCCTTCACAGAGCAAGTACTTGAAGAAGTAGCTGGTCACACTTTGTATAGTTTCTTGGATGGTTTTAGTGGCTACAATCAGATAGTGATCCATCGTGATGATAGGGACAAAACAGCCTTTGTCACTCCCTGGGGCACTTATGTCTATACTCGAATGGCTTTTGGTTTGAAGAATGCACCGGCTTCATTTAATAGAACGATGTATCTGATATTGGGCAAATGGTTAACAACCTTTCTACGCATTTTCATGGATGACTTTTCAGTATTTTGAGGTACAGATAAGAGGGCAGCAGTTCAAGATTTCCATGAACATTTGGAAAATCTAAAAGAAATTTTTGAGCAATGTCTCAAAACAGGTTTGAAATTGAATCCTGATAAATGTCACTTTTTGGTTACTAAGGGCACTCTTCTTGGTCACATAGTATCTGCTGAAGGCATAACTGTTGACCCTGCAAAGGTTACAGCTATTCTTTCCATGCCAATTCCACAAAGCCCAAAGGAAGTGCAAAGTTTCTTGGGCCATGCAGGTTATCACAGAAGATTCATTCGGATGTATTCACAAATTGCTAAGCCTTTGTCAAGGCTTACCAGTAAAAAGATTCCTTTCTCATGGAGTGCGGAAGCTGACAAAGCATTTTGTGAACTGAAGTTGAGGCTATGTACTGCTCCACTTTTAAGTGTTCCTAATTGGTCATTGGAATTTCATGTGCATACAGATGCTAGTCTTCATGCTGTTGGTGCAGTTCTAGCTCAACCATCATCTCACAAAGTGGATAGACCTATCTCTTATGCAAGCAGACTACTCAACCAAGCTGAAAGAAATTACAGTACAACGGAAAGAGAAGGTTTGGCTATCGTATTTGCTCTTCAGAAGTTCCGACATTATCTCCTTGGTGTACATTTCATTGTTATTTCTGATCATCAGCCCTTGAAGTATTTGATAAACAAGCCTAGAGTAGCCGGAAGGATTTGGAGATGGTTACTCCTATTCCAAGAATTTAATTTTGATATTCATATTAAGCCAAGAAAAGAGCACTACATGGCAGATCAAGTGTCCAGGACCGCAACGAGCGAAAAGGCAACAGGTATTAATGATGAACTGGTGGATAGCAACCTTTTTCTAGTAGCAATTCGGACAGGTTGGTATGATGAAATTCTCCATGTTCTTACTACTGGAAAGATCCCAGAACACTTGACACCTGTAGAAAAGAGAAGACTACTCCTGAAAACCAAAGCCTATTCTCTTATAAATGGAAATTTATATAAATACTGTGAGGATGATATATTGAGAAGGTGTGTCAATCCATAGGAGGTAAATCTTCTGCTAGAAGCTGCACACAATGAAGGACATCTAAAGGGGGAAGAATTGGCTCATAGAATCATCCACAAAGGTTTATGGTGGCCGCATATTTTCAAGGATGCAATCAAGTTTTCTAAAGAATGCCACATCTGCTAGAGGTGTGCTCCCGCACCAACTAGATTGAATTTCCAACCATTGGTCATATCTACGGGATGGCTCCCATTTGAACGATGGGGTCTTGATTTCATAGGACCAATTAGTCCAACTGGGCAACCAGGAGGTAAAAAGTATATTTTGATGGCCACCTGTTATGCCACTAAATGGATAGAGGCTAAAGCTACTGTGGACTGCACAGCTTTAACAGTAGCCAAATTCTTGTATAAACGTATTTTCTCAAGATTTGGTTGCCCACTGGAAATTACTAGTGATAGGGGCACACATTTTGTAAATCAATTGCTCCAGCTTATATTTGACAGGTACAAAATCTTCCATAAAAAATCTTGTGCCTACTACCCCAGGGCAAATGGCCAAGCAGAGAGTTCCAATAAGATTTTGATTGGACTCCTTCGCAAATTATCTTTCGATCATCAAAGCACCTGGCCGCTAGCATTGATTGGTGCAATCTGGGCTTTCAGAACCACGAAAAGGGGAACCACAGGCGAGACTCCCTTCCGTTTAGTATATGGAAAAGAGGCATTGACACCATTCGAGTTCATTATCAGAAAGGAAATAGAAATCAAAACCATTGGAATTGAACCCCCCATTCACAGATTGGTGGCATTAGAAGAATACAGAGAAGGAGCAATGCAAAAACTTCAGGTAACACAAGAAGAGCGCAAAAGACTGCATGATAGGTATCTGTGGTCCAATGAAGTACAGGAAGGGTCCATGGTTTTAGTGCATCAAATTCCACCAATTCAAACTAAATTGGCACCCAAATGGGCAGGACCATATAAGGTTATCAAGGTGTTACCACATGGTGCAGTACATCTAGAAGATTTGCAGGGTAAAAGGATTCCCTTGGTCAACATCTCCAGGGTGAAAAGGTACCTAAACTAAGTCAGCTTGGAAGAATTTCAATCATTGTACGTACCACATGTCATTCAAGTATTTGCCATTGTTTTTATTCAATAAGAAGATGAGAAGGAAATTGCACCGAGGCAGTGCAAAATCTTGGTGTGGGGGTCTGTAGCACCCCTCTTTTCCCCTTCTTTCTCTCTAACTTCCTCTCTCTCTCTCCCATCCCCTCTTTCTTTCCTTCTTTCTTTCTTTCCTTCTCTCTCTCTCTCTCTCTCTCTCTCTCTCTCTCTCTCTCTTTCTCTTTCTCTCTCTCTCTCTCTCTCTCTCTCTCTCTCTCTCTCTCTCTCTCTCTCTCTCTCTCTCTCTCTCTCTCTCTCTCTCTCTCTCTCTCTCTCTCTCTCTCTCTCTCTCTCTCTCTCTCTATCTCACTCTTTTTCCCCGATCTTTTTCTCTCTCTCTCTTTCTCTCTCTCTCTCTCTCTCTCCCTCTCTCTTTACCTCACTCTCTTTCCCCGATTTCTCTCTCTCTCTCTTTCTCTCTCTCTCTCTCTCTCTCTCTCTCTCTCTCTCTCTCTCTCTCTCTCTCTCTCTCTCTCTCTCTCTCTCTCTCTCTCTCTCTCTCTCTCTCTCTCTCTCTCTCTCTCTCTCTCTCTCTCTCCCTCTCTCTCTCTCTCTCTCTCTCTCTCTCTCTCTCTCTCTCTCTCTCTCTCTCTCTCTCTCTCTCTCTCTCTCTTTTCTCTCTCCTTCCCCGCCCCCGCGTGCCCTCCCTCCCTCCCTCCCTCCCTCTCTCTCTCTCTCTCTCTCTCTCTCTCTCTCTCTCTCTCTCTCTCTCTCTCTCTCTCTCTCTCTCTCTCTCTCTCTCTCTCTCTCTTTTCTCTCTCCTCCCCCGCCCCCGCGTCCCCTCCCTCCCTCTCACCCACATGCACACACACATACCCTCATCCACCCACACCACACATGCACAACCACACATATACACACACACATCCATGCACACACACACATCCTCACATGTACTCACACACACAAACACATGCACACACCCATACACACGTGCATACACACACAATTACACACTCACACACACATACATTCACGCACACACTCACATGCATAATTACACATGCATACACACACAATTACACACATGCACACACACCTGCCCTCATTCACACACACGCACCCACACACACAAACACATGCACACAGTCACTCACAATCACAATCACATAGGAAGAATGCAAAATTCCGGAGGCAATTCTTCAGTCCTGGCCGTCTCAGGAGATGACAGATATGGAGTCATAAAGAGGACATTAAAATTCATCAAATACAAGCTTGATGAGTCTGAGGATGCAAATGAGTACTTCGAGCTAGCTTGGAGTAGACCTTTCAAATTAAAGTATTTCTTGGGGCTCTAGGAATTGTAAAGTTACAAGTAAAATCTACCCTCCCTTTCTCACACTCAAGAGGAGTTTCTAAATCACCGGCAATGCAAAATAAGGGTCTCAATTTGACTACAAAAGAGGTATGGGATAAAAGTGTGCAGGATAAAATTGGAAGCAAGGAATAGTTTCTTGCCACCAACCATTCACGGCGACTACCTACTTTTGTGGATCAAATTCAAGTCAAGGGAATATTTGACCTACCCCCCAATTTGGGCATTCCACCGGCGCGTGATCAATGGACGTGAAGTTTCGGCAAGGCTCTTGGCCTATTGGGGCCTATAAAACAAGGGAATTGTGCTAATTGGGACACATTTTTTGTCACTGAGAGTACACTGTACACACACTTTTGGGTACATTTTTTTTAGAGTTACATTGACGTGGGTATTCGTGCAGAAGTCTTTTCTTGCTCTTGGTGGTTTCAAGTCTACTGTGGGAGTCACTCGGTGGAGTGGATAGAGAGTGTGGGCTTCCCAATGGAGGGCTATGAGCACCATAGAGTAAGAGAGTGCCTTGGATTCTTCTATCGGGGTAGTGATATCGAGCTGTGTCTTTCTGCACAAAGTGCCAGTGTTTGTTTGCATAGAGTGCCAAGAAGCACTGAGCATTAGTTTTGAGTATTCCTTGACGGATTTTATTTGTAATCATTGGAGTCGAATTAAGAAGTGTATGGTTCTCCTTGGTCACCTGTGGTATATACATTTCCTGAAGTATTTACATCTCTGTGCAAATATTGTTATTTACCTGCTCACAAAAATGTTAAGGGGTATACTTCCCTAAAAGAGAACCCCCCTTGAGTAGGCGACGTACTGGAAGAGTTTGTCTCTGCTTTTGGTAGAAGTAGACACCCCAGTACCTCCTCTACAGGATTCAATAGAAGTGGCTATGGATCAAATATAGGCAGATACAATGGAGGCTACAACAACAACTACAACAACAATTACAACAACAACTACAACAACAATTAGGACAACAACAACTATCAAAGTGGCCATAGAGGAAGAAGAGATTACAATAGCTATGTAGAGGACCAAAGTCAAGAAGATTCATTATTTCTTATAACTCTATCAGTGAAGAAGGGTAAGGATGATGATCACATGGTTTACATTGATTCCGGATGCTCAAATCATGTACCAGGAAATGTGGCTTTACTTTTTGATTTGGAAGATCCTCATAACAAACATGAAGTGCAAATAGGAGATGATACAAATCAATCCATGGAGTGGATAGGTAATGTGAAGATATGAACATCTTAAGCAAAGTCTTGTATGTCTCTACAATTACCAAAAATCTAATAAGTGTTGGGCAGATTGTTGAGAAGGGATTCCAAGTTAGATTCAATTGATTTGGAGCATATGTTGAGGACCCAAGGCAAGGCTTTAGAAGGATTTCCAAAGGAGAAAAGATAGCAAGGCTTTTCACTTTTAAAGTGGAAGATACAAAGAGAATAGCTTTATTTACCTATGGATCTCAAACTCTCATAGAGTTGGAGATATGCCACGAAGGCTTGCACACATTGGTTAGAGGAAATAACTACAAGGTGTACACTCAAACTCATTGGTGTAGCAAAGAGGAGAAACAGAGGTATTGTTGAAGCCACGAGGTCCGTGCTCAATGAAAAGGGATTGCCAAACTACCTTAAGGCAGAGGCTATGTCTACAACGACATATCTCAAAAATAGACTTCCATCTAAGTCAACTAGATGGAGCCACTCCATATGAAGTGTGGAATGGAAGAAGACCTAGTCTAGAGCATTGTAAAATCTTTGGATGCTTAACCTATGCTCACATTCCTTCTCAAGTAAGAGGAAAATTGGATCCCAAGGCAGAGAAGTGCATACTTATTAGGTATGACCAAAACCAAAAAGGATATAGATTGTACAATCCAACCAATAAAGGATTTTCTATGAGTAGAGATGTAGTTTTTGATGAGAACAAATCATGGTTTGATGATGATTTGGATGACGATTTTACATCACTTCAACCAAAGGAGACAAAGCAAATTGAAGAAAGTGATTCAGTGATTGACCTAGAAGACTTGGAAAGACTAAAGCTATGGAAGAGCATAGGTAAAGCAAAGATACAAGATGCTGCATATGGACCCAAGAGCTCACATCAACCGCTTAGAAGGTCTTCAAGGGAGAAGAAGAAACGAAAGAGGTATGGTTATGATACTTCCTTGGTCACCAAGCACTCAAATACATTGCAAAGGATTCAACCAATGAAGAACCTACCACATTTGAAGAAACACAAAGCAAGAAAGCTTGGAGAGATGCAATGGATGAAGAAATGGAATCCTTGAAGGAGAATGAAACTTGGGATCTTTTATCTAACAAGCTAACTATGAAGGAAATTGGGGAAATCTATGTTTTTCTGCTCACTCGTCGAATCTCTATAGAGCCCTGAAAATGGGGGGAGTCTTCCAGATTTTGCTAGATCTAGTTTTCAGTGCTCAGTTGATCAATTGAAGTGTTTTAACTTGGAGTAACAAGGTATCTAAGTCTATTTGTTTTTTCCAAAAGTAATGTTTCTAATACCTATCAGATTGAGAGCATTGTTCATTTTTCTAGTAGGTCTATGTACAAAATAGCAAGTTTTAGGACAGACATTTTGCAACTAGTCTATCTTGACTCAAACTTTTGAGATACTTGTTCCGAAATAGTTGGATGATTTTTTGTGGATTTAGAAAGCTCAAAGGGTCTACTAACCAACTCTAAAGTCTTAGCTCCCTAGTGTGAAGCTGGTTGTAGCAGCACAAACTCATCTTCAAATTGCATCCACCATCTCTCTTTATAAAACGTGCCATTATTCCTCACATTTGCTCTTGCAAAATAGCTAAGGATGCTTGGGATACACTTACTACATTGTACCAAGCTAGGAATGAGGCTTGTAATGCTCACCCCAAAAATTATTGGAGAGAGAACATATGAATGAAGGTAATTCTATGGACAGTTTTTGAACAAAGATCAAAGATTTGAAGGAATAGTTAATTTCTCTCAATGAAGTCTTGCGTGATAGTTCACTTGTGCAAACTATTCGGAATGGTCTTCTCGATTCATACCAGAGTTTTGCTTCTACTCTTTGTTTGATGATGAAAGACAAGCCAAATGCCTTAACATTTGAGGAGTTAGTCTCTATTCTATTGCAAAAAGATGAGTCTAGCCGAATAGGTCCATTAAGCATGTTGTAGATTAAGCTTTCCTGGCTAGTTAGAAGGGCAAAGGTAAATGGAGATCTTGTTCTATCACGCAAAAATCAGCTAATTCTTGCCAGAACAAAGGAAGAATTAGCAAATTTTGGCACGCTTCTAACTTGTCTCAACAATGACACCATCAAGTTAATCCACGAAAAAGGAGAAAAGAAGAGAATTGTGAACTAGCATCCGATTACAATGCTTCAAATGGGATATACGATCATTGCTAAAGTCATAGCCAATAGAATGTCCGGCCATCTAAGAGCTTGGCTAAGCGAGGACCAAAAAGGTTTCATCAAAAGGGAGGTCAATATTGGAAGCCATAATTGATATTTGGGAAGGTCTTCACTTTGCGGATGAGTCAACACAAGATGTGGTTCTCCTCAAGATCAACTTTGACAAAGCTTACAACAGGATGGAATGGGATTATATTTTTTAATCACTTCAAGACCTCGGATGCAACCAGAAATTCACCAAGATGATCTTGACCCTTTTGGGAAATGCGTGGAGTCAAATTAATGTTCATGGCTAACTTTTGAAGGTGATCAAATTAAAACAATTGATTAGACAACGATGCTCATTTGCTCCCCTCCTCTTTTCCATTACCATGGAAGGGCTTAGCCGACTGGTGAAACAACAAGTGAAAGTTGTTAATATCAAAGGCCTCGTGATGCCCTGTGACCATGCCCACATCACCATGAGGCATTTTGCTGATGATATGAAGGCGTTTTGCTGATAATATGAAGGCATTTTTCCAAGATGGTTGTACCAAGCTAGAGACATTTCGGAGGTGCTTGGATACTTTCTACGAAGCCTCTAGATCCAAAATCAACCACTCAAAGACCGCTTTCAGAGCTATTTTCGGGATCCAACTCGACCTTGTTTTTAAACATGGCTACCAAAACATTCCCCTAGGCCAAATTTTTCGACTTCTTGGGATTCCCTTGGGCTTTGGTATCTCCCTGGAGCATCCATGGAATTGGTTCTTGACGAGACTCGAAAGCAAGCTAAACTATTGGAGAAGTATACAAATCAATCTCGTGGGTCGCACAATGGTTATTAACATGTTCCTCATTTTGTTGACCATTTACTTCCTCTCTTTTTGGTGGCCAAAAGAGCAAGAGCTATCTAAACTAGAAATTATTTGAAGAAACTTGTTTTGGATGGAGACCGCAACAAGAGGGGATTCCTAAAATCAAATGGTCTACTTGAACTAGCCGAAGGGATAGTGGGGGCCTTGGTATTCTAGACATTGGGTGCATGGGTAAAAAAATTGTGATGAAATGGTCCAAATTCATCTTTAGAAAAAGGAATGCATTGTCTTTTGTGGTATACATATATCGAAAAAATCTTGACATTCTGACCCTTTTGATTTCCCCGATTAGGGTTTTCTCGAAAGGCTCAAATCGTGTGTGCTCCCTATGGACGTGTTGCAATAAATTCAAAAGCTTCATAAGAATCAATGAAGATTGGAAGTGGGTGACCGGTATCAAACAGAATGACTCTATCTAGTTTTGGATCCATGGTATTAGGAACGTGGAATCTTGGAACATTCAAAGTGCCAAGAGGCTCTAGAACAATGGCTTTAGAAAATGGAAACATCTTTGTGACCAAGACACCAACCAATGGATCAAGTTTGAGGATATTGACCCTAGTGTCAGCATTACCTATGAAGAATGGAACATTTAACAAAATAGACATCCTTCCTAGGACTGTTCAAAAGTCCATCTTCTCATGGGGCACGACTCCTCGTTCCCTCTAGGTCTCAGATGGCACGATGGTAATTTCCTAACAAAAATCCCGAATATCAAAGGAAACATTGATTATTAGGTCAACCTCAATACGAAGTGGTGCCTCTTGTTGATGCGAGTGCGGTGGGATATAAAGTTCATGGCTATCAGACACCCTCTTATAGAAACCAAAAAGGTTGTCCTCTTATGGAAAATTCTTCATTGGGGGATTTGGACCAACCTAAAGGCTAGTAAAATGGGCAGTAGTCCCCTTCACTTATACTTTTTCTTTCCTTTTAACTAATACAAGTCCAAAAGAGTAGGCTAAGGCCAAACTTTGTTTATATTGAACTAAAACAAAATCTGCTAATTTTTCACAATTGAAGAAGGAAGACAGACAAGAGAAGAACATAGAAAAGCAGAAATTGTTTTGCAAGTACTTTAAAGCAAATGATCATGTAATACATTAGGAGAAAAAATGAACCCTCCATAGGCCTTTTGGATTAAGGAGTGATTAGTGATGGACCAATGAGAAGCGGGTGGTGGACACAGTCTAGTCCCTTAATCACATAGGCTAGGCATAGGCTTCCCTTGATTTTGTGTGGTCAAAGAGGAGAAAGCCACTTAGAAACTGTGGTTTTGCTTATTGGAATGGTTTTGAATGCAAAAGTCAAGGCATCCTTGCATATAGGCCCTTGGATTATGAAGATATTCAATGGCTAGGATTAGAGGAAGCAAGAAAAAGGTGCCTTTGAATGCATGCCCTTGGATTAGGCCCACGATCGAATGGTGGGTTTTGAATTTTGGATAAAAAGTGTGCCTTCATTTTGGAGCATTGGATCTACCTATGATCTAATGGTGTAGTTTGAAGGCCCCAAGGATGAGGGCGCCTTTTGTCCTCAGCCATACGATGGAAAACTAATCTGACGGTCCACGGTAGCGCCTGAAATGGATCAGCTTCAAATGCGCTCCACGCTTAGATTGGACCTCAATCCGATGGTGCACAGCACTTCCCAAAAAAGGATCAGCCCAAAATGCGCTTTACCTTCTTATTTGAGCTCAATCTAAAGGCCTAGATTTGTGTAGAGCATGTGCAAAAAAGCCTGCTTGAAAGATCAAAATCCCACGAATTCTTTCTGACATTCTCTCTCTAGAGACCCATTAAGATAAATCTAAGCCGTGGATTTCAAGCATCCAAAGGCTCAAGAAATTTCCATTTGAAAATTCAAAAAGAAAATCTATTAAATAGTATTTTATTGGAGAATACCACTAGAGGTTTTTTATATAACCTAGATTAAGCATTTTAATCCCTAAAAAATTAGGATTCCTTACAAGGCCCATGCAAGGCTCACTTTTTTCCCTAATGAAAGAATCATAAAAATTTGGCTCAAAAGAGGCAAAGAAAAAAGAGGCTAGAATGGTTGTTGTAGAGGCCTCTATAACAAAAACAGAGTTTGCTAATCTAGTGTAGATTGAAGAATGGGCATTTACTATTGTTTGCAGTATTGAACCATCCTCTCTTGCACCGTGTATGTCTGCAATAGATTCAAATGTTTGGTACTTTGATAGTGGGGCAAACAAACATATTACCTCATGGGATAGTTTCTTCACTTCACTCGAGCCTACCCCTATAGGGAATACTATCACATGTGCCAAAAACTCCTCTTATCCTATCATGGGAGTAAGCAAGATCATTCTGACTACTGCTAATGGTAGTTCTTTCACATTGTCCAACGCTCTATTTGTGATGGGGATCAAGAAGAATCTGTTTTTAGTTTCAACTTTAGCCAAGATTGGCTTGGTTCTAAAAATTGTTGACGATAGATGTAGAGTTTATGATATGTCAAATGGTGATGTGATAATTGCTTCTGGCATTTTATGCCATGAGCTCTATAAGTTCATAAACTATGAAAAATTTGCGATCGACTCAACATGTGCAGTACATGATTCTCAACCTATGTTAGATGCAAAGCTTTGACTCAACCTATGTGCATGCACCCTTTGGTCATCTGAATTTTGCTAGTTTGGTATGATTACAAAAATTTAATGGTATCCTCTTTGCCCAAACTTGAGGCACCCGATAAACGTATTTGTAAAGGCTATATTTTAGGCAGAATGCAATGTTCATCCTTCCCAAAAGATGGTTGAGTAGCTTAGAAGATGGTTTAGTTTAAGCTACTCAAAAATTGAAACTTGTACCTAGTGATGTATGTGGTCCTATGCAAACACCTTCTTTTGGAAACTATCTTTACCTCATAACTTTCATTGATGATTTTCCAAGCATGCATGGGTATATCCATTGAAAAGAAAGTTTGAAGTGTTTATGTGCTTCAAATAGTTTCTAGTTTTGGGTGAAAATCTATCAGCATGTGAAATGGTCAACCTCTCTCCTGATCAAGGGAGGAATATATGTCTTCTGACTTAAATGCATTTATGGTTGTTTTACAGCTTATTCGATTCTTAAATTATACCTCCCAAATATTTTTATTCTTTTAAATTTTTCTGCCGTTCCAACGTTTAGAATTCCCTTCCCACGATTCTACATCTTTTCAGTGCATATCTATAATATATTTTAACTTACAAGGAAGTTTTATGTGAAATGAGCTATATCTTCATAATATTGGTTCAGGCAAAGACAATAGAGGTAGAAGTAAAATATGAACACTACGAAAAAAGATATTTAATTGCAATGTAAGTATCCAACATATGTACTGCACTTGATAGAAAAAAACAATGCGCACTGCATATATCATCAGAAGTTCTAGAAATAAATTACGATGTAGATATTTGTATAGAGAGAGATAACCTTGGAAAAGGCTGGTCTTTGACATGTGGGATTAAGAGTGTGAAATTGGACTGATCCCATTCCTCAAGCATATTTTACTAAGAGGCGTATTTCATAAGTCGAATTTCCATGTACAGAACAAGAGGAACTAATCATTTAAAATATCCCCAAAATGCTTTAATTTGATTCACACATAGAACCCCCTTCGGGAAAATAGAACATCCTTGGACTACAATGTCAAAAACATGCTCATATTATATACATATTATAACCAAGCTTTATATTCTAGATCGTACAAAAGGGCTCATTAAAATAATGACTTGCATTATACAAAAGGGACATCTCCATTGATAGTATTCAATAGATTCTCTAACAATGAATTCCCTTACAAATCATCAACCATATGGAAAATATTATTGTGATGCATATTAATATTGCCACAATTCGTACTTTTACATTATGTATCCAAATCTTTCGCTTCAAGCGCTTGGATTGTATGTCGAAGGTACGGATCTACAACCACGTTAATGTAGTTAGATAAACCTCACAAGTAACATCATGCTAAAACAAGGAGAAACATTGTAAGTGAAGATAAATTCGAAACCATTAATAAAAAAGGATATCAAAACCTAAAACCAAAACCAATTACATTAAAAGACCATGAATCCATTTTCGAATGATATGAGCTAGAATATAAGTTCTCGATATTTACATTTCAACATTATTTTCAGCATACCTCGAAGCTCAAGGTTCTATCTTTGTCCACCTTATTCGAATCGTCGTTGTTTTCAACAATCTGCTTACAAGAATTTCATATACATAAGCGATTGATAAGCATCTTGCAACATCAAACAAAGGCATGCTTATAATAAATGTGTGCCATTGATTGGATGGAAAATAGTAGCTTACTTGAAAGCTCAAGATCTCACTTTCTCCATTAGTTTGTGATGTTATTTGGACCTTCATTCACACGCCCAAATACAAATTAATACTCAATAACATATGCATAGATGATAACCCCTAAACCAATAAAATTAACTAAAAGAATGATATTCATAAAGTTGAATTTGTTCCTACATGAATTTTCTCATTGAACGTTTATAGCGCTTCACAGGTCTAGGTCTAAACTATGCTTCTAA